>CM031240.1:41219827-41699341 GCA_018340775.1 Taxus wallichiana var. yunnanensis | reverse complement strand
CTGTACTTCCGTTCAGTTACGTATTACTTAATACATACATTATCGAGGAAGAGATGTGGAACAAAATGTGAAAATTTTCCATTTTTCCAAAAATTGTAAAAAGTCACGAAACCCCACCAGGTCTATTTTTAAGTTTGAATCTTCCATGTGGACAACCCAAATTCAAAGTAAAGATTAATGGCAACCGAGAGTGCAGATCTGATTTCCCCCATTTTTACTAAAACACGCACGGAAGTGTGAGTCTTCATTATTTCTTGATATCTCCTACACGTCGGGTAGAGAGGAGTTAATGTTGATATTTGATTTTGGTGGGGAGATTCGGAAGATGTCTTTCACCATTAAAATGGTTACGACTATCGTGCTCGATCGAATTTTCCATTTTCTTTTCCAAATCACGTAAGGAGCCAAATTTGACAGATTAGCGGTAGAAGTGGTTGGAAAATTTAAGAAAGAGTGATCTACAGGAGGAAGGACTTGAATGTGGGAGGTATTCGATGAGATTTGCCCCTTAGAGCACCTAGAAACTTTTTATAGATCTAATTATGGGAATCACAATCATGATCATGGCAAGAACTTGAAGTACTCGAGGTTTGGATTTTTTGGGGGAAAAGTGGATCTATTGTAAATTTTATAAATGGCACAAATTTTTCGTGCAAATGGTTGGAGTGTTAGGGGTCGGGACTGAATTTTCTAGTAGAAAAGGCTTGACAGAGCCCATCATTTTGAGAATCCGTTTGAGAATATTGTATATATCTTTTGTATTAAACCTAATCATGTCAAGGTGGTTGTAGGTGTACGACCATTGAAAAACTCATAGACTGTTCTAGAAACTTTCCCATGCTGATAGATTTAATCAAATTCGAGTTAATTTGTGTTGTCTTGAGAAAAATGTGTTTGTTTTATTTTTGAGTGTATGTGATTATTTTATCTTGTTTCTGTTGCAATCTTGTATTAAAATATGATTCAATCACATAGGCCTCAATCCTTGTGACATTTTAGTGGCATCTATAATTTCATTCCTTAGAAGATCTTTCATCTGGGATTGGAATAAATGATTTAAAATCACTTTTATTTCATCTATTGACAGAGATTGTCTGTAAGCCTTTGGGTGTACCTTAGGCATGATTTGACTTAGATCTTGATGCTTTGTTGGATTTTCTAACTCAAGCCTTTGTGATAAAATCTCAAAGATTGTGTGAAAAAGTGCTAATTTGGGCCTCCATTAAAGCACATATTCTAGTTAAAGAAAAATTTTAGCTATTCTGTGGCATTCTGTTAGTTTAACCTTCCATTTTGTAAGATTCCTCAAGGATATGGTTAATCAAGTTCATCACAGCCACCTCCCACAAAAATTTATTCAAAAACAACCAATCCTAAGCTGTCATCTACCTGTTTCTCTCACCCATGTGTGCATACAAATGCATAATATTTGTTACCAAACCATCCGAAGCAAATAAGGGTCCCAAATGTCTTTAGTAACCTTTCCCTTGTTGTGAAAATATCTCCATGATCTGGATGTGACAACTCATGAGAATCAAAATTGGTATGTTGATCATATTTTCCCAAGGTCTTCTCTATAAAATTTATGCAAAGTAGGATTCTGACGCACTCTTCAATAGCAGAGGTCCTGAAATAGGTTCTCTTACCTTGGTTGAGAGGCCAACCTAAAATAGTTAGGATCAAATCACATCCTTTTAAGGTGTTACGCGCCCTTTTCAAAACCTGAGTGCTAACAAGTTAGATAGATTGCTTCCCCAGTTCTAAAATGACATACATGATTATCTATCTACCTATCAGTGTCCTATCAAATCCATGATGTTGTTCGGTCTTTGAAGGAGATTTAATTTGAGTACCAACATGCTACTGCAGGCTATTGTTGGGAATTGTTTTTAATTACTGGGAACTAATTTACATTGTTGAAGACTAATTTTTGATCTATTACAGTTCATATCTGTTTGGCCCATCAACATGCTTCGCACTGTTGGGGATTGTTTAAGTTGTTGAGACCAGTTTGTTGATTTTTTTCTATATCATATCCATCTATCCCATCAATACTTCCTTATAGTCGTTCTTTGGGAATATAGTTTATACTCAGACCCTAGTGTTGTGCGTAACTTTTCCAATCTTTACAAGTTTTTACACTAGCTTTCATTTGATAAATCTAGGTAAAGAAAAGTCAAAATCTTTCCATTTCTAGTTTCTAGCATTGATGGACATTTGAAAGATCATATTTCATGCATTTTCACAACTAGGTTAAAATCCTTAGTGGTGATTTACCTGTTGATCTAATTTTTAATGAGTATGATTGTCTTAAAACTCATCAAAGTTAGATTTGTTACTAATATTGGCAAATCTGGAAGGAAGAAGATCTTTCTTTGTTAGGGATCCTACTAGGACATTATTTCTAGAGCTAGGAAAAGTAAAATCAAAAGGAAGAAAATCCTAGAGAGTTGTGGGAGAGAAACATACAAGAAGAGGGATCTACATTGATGAAAGTATCATTGCCTATCATTGAAGACTACCATTCAAGTGACTCTGAATCATGCATCCTCTTTTTGGAATTGAATTATCCAGCTAGAGAAGGGCCTTCATTTGATTTTGAAAATTTTTCTTCACATTCTACACCTGTCTTTTCTGAGGTTGATAGGGATTTCCAAGAGACAAGGCCTTTAAGGGGTATCCATTTTGAAAATTATACTACTATTTTCCAAGGACCCTCAACCCCTTATCAATTTGTCACCCCTCCAGGGTCACCTCCTCAAAATAGTATGGCCCAACCCCCACCTAGACCTCCATTTGTTGTAAACACCTTTGGACCTATAAATTTTGTGGGAATGGTTTGGATATCCAAATGTAGTGCCTCAAGATGTAAGGAACAAAATGCCAAAGTTCGAAGGAAACAATGATATAACTAGTGATCGGCATCTAAATCTTTTTATCAATATGATGGAAGATTTTGAGATTGAACATGAAGATGTATATATTAAGTTGTTTATCCATAACTTGGAAGAAGATGTCGGTATTGGTAGAAATCATTTCTAAATAACTCTATTGATTCTTGGACTGAGATGAGCAATGCATTTAGATTGCAGTATGGTGATAGAAGTGACCCTAAGTTTCTTTTGAAAAAATTGAAAACATAAAAAAATCCTAATGAGTTAGTACATGATTTCAACACAAGTTTTAATAAGACCTTGTGTAGATTTCCTATTAGGATAAGGCCTTGTGATGAGTCATGTTCGATAAAATATTCTGATGCATTTGATAAAAAATTTGTATATTACTAAGAGACAAGAACCCCAAAAATTTGAGGTAGGCCTTCACCATGGCTATGCAAATAGAGAACAACATCAAGGCAATTGGAAATCCTCCAAAAAGGGAGGGTGTAAAATTGATTAACCTATAAAAACCTCAAACAAGTAAAGTTTCTGATTTGGAAGGGGTTGTGAAAACTTTGGCAATGGCTGTCAAAGAAATTTCCTACAAACTAGCCCAAGATGAGAAGGGAATCGGGCGAGAGCTCACAAGATCAACACAAAGAAACAAAGCCAAGATAGCTTTATAAATCACCAAATATATGATGATAGAGGCAAAGGACACCCATTGGATTTGAAATAAACAGCCTAAGGTAGGGAAAGTAGAATGGTGTCTGACCCTTTGGCTGCTGGGGTTGTTATTGTGAAGGAAAAAAATGTCATTGATTGGTGTGACAAATGCTTCATGCCCCATGCTCCTTGTGAAGAAGATCAGCAAGAATAATAATAATCAGATGATAATAATGATGATGTATCAATGCATGATGGGTTTGTTCCTGAAGCTTACCACAAGGCAACTTAAGTAGGGTGATAAGTTCCTAGACGCTGCTACAACTTTTTGGGAATGCATTCATAGGGTGCTATTCTTTCTCCCTACCATACTTTAGAATTAGATACTATACATGATTTTGAATTTCCCAATAATGATTTTGAATATTTAAGGGATTTAATGATAAATAAGTATGATGGAGGAATTCCATCTGAGGAAGATAGGTAGTTACTGATGAATGTTGTTGTTGCTCAAGAGAAGGAATATAACACAAGAAGTAAGGATATCAAATTGAAAGGGCCTCAAGCCAAGCCAAAGCTCCTTACTTTCAAACATTCCTTATGAGACTCTAAGAAAGAGGCATCTCGCCAAAATCTCTGTAGTTCCAAACAAAAATCATACCCCTCCTCATGCCCAAGTTGTCAAAAATCTTGTACCACCTAATGAGTGTGTTAGCTTTCCTTCCAATACTGCCTTGCCAAGGAATGTCCCATATGATATTTCCCAAATTTTAAGTTAAATCAAAGTATTTGTTCCAATTTTATTGTTTCTTAGGGTTCCCGAGCACAAAAAGAGAGTATTTGAATACTTGGGATTGAAAGAAGAGAAGACTTCCCTAGGTAGAAATGTAAATATTGTGGAGTCTCCTCCATCATTGAAGAATTTGACACACCACTAGTATTGTAAGAACTAGGTGAACCACACTGAGGTCTATTTGAGGATATCCTTGGTGGAATCTCAATTGAGTGTGGATCCATTCTTCACCACTTGGATCCTTAAGGACAAACTGCTGCACAACTACATGTTTGACTCAGGGGCATCATGTAATGTCATGCCTCTGGAAGTCATGAACGAGTTGAATATCAAAGTGATAGTAACATATGGGAAGTGCACTACCATGGACTCCAGAGAAGTGTCAGTGGTGGGATGTGTGAAGGGTTTGGTGGTGCAGCTTGCAGCTTACCCAGTAAAAATTTAAAACTTGATGTTGTCATTATTGACTGCCCAGCCAAGTGGGGTATGCTACTTTGTCATGAAAATGGGCTATTAGTGTTGGTGGGAGTGTCGAAAGGATATTTCCTATGCCACCATTCTAATTTAAGGAAACACTTTCAAGTTATATGGAGAAAATAAAATGTTGCATCTTATTGAGGATAACAACAATGTATCCTATGAAGTATTGTACACAAACGTTGATGCTAAAAACTTTGTGCGATTTAGTAATGGAAAGGAGAAAAGATTGAGGAATGTAGGTGTCTTTGAATAGGTGGGATCTCCTTGGAATATTTTGTTTGATGGAGCTTGCTCCAAGTTTTGGAATAGTGTTGTGTTGTTCTACTTTCTCACAGTCGAAATTTTTTTCCTTCAAACTCAACTTTGAGTGCACCATAACATTGCTAAGTATGAGGCCTTTGTTGTTAGGTTTAAGAATTTCTTGGAAATATGGTATCAAGGAAATCATTGTCAAAGGAGACTCGAATTAATTTTAAAACAAGTCGAAAACTGTATGCCTCAAAGAATCATCGAATGAAACAATATAAACATATAATTTTGGATCTTATTAAGATGTTTGATTCATTCAACATAGTGCATCATGATAGGAAATTTAATGACTTAGAAGACAAGCTTGTAGTCTTTGGGGTCTTGGTTTGAAAATTGTACAATGTCCCCATATTGTGAATATGAGGTTGAGGTATTGGCAAGACCCTCTATCCTTGACAACATTAAACACTAACTTGAGTTTTTGATGAGGACACTCGAGATCAGAAAATTTCTACAAAATAAGGGAGAGTTTGTTGATCAATGCATTGATTTGGAGCCAATGGTATGTATAACGGAGAAAGGAAACCTTGTTTGGCGAGGGCATCATCCACTAAAGACCAATACCATTCCTAGAGGGTTAGTTGCTCTTAGATCCAAGTTTGATAATGTTGATCACATTATTAATAGATGCATGCGAGATGTAGACACCAAATTTGTGTCTTACGACACCTGTGCCCCGCATCTCATATTCGCAACCTAACCTCACCACCTAAACCTTACACAATTATTTATTAATTATCTTATAATTATTAAATCCACATCTCCAAACCTGCCACCTCATTTTGCCACCTCATCATGACCTAGCCTAACCTAAACTAACCTAATTAAGACCTATAACTTGGTCTACATCCACACCATGACTAATTACTCCTCACCCGCACTTTTAAAACCAACCTAATAATGACTTGACCAAGCCCACAACTAATCCCTCAAGAGAAAGGAGGAGGAAAGTTGGCTATTTTACTAAAAATAGCCCACTTTGACTTAAGCGACATCGATTCTTCATTGATCCGTCGGTTAGGTAACCGCCATCGGTTCCTAAATGACCTTCCCAACCAAAAACAAGAGATGGGAATTCATTTTGAAAGATCCGAATTCACTTGGCAAGATAGAGACAAGTGAAGAAAGAGAGAAGAGTTTGCGAGAGAAGGACATCGAGCCCAAGGACTGCAGTGAGTAACTTGAGCACAGCGACACTCATCCAAGCATTGGGAGAGAAGATAGCTCATTTTTAATTGTCAGATCATCCCACCTGAGCCTTTCCTTCGTCATCATAGTCCTTGGACCTGTATCTTCATCAAGAACTAGTAAGTAGTGTCTTGTACATTTTTAAATACCATTTCTTGAACTTCTGATTCATAGTAATTATAAGCTCACTCCTAGATCTACTACCCGATAGCACCCTACATCTAACTTTCATTCCTCTCTTACTTACATTGCCCCAAGAACAGCTCCACACTCTCTCGAGTCTTCTCCATCACCCTATTACCTACCACCCCTAATAATTTACCAACCTTATAAACACCATAACCACCTTACACCAACCTTCATCCGAAAGCCCTAAATCACTTCCCCTACTGATATCGGTTATCAACAAGAACCGTACTGGGTGTTATAACATGATCGGTTATATAGTGACCAAGCATCGGTCACTGTGACTCAAACCAAAACTAGCCTTTCCTCTATTGCTTTTTAACAAGGTAAATAAAGTGTAATTTCATAATAACTTATTTGTTATCATTTGTGTTAATTCGTAGTAAAAGGAAGTGACCACCTTCGAAGGAAAGTCTAATATTTCTGGGCCCAGGTAGTTCCCTCATTTATTATCTAACTAAAATTTGGTGGTCTTGTATTCTTACTTGCAGGTAGCCCTTCCCAGGACAAAAGAAGTTCTTCGCATCGATCGATCTCTCTCTACGTTACGCGCACACCCTCCCAACACTCAGACGAGGTATTCCTCCTAGCCTAACCTTTATCCGTTTCTCAAGAGAATGAAAGGATAGAAGTAACTCTATTCTAAGAGCGGAAACATTTTGTGCAAACATTTTGGCACACCGGTGGGACTCTTTCTCGGGTTTCTTTCTTTCTTGCTTGCTTTCATATAGGAGCATACTTGTTATTTTCTTCTTCTAAATATTCACAAGAGATTTTGTCATTTTGGTAAAAGAATTTGTCTTTCTTCCTCATCTTTGCATTAGTGAAATTCATCTTCTTTGCTTCATCGAATATCATTTTGATTTGGGTTTAAAACACGTGAATCACATTCTTTCTTGTTGTTTTTAATTCTAGTGAATGTAGATTAAATGTGGTCATACACGTGGGGGTGATATCCATGGTATTGACAGAAATTAATCTTACTTTCACCTGCACACACATACCAAATCACATCATAATCAACACTGACAGCTCAAACATCCCCCTTTTTCCGCGGTATTCCTCACCCGATTGAGGTAACCTTATAAGCCAAAACAAACTTGACATCTCCCTTAGGTATTTTGTTTAGGATTGACATCATCTTACGTCTAAGGCATAAGCCCACAATAATTAAAACTAATCCTAGGGTTAGTCTCTTGATTTGATTGTACATCTTGCTTGTTTTTAGTTTTGTTTCTCTCGTCATACAACTTGTTTGATGATCACTTGAACATTGTGGTGGGTATAATAAGCATTGTTAACCCCAAATCAGCAGCTTCTTACATCTTCTCTTTGCTTTCACGTGGCCGTAATGCACCGGTCTATTATACCTGACATCGGTTAGGTATTGGCCATGGTATAGTTTGAATGACATCGGTTATCCGACCGATATCGCCATTCTTGTCTTTCATACGATTCCGACAAACCAACAACTTACCAATTCCAACATTTTGTTGTTGTTTCTGTTCCGGATTGATTGAATCTCTACTGTGTACTCTTTTCCATGGTTGTTATCACTCGGAAACAAGCCGCAGCCATGGTTTCACATGCCTGTTCCGTGCCTTTGCCTGAATCACCCCCTTCACATCCTATGGGGAATCCTACGGACACCAGTGATGTTCCCAAGATCCTTGTAGGAGATAAGGACTTTGCCAAATTTTTGGATGCTAATCCTATTATCACCGTCTGACTATTTGTCTCATACCCACAACCGTACACCCAATGTAGTCGACTT
The DNA here is from genome assembly GCA_018340775.1 of Taxus wallichiana var. yunnanensis. Classification (NCBI taxonomy): domain Eukaryota; kingdom Viridiplantae; phylum Streptophyta; class Pinopsida; order Cupressales; family Taxaceae; genus Taxus; species Taxus wallichiana. The sequence goes on along the minus strand of CM031240.1, from coordinate 41,691,066 downwards.
CTCGTTGTATGCCCATTAGTATAGCTGCTCACTTATCTCCTTCCCCACCTAATAACTCTGCCTTACCATCTTCATCCTTAGCCCCATCTCCCAACTTAGAGGCTTCGGGGGTTCATACTGCACCGATTGGCTTTTCTTTGGTTAATCTAGGGCCCCACATATCACTACCATCCACTGCCCCTTTCATAACTTGCTCTTTTGCCACCTATCCACATGAGCTTTCCTTCTCAAGCTCCGCCCACCTTTTCATTTCCACAAACTTATCCAGTGACCTCAACATCTTATATAGGACACCCTTATTCAGTCACCTCAACACATTCGTCATCAATACCTTATCAATATTTAACCCCACCTTTATGTCAGTAGCGGCTTTATCCTCCTCTGTTTCTGATAACAACACCATCATCTAACTTGACCAATGATATAATCAAGCGGATGATGGACAAGATGCAAAATCTTGAGGCTTTTGTTTCAGGAAGTCGTAACACCACGACATACAAGCAAGTTTTCAGAGCCTATTCATCCTTGTCCCCCTTCATTCATATCCTCCTCGATAGGGAATTACCGAAATTCACTCACTTTAATAGTAAGGAGGACCCTCAACAACACTTGTAATCGTTTAGACATGCCTGCTACCTGATTGCCCACGACGATGCCTTACTACTCCATACCTTCCATGTCCTTATCAGGACCCACCTTGAAGTGGTACAGTGCTTTAACCTAGCACTCAATCTTCTCCTTTAACCAATTAGCCCAATCTTTCTTGGATCATTTCTCCATCAATATTGCGAGAAAGTATCCATCACCGACGCTCTATGCCATCCGACAATTTGAAGACGAATCTATCATAGATTTCGTTAGATGATGGTGGGGCCTCATCAACGAACTTACTTATGCCTTACCTCGGGCGAAATCATCAAACTCTTTACGCGGGCCTCGTACTAAGCACATTTCTCCCACCCTCCAAATTCAAACTTTCCACTTTCTTTGATGAGGCCTTTACTATGGCTCGAAAACTAGAAATTCAAGCTTAGAGGAGGAGAAATTGAGGTTGCGCAACAAAAACCCCAATTTTCGAACCCAGACTCCACCAACAAACCCAACACCACCAATTCTCATGCATCATTGCTTCAAAATCAAAAGAATGCTGTACACGTGGTGATGGTAAAATCCCAAGCACCGTCTAGTACCCATTAAAAACCACTATAAGTATAAAGCCGAGCCCATCAATTACACTCCTTGGGAGAAACTTATGGTGTGATCTTGAAAAATTGGTCAAAGTAGGAGCTATCACCTTGCCTCTATTAAACCTCATTCCGGGTTTGATTCCACCCGTCTTTATACCTTCTTGAAATGGTACAAATAAAATGACTTGTAACTTCCACCATGTGAAGGGACACGATCATGAAAACTACAAGATGTTGAAAAACATAGTGCGAAATGGTTGATGCGGGGATATAACCCTTGATAATCCTAATGCCCCTGCTAACCAAAATTTGAAAATCTTCAAAAACCATTCCCAAACCACTCATCTAACGATAACGTAAACCAAGATATATTAGGAGGAGAGTGTTCATGAAATCCATGCGGTTTTAGACTCCCACATAAAGCATCTATCGAGGAATTCTGAATCAAGCCTCGTCACTAACGCAGGGATCCGCACCCACTTCACCACCCTCAAGACAAGATGATAACCTTGCCATTCCTTTACCCATAAAGGAATTAACCACCCAGAGTTCTCTTCTCACGAATGAGTCTTCTTACACCACATCCCTACAAGATTGTGAGCGGATGTTATCTAACTTATCTATTTCCCAAACATCTCCTTCCGTCACTCTTGCTGTAAAAGAAGAAGGCTCGCCACTATTTCTATCATCCTTAGAAGAGAAACCTCTCGAACCGACATCACCAAACTCCTTAATCATGACGGATCCCCTCAAACATGCTCTCCTACCTATTAGTTCTTCATCACCTAAATCTTTTCAGTGACCGATTGACCTCTTAACACCCATTGATACAGTGCCTCATTTACCCCCTGTATCACACCCCAGATGGACACCTCTCTTCCATATCAAAGTTCCTATTCACACGTGAAGATTGTCATCCCTCAGAAGATAGACGAGTCCTATGGGAGCGTTTGAGTACACCATGCTCTACTCAAATGCAGATGACCGATCCAGACACCTCTACCATATACCCGAGGTGTTTACAAAAGCTCAAAATGCCTATTTCCTCATCTTCACCCCCCTCATCTCTACCGAATACCTCATCCACCTCTATTAACCTAACCAAACCTTCCCCTATGCTTGGGACTTCACCAATACCTAGCCTAACACACCCACCTAAATGGTTAGATTTATCCAAAAATAAAGTCGTCCATCCACCTAGGAGACAAACCCAATCCCTCAAGTCCAATCTATGCCTCTGTCACAACTAAAACCCTCACCGTCACACCTACCTTCTATATTGGGACCTCACCCCTCCACCTTGCCTCAATACATCATACCTCCTGCGTTTTCTTTAAAATGACCTACACCTTCTGCACCCATACAGAGATCCATGGGTGTATCAACACTATCACCCCAAGTATCCTGTCCACCTATCAACCCTAAACAAACTCCATCATCAAAGGATTTGTTTGTTGTCACTCCTCTTTCTCCGTGGTTGTTTCCTGCCACCACGTCATCTATGGCCTCATCATCTAACCAGCTAAACATAACTTCTGCGCTGAAGAAGCCACGTTTAGTTAAATCTAATTATCAAAACCCCTTGTCTAAACCACCACCCGTTCGAATCAACCATACCCAACCATTAACAAAACCCACCCAATTAATAGCCTCATCTTCCTCTGACTTTTACCCACTCAAAGGATCTTACGCCAAGATCCTTGATATGTTGGTGGAGAATGCGACCATTTCCCTACCCCCACTTAGACCCTATGATCCATCTAAACCTCGACCTATAGGTTATGATGAGTCTAAAATCTGTGCTTACCATTGCACACCAGGACATGATGTAGAGGGATGCAAAGCTTTGAAAGCCATCCTTAAATCGAGTCTTCTATCTCGGATAGAAAGGTTAAGAAAGACAACTTACGAAGGGAGAAACCTTTAGCTTCAATCCCTCTCTATACCACTGTCCCCACCTCACCAAGATCTATCATTATTGCACCCCACCTCCCAAAAACAATGACTTATCCCTCGCTATCTTCCTCCTCTTGTGTTCATGAGATCAACATGATTAGTATTGCTACTCGAGGGAAGAAACACAATGGGAAAGCTAAAAAAGCGCTCCTGGCCTCTCTTTCTCCGTCCCGCCATCCGATCGCACCACCACCTAAAGTGGTTATTTGTGGACCTGCCTACCCCATCTCGATGGAGTTGCCCACCGTACCATGATCAAACAACGCTTCACCATCACACTGTAAAAATGACACTTCATGTATGATCTCATTCAAACCTCTGAATCTCATCGACAAGTTCTCATTGAGATCCTCCAAGGGATAGAGGTCCTACCTAACGAAACCTTTCCCGTTGCCTCCATCTTAACACCCAAACCACGTTTCTTGTCTCACCAAACAATCTACCACTTTTTCTCTCTGTCATGACAAGCTTTGCCACATGTCAATTTCTCTGAAGACAAAATTATCGACTTTGGTGCGAGAAGATCCTAACCCCGCTCTTTTCATCTCGCATTCACGTCAGGGACATCCGAGTACATCGTGTTATGATTGACAGGTGCTTTAGCCTAAACATCATCTCTTCCAAAGCTTTCCAACAAATGAATATCCCTTCTAGTTGCATGTGTACGAACCCCACAATGTTGCGTTCATTCAATGATCTTTATTACTTCTACTTTAGGCACCGTGATCCTTAACATTCATGTAGGGCCATGTACCTTACCCGAACTCTTCTATGTCCTTGAGGGAGAATTCCAATACAACATGTTGTTAGGCCTCCCTTGGATCCGGGCTATGGGATGTGTTCCCTCCACCTTACATAGATGCATAAAATTCGAGTATGAGGGGAAGTCCTACACCGTAAAAGCCGATGCTCCCCCTTGAAAACTGCCTGTAATATGTTATATCGCCCTAATGATGTGCTTGTACCAATCAAGGCACCCATTCATCCAACCCAACCATCTACTTGACCACACCTCAACCATCACACCTCATTGCACCTACACATTGAACCAATGAGATAGTGCCAGTAAATACCACTTCCTTCCCAGTGGACAACATCCCAACCTCGAGATCCCTTGGTAGATGTTTTCAACGCGCCTTACGATGGGGAGTATCTCCTATATAACGTTAGCACTTTCTATACCACACAGAGTACGAACAATTACATGCGCATCCTACCTACAACCGTCGTGTGGGGAAGTAATCTCCTATGGACCACCTAATTGCTGCACCAACCTAACGTATGGGGGTGTCGACGCATCCTCTGTCACCCACAGAACCTCCCCTTAGTATGGTTCCCTTCGATCTGATTTTCAATATCTAACTAATAGTCATTTCGCCCTCACCTTCCTGCCTTTGTCTTGGAAGGGCTTCGGTTCGGTCTTTATAAACAAGGCCGACATACGATCATTCCCGTGACTACACGCAAACACAAAGATCGTCATGGTCTTGGATTCTCTGAACCACCTACACCGAAGAAACCACATATCGTTGTATCCAAAAAGATGACAAATTCACCCTTTACGAAACATCATCACCCGTTTTGCCATCGTCACCCACATAGTCGATAGACCCGAATCTATCCCTCTAACTTTTTATTTTTTTTCGTAAACGCTATCTTCACTGGGTCCTCTCACTTATCAACGCGATAATGAAGACCCATATTCTTTTCCCCTTCCGTATCCGAGAGATGATTGAAGAAGACTCTTCCTTGATTAATGTTGTTGAGTGCGGGATGACGACTCCATCCTCACTTATCTTGGTGTGGGCGACTCTTATATTCAATACGCCTTACCTTCTGAAACTCAAACCATGTTGAATGAGTTTCGACTATAGAAATCAACATCCACAAAAATTACGATCCTCACATTGTGAAGATTGGACAATCTCTTAACACATCGAGAACAAACTGCCTTCACTACCTTCCTCCATGCCCATGACCAAGCTTTTGCTTGGTCCTACGTGACATGCTAGGAATTGATCCTGACTTTCTTTGTCCATAACATTACTCGAAACCCGACTCAAACCGGTTAAACGAAGCGAGAAAAATGCATCCACGCATTGCTCTCTTGGTCAAAGAAGAGCTTCAACGACTCCTTTCTGTTTCCTTCATCTTACCTATTGACTATCCTCAATTGGTTTCTAACATCGTACCTGTCACTAAAGTAACGGGGGGACTTCGGATATGTACGGATTTCTAGGTCCTTAACCTCGCTTTCCCAAAGGATGACTTCCCCTACCTAGTATTGATCAACTTTTTGATCTCACTTGCGAGCCATGAGATGCTTTCTCTCATGGATGGCTTCTCGGGATACTGATCAAATTTTGGTAGCCACAGCCAATCAACATAAAACCACCTTCATAACTCCTTGGGAACCTTCTATTATCGTGTCATGTTGTTTTTCCTTAAGAATCTTTGGCGATGACTATCGGGAGCTATGAATTACATTTTTCATGACATTATGCACACTATCCTTGAGGATTATGTCGATGATCTTCTTGGCAAATCTAAACATCGCGGTGAACATCTCGATGTTTTAACCATTATTTTTGATCGTGTTACAATATCATGTGTTCGTCTTGACCAAAGAAATGTGTCTTTGGTGTCCTTTTGGGAAAACTCCTTGGTTTTATTGTCTCTTTAAGTGGCATCGAGGTCGATCCAGCTAAAGTCAAAGCTATCCTAGAAATGCCCCACCCACTAACCTCAAACAATTGCGTAGTTTACGGGAAAACTCCAATCTATGCAGTGTTTCATTTCACAACTCTCGGATCGATGTCAACCTTTTCCATTATCTCCTTAAAAGGACATTGTCTTTGATGGAGCGATGAGTGCCACCAAGCCTTTGAGGCTCTTAAAGCCTATCTCTTGCAGCCACCCGTGCTTATCCCACCTCAGGACGATCACCCTTTCTACCTTTACCTTTCTGCCACCGACCATGCTGTAGGAGCCATGCTCGCACATCGTGACTCTGAGCATCGAGAACAAGCCGTTTATTACATAAGTTGTACTCTTGTGGATTACGAGACTAGGTATACACATGTAGAAAAGTTGTGCCTAGCCACTATCATTCGTGGCCACCAAACTCCGCCATTACCTCTGAAACACAAAAATTTTGTCATCACCAATGTGAACCCCATCCATTATATATGCGCGAAACCTCATTTAAACCAATGCATCACCCGATGGCTTATGCTCCTCGCCAACCTTGACCTTGAGTTTATACACTAGAAAATCAGTCAAAGGAGAAACTATCGCGAGACCAACTCGCGAAGCCCCCTTACAGGGAACAATTTACCAATTTTACTTTCCTGAAGAACTCATCGCCACTTTTTCACTCGGTGAAGAGTCCTATCAATGACCCTCTTCTTGATGGATCCAAATGCCGGCATGGCGGAGGGGCGGCATTGTTCTCATTCCTCTTGACGCTAAACCTATGCCTCTTTCATTCTGGCTCGATTTTCCCTGCATTAATAATACAGCGGAATACGAGGCCCTTGTTTTGGATCTCCAGGTTGCGTTACACTTAGGTGTAAAGTCTATTAACATTTTCGGTGACTCTCAAATGGTAGTCAATCAAGTTACGGGCCTCTACCAATGTAAAAATGAAGAACTTCAAAAGTACAAACATTACGTGGACTCACTGTTGACCTTATTTACTCATTATTCTATCCAAACCATTCCCCGCTCAACTAATAATTTTTTAGATACTATGGCTTGCTTGGCCTCGCAAATTCTTGCCTCACCAACTGACTCTGACATATTTTTCTGGGTCCAACAACTCTTTGCCCCATCTTACTCAGTCCTGGATGTTTGTATGGTAAATAATGTATCTACTAATTCGCAAGATACCTGGTACCACCAATTTCATGACTACCTTACAACCTCTGTTCTCCCACCTGACCTTACTAGTAATGGCGAACGTGATATTCTTAAAAGTGTTTCTTGTTATGTCATCATGGGGGACTCCTCTATAAACGTGGCTTTGATGGCATCCTCCTTTGATGTCTAACCGGTGCGGAGGTCACCTATACCATCCAACAAGTCCATGATGGAATTTGTGGTGGACATTTTAGTGGCCTTACCATGGCCAAACGGATCCTTCGCCTAGGCTATTATTTGTCTACTCTTAATAACAACCTACTACGAATATGTTAAGCGTTGTGTTATGTGTCAACAACATGCCAACCTTCAACATACTCCTAGCCATCCGCTACAGGTCACACGAGATCTTTGGCCTTTCTCACAATGGGGTTTAGACCTTATTGGTGAGATTCACCCGCCCTCTTCACAACGTCACCGTTGGATAATCACAGCAACCAAATATTACACTAAATGGGTGGAGGCCATTCCACTCATTTCAACCAAAAAAGAAAAAATCGTAGAGTTCATCAACCATCACATTATCTGTCGTTTTGGTGTTCCTCATCACCTGATAACAGATAATGGAAAATCTTTCAAAAATAAGTTGTTACAAGACCTTTGTGACAACTTTGGTATCAAACTTAGCTTCTCATCACCTTACTATCCACAAGCAAATGGTCAAGCCGAATCTTCTAACAAAACCCTGACCAAAATTCTCATGAAAGTGGGTTAACGATTAGGAAAAATTGGCCTTATCACATCCCCTTTTCCCTTTGGGCTTATCGGACCATTGCATTCGTACCTCCACTCATGCCACCCCATTTTCATTGGTATATGGTATTCGAGGCTATCTTGCCTCTCGAAATACAAATACCCTCCCTAAGAATATCTCTCCAGGATATTCTCACCAATGATGATTTCCTTGCCAAGCGGTTAGCCCAATTGGAGCTTCTTGGCGAGCATCATCTTACGGCTCTTGACCACCTTCAAATCTATCAAAAGCGTATCAAGCGTCCTTATGATAAGTGAACTCATGAGTGTACCTTTAAGATTGGTGATCTTGTCCTCAAAGAGAATCAACATGTAACCAAACTAGAAAAGAGCAAGCGTGGAAAATTTGCTCCAAATTGGATTGGGCCTTACATTATCACTCACACTTACGGATCAGGCAACTTACCATTTAGCTTCGCTCAATGGTAAACTTTGAGCTAAACCCCTAATGCCTTGCATCTTCGACCATTCTCTTTTTTGAATTTAGTATTATATCACTTCTTATCTACCTTGCACTCGTCCCTTGAGCTCATTTACCACCTCATACACCTTGTTTCATGCATCTCAAAATAGAATCACGCTCACATGGTTTGGTCATCATCTCCTCTTAAAGATGCCTTCCCCTTTTTAGTCTGGTCCATGACTTAAAAGTATCAAAATAACATGTTCTCAATTATACAATTATGGGATATTCTTGAGTCAAACTTCCTACAAAACTAGATGCTTCATGCCAAACGGACATCTAGACCTCAAAGTTATACATAGACTGCTCCCTCGAAGGACAGCTATGTGCAAAAGCCACATCTGCTACTATAAATAGACTGCTCCCTTGAAGGACAGCTATACAAAGTCAGCCTCTATCAGAAGCTTCTCACATTGATCAGCTTTGTGAAGAGCTCAAGAACAACAAAATGCATATCCCATATAGACTTCCCACATCGATCAGTCTATATTCAAAAAAAAAAAGCAGTATTCAAAAGAACTTTTGAGTCATGGACTTGTCTATTTAGGTTTGGTTCTCTTTCGTCAGCATAATCACCTTGTAACAAGTTCTCTACACCCCAGCTATACCATCCACCTCATCTCACCATTCTTCAAAACAACAAAACTCAAGGGACGTGACGTATATCCGATATGTTGTGATTATACAACTCTTTTCACCTATCGACTTCTCACCTATGCAAGGTACCTAGGGATTCAAGCTCATCCTATGATAATATGTGGTTTGTTTAGCTCTTTCCAACTATGGGACACTTTTGCCTCTTTTACCCGAATCTAGGATTATGTGTTGACCTTAATCAGGACACGTTTCCCTAATACTTGGGTAAGCTAACCTTCGCTTCACCTATACCTACACCAATACCGCCAATACCTTACCAACACCAACAACATTACCCTACCAATATCAATATTTTTACCAACCAATAAAACTACCTAACCATAACCAAATTACAGAATTCACCTCTCCCTAGTCCTAAGGGAGAACTACATCGGTCTGAGGCCCCTCCTTGCTTTGTGTAATGGGCTATGTAGGCAGCACTTAGGAGACATGGGGTCTCCGAAGGTTAGCTCGACCATCCCCTACCATAACCTATCATGTGTTGTTAAAATATAAATGATTTCACATATTTATATTGATAACACTCACCTTGGTCCTTTATCAATTCAAAACATTCAAAACACAAACATTCTTATTATTATCATAACTCAAATCAACATACATATTCAGTTTTATTTAGATGTTAAACAAATACATCTTCTCTATCATCGACGCACAGGTCAGCATCCTTATTTATTCTTCTACCCCTATGAAATTCACTTAGACCCTTGCGCCTCATCCTGAACCAGGTGATGATCATGATCGTCGCCGACACCTCACCTGGCCTCTCCATCCTCAAAGGTGCCACTGCTATTGGTTCCTCCCACTGATCCACCAATCTCTCCTATAACATATGAATACGCCCTCTCGTGTGGAGGAATCTCACCTCTAGTCTCTCCACTCGTGACTACGCAACCGCTAACAATCCTGTTGTCTCATTCACCTGCATTTGAAGCTAGTGAACTAAACCCTACAGGTGATCTCTCTCCGCTGTAATCACAGCTATGTCAGGATGATTGGCCCTCTCACATGAACCTCGCAGCTCTGCTACCCACCATAATCTATAAGCCTCTGTCGCTCCTGCATCCATTACCCTGTGATCAGCTGCTGTCTCTTCTGGTCCTTCTGGAGGTGTCGGTCGGGAGGTGAGAATGATGCCTCGGCGTCGATCCTCATGTATGGTCTATAAGCCATGGGTATATCTTGAACAAATCCAAATTGTCACCACACAATCTAGAGGAATCCTCTCGTACTCACCTGGCCTGTGTCCTGTGATCCACCTTAATCACTCTACACCCCTCAAATCCTCAGCTATGTTCTCCATCACCATATAGTTCCCGTAAGGCCTCCAACGGATATCCACAATCATCACCATCTCCCACATCTACCTATAATACTCGACATCATATGTCACGGCCTCGAATCTTACCTCTTGCTCTGTCTGGACCCATCGCTTTGAATCCCAACCTCTGCACTCCTGTCTCTCCTGACTGGATGGGTCGGCCTATTGGTCACACACAAACAATGTGCTCATAGGCCCAACAATGTAATAAGTACGCACAATCCAGTGTAGTCCTGTGATTTCACCTGCAGGCCCATAAACCCTTGTATAGCTCCGCCAGATATGCGGGTGCCCATGCGAACGTCATACTCCTTTCTATCATTTCCCAAATAATACACATCAATGATTTTGGAAATCTTCACCCATCCACCCTCGGTAATGCATAATACCCCACCGCTATCATTAATACCACTGCCAACCTTGTTGCCTCAGGGTGTGCGACAAACGTGATACCGTAAGTGAATGTCAAACCTCGTTGTGTCAACTCTCGTGCAGCTGGACCAAATACTGTTGTTATCGCTCCCATTGCACCGCACTAGGCCTACGATACATTGGTCTTCCTGTAATTGGGAGCCTCAAAATTTGAAACACATCTTCCAACGTCACTTTCATCTCCCTGTTGGCGATAGAAGGTATTATTTTCTAGATTCCATCTCTCAATCAACGCACGCTGTACATAGCATGATTACGTGCGATTCGTGAATAATAATGATTTCACTTAACCCCACATGGTTTATCAATGCCCAATCAGTGGTGTTACATCCGCTCGGACCCGGTGACAAAAAGTTGGCACCCTATCATTCATCCTCAACCCTGCCTCTGCCTGCATACATCAAATCAACAAACAACAATTCAATAAATCAAATCCCCAAGTGTTTTTTTATCACATTCTGGAATTTCATACAGTGACCGATATCGGTTATAGATAACCGATACCAGTTATCTCTAAATGATATCGGTCACTGTCAATTCTATACAGCCTGCTTAAAAACACCACCTACGATAATTATTTACTCGTTTACCCCTCTCTGTACCTACAAACATACCCGAAACCCCTGATTACCTACCCCATAACACTCACCCCATCCCAAACCCTTGCCTATCACCTTTTCTTTTTCATCTCTACCCACTTACCTTCTCTCATCCTATTCATAAAACATGCAAGAGTTGAATTCCAAACCAAAAATTTTACCTCTTGGGATGCAGCTGCTTGAGGTGGAACCTGTCTTCCCTCTCATCTCTGCTTGCTTTGGATGCTTCTCCTTGTTCACCATGTTCACCACCCTCTTGATATAACTTGCCTTTCTACCTTCTTCAATCTCAGCCCACAATCACTTTACTTGTCTCTTTCCTCCTTATCACTCAATTCTCCCATATAATTACTGCATAAGTCGTCAACAACGTTGTATTCTCGCATTTAACTTGTTGCATGACTCTAAAAATAAGAACTTAAGTTACCTCCCAAGATTTTCTATTTTTAGAAAAGCTTGTTTTAGCATAACCGATATCGGTTACCTAACCGGTATCGGTCATATATCTACCGACATCGGTTAGCTAACCGATATCGGTCACATGTCTCCTTTTGCTTAAACCTAGGCCTTTTCTTTGTTTTTTGCAAATTTTTGGTGGCACCCGCCTCTTTTCCCTGCATAACGACATCGTTATCAATATTTATCATCAGAATACCATCAACACATATACATATCATCAAAATTTCATCAACATCATCTATATACATTAAATTTCAATACCATCGACAAAACACATGAGACATTCTAATATATGCATCAAATCAAAAAAATTACACACCATGTGGATCAAACTCATCTATATATATCATCATCAACTCAATGTCAAAATATACAAACTACCCTGTATGGGGCCTCTGTGATCTAAAAATACAAAGCCGGCACACAGGCCGTTGTCTCTGTCAAAATCTTGACTCGGCTCAGGCCGTCTCTCATGTCAAAAATATACTAGCTCGCAGGCCGGTATCAACTATACAAAATGTACTCGGCTCGCAGGCAGTATATACAACAAAAATGAATAAATAAATCCTATGTGGGCACGCAGGCCTCTATATATATACTCGGTTCAGAACGGTGTCTATATCCAATAACAACAACCCATATCTACTCCTAAGATGTCTCAGCTCTCTCCACCACCTCTGCTTATCCCCCTGCTGGCCTGTGCAGCTCTTCTTGCCTCCTACCCATCACGGAGCCACTGGCTGTGGCTGCAGCCCCTGACTGTGACTCTGGACGCGTCTCGGCTCTATGCATTGCATATGGTTGATAGTCAGCCCAGTGCCATCTAGCACGTCCCCGATAATACAGCCTCTGCTCTCACCTCCATATAGCGAGCCTGCCACCACCATGGCTGGTGGGGCTGGTCCCCGACTCCTAATAGAAGTGGCCCTCACCTGTGCATACACCACAATGCTGTGCATTTGCCTATGCTCGTGCTCGTGCTGGTGCACATGGGCGGTGCTTTGGTGCTGTGCATGCTGTGCTCGTGCTGCTGTGCTAAGCTAATGCCCTGTAGCACCCCATCTATGCCTACACAGAGTGGCAAGCTACCCCTGTAATAGCTGCACCTAGCCCAAGAGATGGTCCCTCTCCGCTATCACAGCCACCAAATCTGGCTGTGCGGGCTGTGCTCTCATGGCTGCCCTCTGCCCTGCCCACCACACCAAAAATGCACCTGTCACTCCGACATCATCCACTGTATCATCAGCCGGTCTCTCTGCTACCCAGACTGGGTCAAATGGCTGCGGTGCAGGCAATGGTGCCTCTACATCCTCCCTCCGATACTGTGAGAAGGGAGGTGGCTCATCCTGTCGTAAGCCCATCTATCGTCGCACCCTCTCCAGGGGAATCCACTCATACTCCCCGGGTCTCCATCCCACTATCCAGAAGATGTACTAGGATCCAGCAGCTAGTGCTCGGGCTCCTCCTCGGGGCTGATGGCCTCTGTAGGGCCTCCATATAATATCGAGTGTGGTCAGGCCCTCTAACATATGCCGGTAGTATGCCACATCTCACCCTGCAATCACCGCTCATGGCCGGCCCACGACCCCCAACCACCTCTGAAATCCATATCTGTAAACTACCTGTGGCCCTGGCTGCTGGGGCAACCCTACTGGTCGTATACAGATGATATGCTCGTAGGCCCAGTAGTGTAACAAAAATGTCGAACATATACCAAATCACCTCATACGGCGATAACCCCAGAGCTCTCTGTATAGCTACACTAGATACACTGGTGCCCAGGCATAGCAGGTATGCTCCTCCACCATCTCATGTAATACTCCCATCAAATCCCATGGGAAGCGGCCTCCCTCTGAGTCAGGGAGGGTGAAGCAGGTGATACCAATCATCATCAACATGGCAAGCCGTGTCTCTGTCAAGTGCCGCATACATATCACCATAGCCAATTCTTGCATGCTGTGATATGTAAGCAATGGGGCTACATCCCCGAATACCTACAGGATGCTTGTCCATCGTTGTCTCCGCATCCACCTGGAACACTACCTCACCTATGATCGGCAGTCTCAGGATGTGATACACATCCTCTAATGTGATAGTCATCTCTCCAGTAGGGAGATGGAAGACATTGGTTGCCGGATCCCATCTCTCGATGAGGGCAACCATCAGGCTGTGGTCCCTATCCACAGCCCTATACCTCTGGACTCCACCAAGCCCAACCTCTCGCATGACGGCCCACTACACTGCAGTCACATGTGGCCGCATCCACCCCAATAGAGGTGGCATCCGATCCGCAGATCGATTCTTTGGCGTGCTGGAAAAACAACCCACTTCATCAGGCCTACCCTTTACAAAAACAACTACCTTAACCATCTATACCCACTTACCCACCCAACCACAACCCTGACTCTATACACACATCTGCACCCACTTATCTTACCCTATACATCTATGATATCCCCTTTAATTATCTCACACCCTACCAACCACCCCGGTCTACTCTAGCCATCTAACCATACCCCTACCAATTTAACACCTCCTACTTCATACACAACACATAATCTATCCTACCCGACCCGGCCCCCAACAACCCAATTCCCCCCCACCCCAATCACCTTTCCTATCAACTCTACCTCCTCCCCCTTCACCCCCAAAAACTCTATCCTACACCTACAACAAACAAACACCACAAATTTCACAACCCTGACTCCTACCCATGATGACCGGTACCGGTCACCCTCGACCGCCATCGGTCCCCAAATCACATTGTATGTACCAACGCCGGTCGACATATGACCGATGCCGGTCTATAGACACAACAATTAGACTATTCTGTGACCGATGCCGGTCACCTAGTGACATGACATCGGTCACTGTCAAATTCCAGAGCCGAACCCAAAACGGCCCCCAAAACCCTTTTTACCTATTTCTACCCATTTACCCACAAGAAAGACCTAAAAACTTACCCACCCTGCCGTTTTGGCCTACCTAACATTCCTACCCACTCCATTTTACAATTTACCTTCATTTATTCATTATTTTATTAAATTTTGGATTCCTACCCCAAAACCCACATCCTAGTTAAATTCATTAACTTCACATAAGTCGGGGTTCAGAGCCTACCGGTACGACTACACGTCATCGTGGTGGGATAGGTGGCGGTGGTCCAGCTCCTCCAGCACCTCCTGCTCCTCCGGGCTGTGCCATGGCTCCAAATCTCCTCAGCAAGGTCCTCAACCAATCAAACTCTGCCTCCTGATCGCTGGGGCCTACCAATAACTCACTCCTCCACTCCACTAGTGCCACCTCAGCCCACAAACTCAACACAATCAATTAACACCTCAGACAAGACAAAAATAAGCACTCAACTTTACAAAGTGACAATGACATGCCGTATTTTTCTTTTTATAGGTTTTGACCTATAACCGATACCGGTTATTTTGTGCCCTAGAATACCGGTATCGGTCTTGTAACCGATATCGGTCACACATAACCGATATCGGTTACCTACTTCCTTAACCTAACTCCCACCCTAATCCACCAATCTCCACTTTTTCCCGCATCACCTACCCCCGGCTTTGCTGACTAGCCTTATTTTGACTTCAATCGGCACGACCCAAGGCCGCAACCAACCAATCGGCGGACGGCCAAAGCCACAACCAACCAATCAGCTCGATCCAAAGCCGCAACCAACCAATCGGCACGACCCAGGGGTAAGAATCAACCAATCAGGCCCGACCCACGGCGGCAACCAACCAATCGTGCCCGACCCACGTGGAATTCAACCAATCAGGCCCACCCAAAGCGAAACGGCCAATCGGTCGGCGACCCGAGGCGCGAACTAACCAATCGAGGCCCGACCAAGGCCCGCGAACCAACTAATCAGGCCCGACCTAAGGCCGCAGAATTCAACCATCAGGCGGCAAGGCCGCAACCAACCAATGTCAGTGCCCGACCCACGCGCAACCAACTAATCGGCCCGCCCGACCCACGGCCGCAACCAACTAATCGAGGCCCGACCCAAGGCCAGTAATTCAACCAACCAGTGCCCAACCCAGGCCGCGCGCCACCAATCAGGCCGGCCATGGCCATACCACTAATCAATCGGCCGACCCAAGGCCGCACCCAACTCAATCGGCCCGACCCAAGGCCGTACCAATTAAGTACCTCAACCAAGACTCACAAATTACGATTTTATCCACCCATCATGTAGCTTTTTGTTCAATCGCGCACACACTGTTTGTGTTTTTAGCATGATTAGGATACTTGAATTGATCAGGTGACCAACTTTGCCTGAGGCCCAGAGACCGTGACATTTATCTCAACCAAACCAACCATTTGATACTTGCCGAACATGCCTAAATGTTCTGTGCCTTACCCATTATATCCCCTGGAGCTACTTCCTATGCCTTGGATACGGGATTATATCACCCTTGTTTGGATAAACTATCGACCTTTTCCTATGAATTCTTGTTTGCTCTTCAAATCATGTACCACTGTCACACTCTTTGCATTTCAACATGCATCATCTGTATCCTTGAACTTACCCCACCATCTTACCATCATCTCAACACCATTCACCCTTTATCAACCCTATCCCCGATTTCACGTCACCTCAATCGTGATAAATTTGAGGGGATTACCTATACCCTTAATGGGAGTAACTTCACTTCTTATTATTATCGGTGCGACTTTATAAGACAAGCTACACGACAACAAGGGCTAATGTAGACAACAAATTTGTGTCTTATGACACCTGTGCCCCGCATCTCATATTCGCAACCTAACCTCACCACCTAAACCTTACACAATTATTTATTAATTACCTTATAATTAATAAATCCACATCTCCAAACCTGCCACCTCATTTTGCCACCTCATCATGACCTAGCCCTAACCCTAAACTAACCTAATTAAGACATATAACTTAGTCTACATCCACACCCATGACTAATTACTCCTCACCCGCACCAAAACCAACCTAATAATGACTTGACCAAGCCCACACTAATCCCTCGAGAGAAAAGGAGGGAAAGTTGGCTATTTTACTAAAAATAGACCACTTTGACTTAACCACACGCATTTCTACTCTACTCAACCATCGTCGGTTACGTAACCGCCATCGGTTCCATGTAAATGACCTTCCCACCAAAAACAAGAGATGGGAATTCATTTTGAAAGATCCGGATTCACTTGGCAAGACAGAGACAAGTGAAGAAAAGAGAAGAGTTTGTAGAGAGAAGGACATCGAGCCCAAGACTACAAATCTAAGTAACTAGAGCACAGTGAAACTCATCCAAGCATTGGGAGAGAGATAGCTCACTTTTGATTGTCGATCATCCCACCTGAGCCTTTCCTTCGTCATCACAATCCTTGGACCTGTATCTTCATCAGGAACTAGTAAGTAGTGTCTTGTATGTTTTTAAATACCATTTCTTAAACTTCTGATTCATAGTAATTATAAGCTCACTCCTAGATCTACTACCCGATAGCACCCTACATCTAACTTTCATTCCTCTACCCTTACATTGCCCCAAGAACAGCTCCCACACTCTCTGAGTCTTCTCCATCACCCTATTGCCTACCCCTAATCATTTACCAACCTTATAAACACCATAACCGCCTTACAACTAACCTTCATTGAAAGCCCCTAAATCACTGCCCCTACCGATATCGGTTATCGCTGGCAATCGTGCACGGTGTTATAACCCTTGATCGGTTATACGATGTGATCGCATCGTCACATTTGTGACTCAAACCAAAACCAGCCTTTCCTCTATTACTTTTAACGAGGTAACTAAAGTGTAATTTCGCAATAACTTCTTTGTTATCATTTGTGTTAATTCATATTAAAAGGGAACTGACCACCTTCGAAAGGAAGTCTAATATTTCCTGGGCCCAAGGTAGTTCCCTCATTTATTGTCTAATTAAAATATGGTGGTCTTGTATTATTACTTGTAGGTAGTCCTTCCTGATACAAAAGGGAGTTCTTCGCAATCGATTTGATCTCTCTTTACGGTACACACACGCCCTCCCAAAACTCAATGGGTATTCCTCCTAGCCCTAACCTTTATCTATTTCTCAAGAGAATGAAAGGATAGAAGCAACTCTTTTCTAAGAACAAAAACATTCTCGTGTGAAATAACAGACTCTAGGGATATTGAGGAGCATGATCTTGGTACAAAGGAGAAGCGAAGGAAAATTTGGTTAGGCAAAGTGATCTTAGCAAGGAGGAGAAGCAATCATACATCCAGCTTGTTTAAAAATACGAAGATTGCATGGCTTGGACCTATTTTGAACTAAAATCATACAGAGAGGACCTGTTTAGAATGAGATTACCTTGAGTCTAATTCAAATCCATTTAGGTAGAAGAAGAGGCCCATCAATCCGCTCTTATCTCTCAAAATGCATAAGGAATCAAGAAACTCGAGGGATGGAGGTATTATTCAGCCCACAAGGTATTCTTTTAGGGTTGCAAACCTAGTTCCAGTGAGAACGAAGAATGGTGACATCAAGCTATGTGTAGACTTCAGAATCTAAACAGAGCATCAATGAAGGATAATTATCCTCTACCAAATATGGAGAACATGTTGCAGTTGGTGACTTGTTCGAGTTTCTTTCCACCTTGGGTGGTTTCTTTGGTTATAACCAAGTTGTGGTGAAGGAATCGAAAAGGATCAAGACAGGTCTTTTACTACTCCTAGGGAACATATGCGTATGTCGAGGCCCTTTGGTCGATGAATGATGAAGCAACCTTTCAAAGAGTAATGGATGTTCCTTTTTTGGTTACATCAATGAGTTTATTGTTGTCTACCAGATGATGTGATTGTGTTTTCTAGAAAGAGAAGTGACCACCGCTATACTAGGATAAGATGTTGATAAGATGTAGAGAATATGGCATCTCACTTAACCTAAAGAAATGCCATTTTGGAGTGTAGAAGGAAAATTTTCTTGGTCACATTATATCAAAAGGAGTGATGATTGATCCGTAAAGAGTAGAGGCCATCAAAGCAAGGTCCCAATCCCAATAACCAATAAGGGAATTTAGTCCTTCTTTGGGCGATGAACTTCATCAAAGATTCATATCAAACTTTGCTAAGTTGACCATTCCAATCACTTTCATGCTGAAGAAAGACCAGGTCATCAAATTGAAGGAGGCTTCCATCCAAGATTTCAATGGGATCAAGGAGGCATTAAAGCATGCCCATGTTTTGGCAGCTCTAGACTATATGAAGCCTTTCCAAATATTTTCCTTTCCTTCAGAGAACACTATTGCTTCTTTCCTGCTATAGAAGGATGATGAAGGGGTGGAGAGGCCCATTTCATTTTTTAGTAAGGCCTTACAGGGAGCTAAGCTAAAGTACACTATCATGGAAAAGTAGGTGTTTGCCTTGGTAAAAGTAACAAAGGTTTTTAGACCCTATATTCTAAGTTCTAAATACTTATTTTCTTTGTCGTTTTTGCCCTAAATACTTGAAGAAAAATGAATGGATGTGTCTCTGATGGACGTATTTGAGCCTTGTAACACTTCTAAATTATATCCTTTGAGAAATTTTCATTTTCGGGCTCAAATGATCATTTTTTTGTATTTTACGGTTTGATGGGTGTTTCTCTTAGTCAAATTTACATCCTTGCATCGACAGGGGACATGGCACCTTTTGGTTGAAGTGGCTTGGCTGGGTACTTCAAAATTTCTATGAATCACCTCAACTTAAAATGTGTCCACGTGGAGGAATGATGCTCATTTGAAGATCTACTTTTGGTTTGGCCTTGGAGTAGTGCGGAGGACACGTGGAGGTTTCTCGCTGCTTTTCCTAGACTTAGATAAATTTTATGCAGCTAAAATAGTTTGGCGGAGAACAAGGACACGTGGTGAGCCCATGCTCACTCAGAGTCTTTTAAAGAAGCGCCAGGAGAAAACTTGGAGGCCTCCGCTCACTTTGCATTTTTCTTGGACTTTTCAATGGCCAAAGGAGATTACCCCAGAGCATGAAACTTGGCACCATCCGCCAGGCATTGAGCCTTCAAACAAATTTTACTGGGCCAGGACACATGATGAGCCCACGCTCATTCAAGGTATCAATTTTTGGGGAGCATCTAAAGGTGCGCCATAGTGACACATGGTAGTTTGACAAGTCAAAAGGAGCAAGCAAGCGACCATCGGATGTAACTTAGAATTTTTTCCTCTTATGCTCAAAAGGGTTAAGATATCAAAAATGGCCCACAAGCTCGATGGAAGAAAGGTCAAAGCTTGCTCCAGTCAATGGTGGAGGTGTGGGCCTTCGGAGGAAATTTGGAAAAATTTCCCTTTGTGGGAAAAAGAGTTAAAAGTAAAAAAGGAAGCATGGTTCCACTGGGACCCACATTAGAAACTTGAAGCAGAAGGGCAGAGATGCAGGGAAAAATTTGAAAATTTTCCTTTATCCAAAAAGAGGTCAAATGGTAGAATTTATTTGTGGTTCCTTTGGACCCACCTTAGGACACATGTCAGGCTCATTTCTTGAAGGGTGGAGATGCGGAACAAAATGTGAAATTTTTCCATTTTTCCAAAACTTGTAAAAAGTCGAGGAAATCCCTGGGTCTGTTTTTAAGTTCTAATCTTCCATGGATGGCCCAAATTCAAAGTAAAGATCAACGGAAACCGAGAGTCCGAATATGATTTTCCCCATTTTTACTTTGAAACATGCTTAGAAATGTGAGTCTTCATGATTTCTTTATCTCCTACACGATAGGCGAGAGGGGAGTTAATGTTGATATCTCGAGTTTGGTGGGGAGATCTCGAAAGATATCTTTCACCATTAAAATGGTCCGACTCTTTTCTCGATTGGATTTTCCATTTTTTTTCCTAAACACGCAAGAATCCAAATTTAATAGATTAGGGGCAGAAGTGGTTGGGAAATTCAACAAAGAGTGATCTACCGTGAGGAAGGAGTTGAATGCGGGAGATATTTGATGAGATCTGCCCCCTCGAGAACACCTGGTAACTTTTTATAGATCTGATTCTGGGAATCATAATCATGATCATGGCAAGCAATCTTGGTAGCACTCAAGATCTTGATTTTTGGGGGAAAAGGGGCTCTATTTTAAATTTTATAAATGGCATAAATTTTTTGTGCAAATGGTTGGAGTGTTAGGGGTCGGACTGAATTTTCTAGTAGAAAAAGGCTTGACAGAGCCCATCATTTTGAGAAGCCGTTTGAGAATATTGTATATCTATTTTGTATTAAACCTGATCATGTCAAGGTGGTTGTATGTGTACAACCATTCCCAATATCTGAGACTATTCTAGAAACATTCCCCTGCTGATAGATTTAATCAAATTTGAGTTATTTTGTGTTGTCTTTAGAAAAATGTGTTTGTTTTATTTCTCTAAGTGTATGCAAGTAGTTTTGCTTGTTTCTGTTGCAATCTTGTATTAAAATCTGATTCAATCACATAGGCCTCAATTCTTGTGACAGTTTAGTGGCATCTGTAATTTCATTCCTCAGAAGAGCTTTCATCTAGGATTGGAATAAATGATTTAAAATCACTTTTCTTTC
The DNA here is from genome assembly GCA_018340775.1 of Taxus wallichiana var. yunnanensis. NCBI lineage: Eukaryota > Viridiplantae > Streptophyta > Pinopsida > Cupressales > Taxaceae > Taxus > Taxus wallichiana. The sequence continues at coordinate 41,669,782 of CM031240.1, read as the reverse complement.
ATCTGTTGATAGAGATTGTCTGTAAGCCTCTGGGTGTACCTTAGGCTTGATTTTACTCAGATCTTGATGCTTTATTGTATTTTATAACTTGAGCCTTCATGATATAATCTCAAAGATTTTGTGAAAAGTGCTAATATGGGCCTCCATTAAAGCACATATTCTAGTTAAAGAAACATTTTAACTATTATGTGGCATTCTGTTGTTTAACCTTTCATTTTATAAGATTCCTCAAGGATCTGGTGAATCAAGTTCATCCTGCCCCACCTCCCACCAAAATTTTATTCAAAAACAACCAATCCTACCTGTACTACCCTTGTTTTCCCTATGTGCATAAAAATGCATAATCTTTGTTACCAAAACATGTAGAAGAAATCAAGGTCCAAATGTCTTTAGTAACCTTTTCCTTTTGAAAATATCTCCATGATCTAGATGTGACAACTCGTGAGATTCATACTTGGTGTGTTGATCATATTTTCCCAAGGGCTTTTCTATAAAATTTATGCTAAAGAAGGATTTAACAAAGATTCTTCAATAATAGAGGTTACAAAATAGGTTCTCTTACCTTGGTTGAGAGGCACAACCTAAAATACTTAGGATTAGATCACATCCTTTTAAGGTGCTACCCACCCTTTTCAAAACCTGAGTGCTAACAAGTTAGATAGATTGCTTCCCGCTACAAAATGACATACACAATTATCTATCTCGCTCTCGAGTGTTCCAAATCCATGATGTTTCTCAGTCTTTGAAGGAGATTAAATTTGGGTACCAACAAGTACAGAGAGAAGTATGAACTATTGGTTCCATACATTTCACACCTTTTCAACTTGATCACAATTTTCTTATTCTTTGTTCCTCCTATGATTACACTTCCATAAAAATACCCGACCCTCCTTATAGCAAGTGAAAATGGGATCATGGGGAGACTAACATATTAGTGTGAGGATTGAAGTTTTAATGAGTTCATAATAATAATTGATAGCATTCAAGTAATCATATATATGATAGAATGCTTTGAGGCCATGATCAATACACATAAATATTGTTCATGAAAATCATATATCCATATTTAAAAGAGATGGTCGAATTGGGATTCTCTTTGAAATTCTATTTATTTGTTTGAAAAGAATTATAAGATGTGGCAACTACATTATTCATATTGAATGATCCAATGAGTTGAATTTCAATAGGAGAATGCTCACAAACTCTAAGGAAAGGTTTAAGGCATCAAAAGTAATAGTGATGAAGTTTTATCTTTTATTCGCTTATTCATTAAGGAAATCACTTTTGATGTTTATTGTCAATAGCATCAAGTCAATTATTTAAAGAAACTTAAGGAAAAACTATTTAATTTGGTGAAGTGCATGAATTATTTTTATTGAATGTTCTGGACCTATAACTAAATTCATCAAATTCCAATTCTTGTTTAAAAAAGTAGAGAAGGAATTGATTCAATATCACCATGTCCCTAAATTGACTAAGAAAGCACAAATCTTGTGTGATTTTTTTGTAAGTCTCTAAGTTTCCATAGAACTGTACCACAAATAAAAGTCACGCAATAGGTTTAGAAGATCCAAGATCATGAAAAAAATATCACATGGAATTCATGGAGATAACCAATGTGCAAGAGTCTTCTCCAAATGAGGGGGAAAATTGAGTGGAGAACACTAAATATCTTTGTCAAGATATATCATTACTCCACTCTAAATACTCCTAAATAAAGATTCTTTAAAGGACAAGGGGTTCATTAGCTAGACAATATCCTAACACAATCATTCATATTGAGGTAATTAAAATTGATTAAAGCATATCTAATATATCGATAGATATAAGGGATGAAAGGGTTTAATTTATTAATATTTTGAATTAGGTATTGGGATAGGTTAGAGATATGGTGGTTAATTTTTATATAAAAATAAAACATTTGAACCCTATTTTTAAACATTAAATACCTTAAAAATGAAAAGGAGTGTTGTTTTCAAAACTAAATTATAATCCCTTTTTGAATAAGAAATATTTCAATTAGGAGATTCTTAACCAAGAAATAATAAGTTGGTAGAATACTAGGATTGAGTATAATTTCCAAATGACAAATGATATTAAATTATTTCACCATCTAACTATTGATAAATTATTAAAGCTTAACATTAAGGTGATTTCTTATGTGGCACCGCTTAGGAAGAATAAGTGTTATTATGGATTGATCAAGCTTTTGGTGGTGCTAATGTTACCTCCCTAAATCCTAACCTTAGACCCTCTCATGGTGGTGGATCCCCTATGCAGAAAACACCCTCTGTTAAGCCATCCACTGTTAATGGTGGTAGGAGATATTTGAAGGACGTTGCTTTGGCTAACAATAACATGAGCCTACCTCATGTTCAGAGGATTAGGGAATGATGTGATTATTGGTTTGGTTGCCTTGGGGGATCCAATGGTGTTAGATCAATGGGAAAACAATCCCTATTTATTTACTGCAACCAAAGACTAATTTCTCCTCCATATAATTGTCACCTAGAGATCACTCGAGTAGGTTTTCCTAGGTCTAAAGTTCTAGCCAATTCGATTGGGGTGGGTAAGGTTACGAACAATAGATCAAGTGACTTTGCTAAATTCAAATACATTTCTGTATGTAGATTTATTCACAAGGGAAGAGTCCCACACCTATGATCCCTATAAACCAAATGTAATGTTTCATTTGGGGAATAAGTACTTGATTTAGAACTATTTTACCAAGAGCATGCCCCTGATCGGGAGATTTAGTGAGATCTCGCCCACCTATCTACCCTTCATGACTAGATTAGAGCACTTTGGATCCCTATTCACCACAAATTTATATATTTACCCTTGTGTTAAAAGCACATTCATTGTTTATTTTCCTCTCAATAAAGGATAAGGAAATCATAGCTAAAAAACTTTGGGACTCTCAATCCCACTACTTGGTTTTATAACCCTGGTTTCCATCTTTTAACCCGCTCATTGAATCTTTTTCCTGTAAACCAGTCTGGATCAAACTGCCACATTTACCGCTCCAATTCTGGGACCACACTTGTCTGATCTCTATTGGAAATACTTTGGGTCATATATTATTCATTAATCCCCAAACCACTAATTTCACACACACAACCTTCACCTAAATCCTTGTTGAGCTTGACACTTCAAAAATCACTTGGCTAATATAGATCTTAAAGTCCAAAAAAACCCTGGACACAACCATTAGATTAGGAAGGATTTCCCTTTAGGTGTAGAAAGTGCTTTGCTACAAGACACACTATTGATGTCTGCGGGATGGAAAAGCATAAAAATGGAAAAAAATGGTGGAAAAATTCCCTTCCTAAGCATTTAGTTTTTGATACCAAGGATGATTTGGTTTCAAATGTAGATTTGGATGGGGTTGAATCAGTCCCGAAAACTCCTACTCAAGAAATTTTTTTTGGTAGGAGTATGGAGAATATGAAAACAACATTATCTAATCATAAAGTGGAAAAGGAAAATATTCCTCCTCTTCCTGTAGAAAATAACACATATCTTCCGTTGAGTCTCTTGAGGTTATTCTTCCTTTCAAGGAGGTTTCTGATGGGTGGAAGATGGTGAACAAAAAGAAAAAATCCAATGGAAAGCCCATTTCTACCACCTAGCTCGGGTGTGTAGATGGATGCGAAGTTTTGTTGTTTCTTTGCTATAAATTTGTAGTTGGTCGCCGTAGTTTGTTTATTGTGCATCAGTTATATTTAAGTTGATTTGTTGTTGGTTGGGTTTTTTCTGTTCAGGATTCCTACTTCTAGGTGTTTATGTGCTATCTCTATTGTGATCATTTTATTATGCTTTCTTTCTTAATTTCAAGATTTTTGAACCTTCTTGTACAAGGGTATAGTCCCTTTCAATATACTATTTACCCATATTAATAAAAAACATTAAGTTAATTTGAAATAGGCCTTGAATGGCTTATAAATGTATTTTTAATGAAAACACATATTAAGAAAATAATAGTTGAGTAGGAAACATGATATATTTTATGTTTGAAATCTATTAGGGTAGAAATAAAAATGGATAAATAAAATTGTAATTGGAAAATGCGTAAGGTACATGGAAAAAAGGGGTATTTTAATTCTAACAATATAATCGGAAGCAATATTATCAATTAAATAATTAGAGGTGAAATTTAACATTAATGGTATTCTTTAAGAACTTTTAAATGAACATGTTATATCATACTTCTACTAAGTGAGCCCCATGCATTTAATTAATTTAGTAATTTCATTTTCAATAAAATTCGGATGTCATAGTAATCGATGGAATTATTCTATTATTAAAAAATTACTTTAAATCATTCTTAAATTATAATTAGAACCTTTACTACTTTTATAACTAGGTTGGGGTTATATAAAGGAATTAGGCATTTTATTTTGAGGTACTTTATGTTATATGATTTTTTAATTAAAAAAAAAGTATAAACCTTTCATTAATTTTAAACTAATTAGAAATAGAACTATATTTTCATATTTTTAGTAGACAAAAATATATCAGATCCCTATCCCTATGACGAGCATTTTTATTTATCAGAGCCCTAACTCTAACAACAGGGGTGATGGTGTCTTCAATATAACGACGGAGGATGCTGAAAAATGTAATGGAATGTTGGGGTTCTATCCTCGTGTTTTATTTTAGGGAATTTTGATGGTTTCTATTCTCTTTCCCCTAGCTTGTGTTACAAGCGTGGTGACTATGATCTGGTCAGAAATGGTAGAGTTGACATTCGGGAGGATTCAAGGGATAACAGTGATGTTTAAGTTAATGTGGCCCCTCTTAAAATCAATGGATATGCAGCGGGGATGAGTGGTGTTCAGGGTGGGAGATCATTCCTTGCTGCGGCTAAGACTAGTGGTCACCCCACACCCAAACCCATGGTTTATACAAATTTATCATCTGTAGTCTCCTTTGGGGAGGATATTATTGATTCAGTCAAGTTGTACAAAAATAGGGGTTTGATTTGTATGTTCAATGGTTGTTGCCCTGACCATCCTACCCTGCACAATTTTATATCTTAGCAGTGGAGCCCTATTATTTAAGGTAAATTTAATATATAACCCTTAGCTCATGGAATCTTTATAGAATTTTTTACAATTCTATGGACAACGAGGTTATTTTAGGAAAAGTATCAGATTACGAGTCACATATTCCTCTCATGAAACCCTGGTTCCCACACTTTAATCATTTGACTAAAAATTTCAACATCGACTTGTGTGCATAAGGATTCCCTATCTACCTTTTCATTTATGGGGTGATGATTCTATCAAGGTAATGGGTGATGCTTTGCATAAATTATTAGTAGGTTATCATAGGACTTATTCTTATGATCATACCACTTTTTCCTACATTCTAGTGGACTTGGATATGTCTGTTGACTTCCCAGCTACAATGTAGCTTAAAGTTAAGGATACAATTTGGATACAAAACTTAGACTATGAAGGATTTCCATTTAGGTGCACAACATGTTTTTCTCTACATCTAGCCTCAAATTTCCTCGTCATTAAGAAATAGATCAAAGGTCGTGTCTCGTAGTGGAAGGAATTTAATTCGAAAATTTAGTGGTATATGCATCTAAGAACAATGATAGAAAAGTTGGCCTCATCGATAATCACGACGAGAAGAAGGTTAAGGTTGCTTCCTCCCCTTCTAGACCAGATATTGTTCCTTAGTAGGAGAAGAAAAAACAGGAGACTTCCTTGGTCCGGCCTTCAAGATCAGTGTAGACACACAACCCTAAAAACAAAAACAAAGAAATTCTTGAGATTTGTCTACCGGTGCACCCGGATGAGAATGTGGATCCTAATGAGGGTGACAGTTGGAAGGTCATGAAAAACAAGAAGAAAGGTAAAACGATGAAATTATCCTTTGAATATGATCCTTAGATCTCATCGGGAAAGGTCGAGGTAGTTAAGGTTGCCTTGTGTTGATGGTCAAGTTGTTTTGACTTGTCTATTTTGCAGTGCCTTTCCTCCTTTTTTCTTCTCTGCCTCGTATTTTTTATCTAGTTTGGTTGTTTCACTTGTGGCCTCTATGGCCTTTTTCCTTGATGTACCGCCTTTGTGCTTCAATGCCTTATCTTTTAGTTGTAAAGGGTTCCTGATCCCTTCAAAATCTATTTTTTACCTAATCCATAAAAATAATTTAATGTTTTAGATTTTTATTATTGATGTCATTTAATCTTATCTTAAATACATGACTTTCTTTTTTCTTTCATTTGCTACAAAATTTCATCATTTAATTGTCTACATTTATATTTTTTCATTCTAGAACATTTATATTTGTTTATTTATAGAATGTACAAACAAATTGCATTTATTTATTTAAACATGATTTCCTTTCCATTATCTCTATCTTTCATTTTTTTTAAAAAAATCTTATATACAAAACCCACCAATAAAATTTTATATGTTTAATTTTATATTTTTCTTTCTTAAATATTTAATTTATAATAAAAGAAACCTCCCTTTTTAATAGGGTGGAGAATTTTGTCTCCTCACCACTGCAAAAGTTCATAAATCATTGTACAAATATTTTTTGAATAAGTTTCTAACCAATAATTAAGTTGGGATATCTTATTTTAGTAATGAACTTGATATTAACTTTGTGCATAATATATCCTAAATATAAATTATAATCCTTTTTGAAAAATAAAATTTCAATTAGGATATTCTTAAATAAGAACTAATAAGATGGTACAAAACTAGTTTTGAGTACGATTTTCAATACAAATGATATTATTTCACCGTCTTAATTATTTCAAAAAATATTGATAAATTATTAAAGATTAACATTAAAGTAATTAGTAGTAGGCCTTGAATGACTTAAAACTCTCTTTTTAGAGTAAAGTTATATTAAGAAAATAATAGTTGAGTAGGAAACATGATATATTTTTTGTTTGAAATCTATTAGGGTATGAATAAAAGGGTAAATAAAATTGTAATGTAAAAATGGATAAGTGAGGTAGATGGAAAAAATAGGACGTATTTTCATTCTAATAATATAACAAGGAATGTGTATTATGAATAAAATAATTAGAGGTAAATTTTAACATTAACGATATTCTTCAATATATATCCTAATTCTACTAAGTGAACCCTCGTGCATTTAAATAATTTAGTAATTTTATTTTTAATAAACTTCATATGTGATTATACTAGATGGAATTATTCTAATTTTATACAATTACTTTAAATCATCCTTAAATTATAAGTTGGGACCCTAACTACTTTTATAACTAGTTCTAGCATTATTAAAACGAGTTAGGCAATTTATTGTGAGGTACATGGATGTTATATGAATTATTTTTGGAATTAAAAAGAAAGTGCAAATTTTTCATTCATTTTCAACTAACAAATACAACTATCTTAAATACAAAATATCATTATTGAATTATCTACATTTATATTTTTTCATTCTAGAACTTTTATATTCTTTTCTTTCTAAAATGTATAATTTATTTTTGCATTTATCTATTCATGCATGATTTGCTTTCCATTATCTCTATCTTTCATATTTTCTTCTTTAAATTCTTATATACAAAACTCACAAGTACAACTTTTTGTGTTTAATTGTATATTTTTCTTTCACAAAATTTTCCTTTTAATAAAATAAACCTCCCTTATTGAGTAGAGAACTTTGTCTCCTCACTATTGCGTAAACTTCATAAATTTTTGTAATAAAAACCTTTTTGAACAAGTTTCTAGAACCATAATTAAGTTGGGATATCTCATCTTATTAATGAACCTTATATTATATTTGTGCATAATATATCCTAATGTTTTGTTGCCAATATCTTCTTAGTAAAATTGAATCATGTATTTCCTAATGATGTACCGAGTGGCCTTATAGAATTTACAACCAAAATCGAATTTAAGAGCTTTGTCATCAACCATTCTCTAAACAACTACAAATATTGTTCATCAAGGATGGAGACCGTCACCTTTATTGAAATGCTAGAAGAGATTGACTTTTATTGTTAAATATTTATCATTTATGTATCTTTTAACATAAATGCATACATACATATGTATGTGTATTTCTATATGTGTATATATGTGTATATATTTGTATATTTTGAATTTTAATCTTAAAAGATAAAATATTGTATAGAAACCATACAAAATTATAAACCAGTCCATTCCAAGTGTAAGATTTTAGATTGAGAAATTTCCTATGTAATTTTAATTACACCGAAAGGAATGAACACGAGATGGAAAGGGTTAGGTGTCTAACATTGGAAGGGGTTTCAAATGGAGGAGGTGAAGCATGGGAGGGCATCTAAGTACTAAAAAGGTGAACTATGGATAGAGAGGATATGAAGGGGTTTGGTATATGTGAATATGTCATTGTGCGAGGCATAAATATGTGGAAAAAGTAGAGGCATTTGCATGGGGGCCTAAAAGAAAGGTGAGCATACATCATGGTGAATGTTGTAGAGGCCATATTTGGGTGTAGCAGGTCCAAAATGGAGGTAGGTATTTAGAAAAGATTGTGTGTCTATAGATAATGGGTATGAGTTCACATGAGGGGCTCTACTTACTAAACAGTGAAATTAATGTTGACATGGTTATGTTTGTTTGGGTTATAAGGGTTTAGAAGTTGATAACATGTATTATGATAAGGTTTTCTTTTTTATTTTATGTTATTTTATTTCCATTGATACACCTCTTCTTTGTTAGTCATTTTTTGGGTACAAGGGGTCATATGCATTAAATGAGTCTACAAACAATAAATATTATATTTTTAAATCGTTTTACATAGTTTAATTTTGAGTAGTTGTGAAGAAGGTATTAATATGGAAATTGGTTTTGTAGTAGAAATATATTTGAAATACATTAAGTAAATTCTTGGAATTTTTAGGTGCATAGTGAGATAAGGATAATTGGCATGCTTGAATAATATGTTTTCAAACTAATTGCAACACACTACAATCAAGACAAAGAAGGAAAAGTTATTGTGACTCAATAAATCAAACTTAATAAAACTAATTGAACTTGTTGAGCTTTGTAAGCACCGTAGGAAGGTTTAAATACTTGAAATGTTTTAAAATAATTTAAAAATAGGACTTGCATATTTAACTACAATTCCATTGATAATTTTGATAAAATGGTAGTGGAAAACAAGTTCGAGAGATGCAATAAGATAACCTAGAAAAATCACCCCAAATAGAGAATTTTAACAACAAAATATTGTTACTAAGTGGCACGAGATAGGTTTCCTTCACTTACCTATCTAAAATGTTTTTTCTCTTTAAGTGGCATTACTAGATTTCCTTTTCTTACATGTTTAGAATTATTTTACAAAAACAAGTCAACGATTTATGAAAGCAAACTTGGGAAAATAAACCCAGAAGATAATTTTGATGAGAATGATTATGTTTCTTAAGTGGCACAACTAGATTTCCTTTCATTACCTCTCTAGACTTGTTTTCCAGTGCCTTTTTATGAGGATTATCTAAAACATATGATTACATTTGCATTTTTTAATTCAAAATTTTCAACGATTTTTATTCTATGTACCTATTTAGATAGTCCTATTGACTTATAACTATTTATCTAAATACAATCAAAATTTGGAAAATACTTCAAAGACACAATTTTCATAATTAACTACAAATCCATACATAATCATCATTAATAGGAAGTGAATAACTTCAAAAATCAATTGAAATAGAGAAATTTGATATGAATAATGTTTCTCATTGTTTGGAATTGTTTCTTGCATGCCTATTTATAGTGGTTATCTACAATTAATGTCTATAACATTTGAGGGACTTAGAGGGAAAGCATGCCATATTTATTTTGTAATGTATCGAACATTTTAGGTCTTTAACAGAAAAACACTAACTTTTAATTATTTTTATTTGAAATTTTAAGATTTGTTTAATTTTTTCTCATGGTTTTATTTTAAAACATACCTCGCTAGAAACAAAAATTGTTATTTTCACCAAAAACATTGAATCTTGATTCCAAAAGTGTCCTAAAATAAATTTAAAAGAATGAAACCCCTAAAACATATTGAATGAAGCTAATTTTTTTGACAAACATATAATATTTTATGAAAAATACTTGAGAAATATGAGCTTAAAATAATGCATACTCAATTGTTAATCTCTAGATAGTCATCATAAATAGGTAGTTAAAAACAAACTTGGTGAGTGAGGCAATGGTGTTAGCATAGTATACATACCTAATTTTATTATTAGACTAGTTTCTATCTATTCCATTATTCTCTCCTTCTTGTTTGTAACTTCTCCATCTTTTAGGGGTATATTGTTTATTCCATATACCTATAAATATGTGTCATGCTTCTGTGTTTAATAGAATAATAAGAGATACTTAATCTCTTTTCTCTCTCCTCTATTTTTGCCTCACATTTTGGTATCAGAGCATGTATGATCTCTGACCTGTGTGTATGCGTTTGAAGGAGAAGACTGTTTGATCAACGTGGACATTTGAAGATTGAGATTTTGTTTTTTTGTGTGGAAAGGAGACCGCTGCTGCTGCTGCGTTGGAATTTTTCCTGCACATTTGAGTTCTACGTGAAGGTTGGTAATCATTACATGGAGAGAAGAATTCAGAGTCTGAAGAGGACTGTTGCGTGAAGAAAAATTATTCTCCTGAAGTGTGGAAAGGTGAACCTCCTGCATTTTTTTCTTCAACTACTGTTCAAAAATCTCTTTGGTGCCTAAATATATTTTTGCTACCTGCATGAAATATTGTATCTGGTGTTGCATGCTGCGTGAAGGAGCAAATACAATTGAGTTTGGTGTTGCGCGCTTGTGTGGATGTAAATAATCCTGTGTGGAGAGGAGTGAATTTTTAGTTGTTGCATGGATTCCTTCATACCTGCGTGGAGTTGTGTGTTGGAAGACACCTTGCAAAAAGGTTACGTGGGAGATTAAAACTTGTTTTGTCTTCTAATGTGTTGTAGCCAATTTATACCCATCTGCCTGAATGATGCATGGAGAGGTGAATCTTGTAGCCAATTTATTTTTGCTGCCTATGTGTTGGATTGAGTTGGAGTGACCTGCAATTTCAACGTGGCTTAGGACATATGGAGTGAAAATCCAGCATATACAAGAATTGTTGCAAGAAAAAATGTATTTCATTTTGTCTTTAGCTGTTATTCTTGCATGGATTGTTGCTGCATGATCTGGAGGAAAAGAGAGCGACCTGCATTGTTTTGACCTGCGTGAAGGGTTGTGTGTGGAGAGAGAAGATCAAGTCTTCTGCGTGGAGTGCTTCTGCGTAAACATTCTACGTGCAGTGCTCTGTGTGATTGAGTACATGCTTCATGGAATACTGGCACCCAACATTAAAATGGATACCTAGACTGACAAGCTTGCTTAATAATTAAAAAAAAGGGTCCATCAGTTACTTGGAGATGAATTCTCTACCAAGACAGCAAAGGACGTGAAGTTGATCCTTCAACACTTCACCGAATGTCAAGTGTAGACAACTCAATTGAGAGCGTCAATAACACAGTCACCAATGTCAAAAGATGGAACATCGAATTGTAGAGAACACCGTGAAGAAGCTCCTGAGAGCTTTGGGTTCTACTTTTCTTTGCTGAATGAGCTTCGAACACAAGAAATCTTGTCTTTGACGAGCTAGTTTGACAAGGACTTCTTGAATATTTCCTTTTTGACGTCAGCTGCCAAGCAAAGTGAATACGAGAAGAATTAGAAGCCGGGTATGACGCCGACTATGAAGACGAAGAAGAATGCCCCACCAAGTGTTTTCGTCTCTCAGCACGCAAGTATCGAGAGCTTCTTCAGCTCAGTTTTCACATCAATGAGTTTTAAAAAAAATTGTAATATCTCTTGAAATAAATAAATAAATAAAAATTTTATTTATTTATTATTATTTTTTATTAAAAAAAGAGAGATGTCTACTCCAAAGTTTCTCCTCTCCATGCTCAGTTGCTCAAAGGGCCTAATTTTGCATCCTGAAAACCAAGATGTGGACAATCCTTCAGTTTGAAGGATTATGGGGCATCGTGACCGGATCGGTGCCCATTCCCACTGCTCCTGACGAATTAGTAAAGTATGAGATGGCTAGTGCAAAAGCCTTGATGTTGATAATGCTCAAAGATCGTGATGATGTGCAAACGAATGTTCGGAATGCGGAGAAACCAAAGGAGGCTTGGGACAAGCTGACAACAATTTATCAAGGCAAAAATCAAATTAAGATCCTCCATCTACAATCAAAGCTACACACCCTCTCTATGGGTTCAGATGAGAAAGTTGAGGAGTTCTTATGTCGCATGGCTGAGTTGTGATTGGAGTTATTAGCACTCGGTGAAATGGTGGATGACAAATTTCTCATTCGATCACCTTGAGAGCACTCCCTTCTCAATTCAGTGTTCGTTATGACATTGAATGTCTCTAAACAAATAGTGGCATTCAAATAACTCGTGAATTTGCTGCAGCAGGAAGAGGCCATCAATTCATCCCAAGAGGAGTCTCAGGATAAAGCCCCATTTATCAAAGCCATATCGTGGCCAAAAGAATCAAAAGGGTCCCCCAGAGAAGACAAATCAAGTGCAACCAAAACAACAACAAAAAGATCAAAATTCAAAGAGGTGGTGTCACATTTGCAGAACCAACACTCATGACACTGATCACTATTGGTACAATAGCTTGAAAAAAGGGTCTTCAAGTCAAACAAGCACATCAGGGCATGAAGATTTTCAAAATTCCAAATGACGTCCCCACTTGGAGAAAGTAGAAGGGACATCTCGCAGCCCAAGAAGATGATGACTCTGATGAGGAGACATCAGAAGGAGCCCATTGTGGTAAGAACCTTGTACTCGTCTCTCAAACTTCTCATCCCATGAAGAAAGTCTAGTTGATAGACTCTAGTGCAAGCAAGCATATGTCAGGTGACAAGAAGCTATTTGATTCACTACATGAACAACCAATTGGAGATTGAGTTCGGATAGCGGATGACAAAGAGTACATTGTAGAAGGAATAATAAATGTCACCATTCCTCTAGGACCACAAAATGTACACTTACAAAGGTATTATATGTTCTTGGCTTGACTAACAACCTCCTGTCAGTAACTCAGCTATTGAATCATCACCTGAAGGTAGAATTTCTTGTTCAAAATGGCATCAAATCATGTTTGATCTCGTGACAAGGTACAATTATTGCTAGAGCATTTCTCAAAGATAAGTTATTTGCTTTAGATATTGTTTCATCTTCTACAATAGCTTTATCTGCATCAACAATTCAATCTACTGCACTCTGGCATTTTAGATATGGACACTTGTCGGTTAGTTCATTGCACTAGATGAGTTCAAAAGCAATGGTCCATGGACTACCAAAATTGTCCAGTTCCTTGCCTATCTTCCCTGGCTATCTTGTAGGAAAACAACACAGGGATTCATTTCAGACAAGCACTTTCCATGCCAAGAAGTGTCTGGAGGTAGTTCATACCGATTTGAATGGCCCTCTGCCTGCTTTGTTTTTTAGGATATAAGTACTTTCAACTATTCATGGATGACCACTCCCACAAGATGTGGGTGTTTTTCTTGAAGAAGAAAAGTGAGGCTCTTCAACATTTCTAGAACTTCTATCATCGTGTTGTGAAAGAGACCGGCCAACCTCTTCTTCTACTTCACTCAGATTGAGGGGGGGAATTCACATCAAATAAGTTCTTGGCATTCCTGAACCAACAAGGCATTAAGCAACACCTGACTACTCCCTACATGCCCCAACAAAATGGCATTGTTGAGCGTCGCAATCGCACAGTGATGGAGATGGCTCATTGCATGCTAACAACTGCAAAGCTAGAAGAATGCTATTGGGCTGAAGTAGTACAGATAAGTTGTATATCTTCTCAATAGGGAACCAAAAAGATTCTACAAAATAAAATTCCAGAAGAGGTATGGAGTGGTATAAATCCATCAATTTCTCATTTGCGAGTATTTGGTTGCACAACATACATGCATGTCCCAGCTCAGAAGAGAAATAAGGTAGAGCCAAAGACACTCCCATGTATCCTTCTTGCTACAAAACTACCTCAAGGCGTATCATCTCATGGATCCTGAGACAAAGAAAATATACGAGAGTCATGATGTGGTTTGTGACGAGTCATCCTTTGACTCAATAGTATCAACAGAAGATCCACTTCCAACCACCTCTCACCGACTAGTCTCCGAATCAGATGATGAGCCAAAAGAGACTACTTAGAGAAAAGAAATGTATCAGAGAGCTATTTGTTGACCTTGGAGAACTGGAGAATGTGACTCCACATCAATCCACATGGAAATGACATAGTTCTTCTAAAAAGAAGCCAATTTCTCATCTGAAGTGGGTACAAAGCACTATCAAGGAATCACATTTGTAACAACTCCCAGATACATCATCCGGAGTCAAAACAAGGATTCAAACAAGAAATGAGGTAAAATTTACACTCATGAGTTCACTGATTGATAGCTCTAAGCCTGATAATGTTCGTGAAGCACTCAGTCAACCTTAGTGGAAGGAATCCATGGATACAGAAATTGACTCACTCAAGAAAAATCAAACATGGGAACTTTTCGATCTACCTACAGGTAAGAAACCCATAGGTTGTAAATGGGTTTTCAAAACTAAATATAAGGCAGATGGATCCATCAACAAATATAAAGCATGTCTTGTAGCAAAATGATATGCTAAGAAATAGGGCATCGACTATGAAGAAACCTTTGCACCCACTGCGAAGATCAAGACCATCAGAGTTGTTTGTGCACTTGCAGCACAAAAAGGATGGAGACTTCAAAGAGATGGACGTCAAGAGTGATTTCCTAAATGGTGATCTGAAAGAAGAAGTTTGCATGACCCAACCCAAAGGATTTGTTGAAGAAGAGCATCCTAAAAGGTATTTCATCTCATCAAATCACTATATGGACTGAAACAAGCTTCAAAGACATGGTATATCAAGATCGATGATCACCTTTTGCAGTATGGGTTCGCACGTAGCCCCTCAGATTCAAATTTTTATATAAAGAAGGTAGGAAAAGAAATTTTTATTCTTGTTGTGTATGTAGATGATCTTGTGATCACCGGTAGTTCAGAAGACCAGGTTGATATTGTGAAGAATGATCTCAAAAGAACCTTCAACATGGCAGATTTGGGGCTACTACATTGCTGTCTTGGCTTGGAAATATGGAAAAGGAGCATCACATTTTTGTATCCCGATAAAATATGCCAATACACTCTTGGAAAAGTATAGAATGTCGATTGTAAACATATATCCACTCCCATGGAAAAATTCTTACAACTTTCAAGATTTCAGGACTCACCTCAAGTAGATGTTACACTCTATACGCAACTTATTGGAGGGCTCATCTACTTGACATATACTGCAACGTATCTATGTTTTGCCATTAGCTATCTTTCCAGTTTCATGCAGAGCCAAAGTAATGTCACTGGACAATAGAAAATCATGTATTGAGATATGTTCGATGAACATTTGATTATGGTTTGAAATATAAGAAGAATGATGAATTCTTCTTACGAGGATACGTCCAACTCGGACCATGCTAGATCTATTGATGATAGGAAGCCAACTACAGGATACATATTTCATCTCGGATTCTGACCCATCTTACGGATAAGAAAGAAGAAAATGTTGTTTCTATCTCATCCACGAGAGGCGATAATATCACACCGCACGAGGAGTTGTGTGTGAAGTGATATGGTTATGTCGTATTTTAGATGATATAGAAATTCCTGAAAAACATTCACCTATTCTCTATTATGACAATCGAGTGTGTTGAAGCTCATGCTCATGCGAATCCAGATCTTTCATGAACAAAAAAGCATATTGAGATTGACTTTCATTTCATTCGAGAGCACGTCTTGACCATCACATTCGGCTCCAATACTCTATCCCTACGTAAGCAAAAGGTTGCTGAAATTCTCACAAAATCTCTTGGAAAAGTGAAGTTTGAACTTTTCGGGGTCACATTTGCAAGAATAATGTAATAAGGGGGGGAATGTTAGCATAGTATACATACCTAATTTTATTCTTAGACTAGTTTTTATCTATTCCATTATTCTCTCCTTCTTGTTTGTAACTTCTTCATCTTTTTAGGGGTATATTGTTTATTCCATATACCTATAAATATGTGTCATGCTTCGTGTTTAATAGAATAATAAGAGATACTTAATCTATTTTCTCTCTCCTCTATTTCTGCCTCACATTATAGTTATTTTGCAATGCATCGAACATTTTAGGGTCTTTAATGAAAAAACACTAATTTTTAATTTTTTTATTTGAAAGTTTAAGATTTGTTTAATTTTTCTCATGATTTAAGTTTAAAACATACCTCGCTAGAAAAAAAAATTATTTTCACAAAAACTTTTAATCCCGATCTAAAATTGTCCTAAAATAAATTTAAAAGAATGAAAGCCATAAAAACATATTGAATGAAGCTAAATTTTTTTCGACAAACATATAATATTTTATGAAAAAATAATTGAGAAATATGAGCTTAAAATAATGTATACTCAATTGTTAATCTCTAAATAGTCATCGTAAATAGGTAGCAAAAAAAACAAACCTGGTGAGTGAGGCAATGGAAACCTATTATGTATGTCTGAATACACACACACACACACACACACACACACACACACACACACACACACACACACATGTCTCTTTGTATATGTGTACTGATTCTTTCTAAATACATACATTTAGCCATTATATTTGAGAAATATGAATTTAAATTCATATAGATTTAATCTCAATTATATAGATAATCATCATAAACAAAGTCTTAAACCTATTATGTATGTATGAAGATATATACATATACATGTGTATTAGTGTTTTTCAGTAGACACAAACCCACATTTACACAAAAACCCACATTTACATAACTATCATATTTCTCACAAGAACTTTGTCAAGTGTTATTGAGTATGGTTTATTGAGTTACACCAGGTTTTTCCTTTTAGTCTTGATTTGAATGTATTGTGTTTAGTTGTATTATATTATTGGTGCAACACCACTTTCCACATCTACACCTTCTACATTTTTTGATATGCCTCCAAGATTCCACTAAGTAAATGGCATAATAGAAAAGTCCTTGTGAAAAAAATGATAGTTTTATAAATACATGTTCATGTCTGCATGTACCCTCATACACATTTATATATGTACATATATTGAGAAATACGTAATAGGTTTCCTCTACCTACTAGTATGGACTTGTGTTACATTTTATATTTACGATGTTTATATAAAGAATTGTGATTAAATATCCATTCTTTTAAATTCATATTTCTCAATTATTATTGGCTTTATGTATGTGCAATTTTGTCATTTTTAATATATTTTCTAAAAAATACATATTTTTTTAGTGGCCATGCCCTCGCTATTCCCAACCATAGGAAGATAAGAATAATTGAAATTCTTTAATCATAATTCAAAAAGATGGCTTCAAAATAACCCACCTTGAATCATTATGCTACATAATCACAAACCTCCCGGTGCAGAGCAATAGTAGACTGTATTTTCAAGGAGTAGAAAAGATATACGTGACTAATACAGAGAAATTCCCGATCGTATTTTATTAAACCCTATCCGCGTGCCTTCTCCTTGTGTGCCCTTCTTCAACTAGGCCTTGTGTGCCTATGCACCTTTGTGTACTTATCCACTATTTTGGGGTCCCAATAGTACTCCCACAATTGAACCCTCTTCCTTAGTTGTTCTCCAACACTAGGTTCTTATCCTCTATTACACTCATTTCACATAACATTTTGTTGGTCCTTCATGCACGCCTTCTTTCGGTGCTCTCCTAGAATCCTTTGCACATTATTTCTTTCCCAACCTCAACTCTTTGTTGAGTCCTTAACTTTCATCACCTCCTCACCACCCTTGGTTACGGGAACATCATTTCTTGGGAATTTTTCTTTACATGCTCTAGGTGGGTCCATACCTCTTAGAGTCTATGAATCTCCTCCATAATTTCCTTGAGATTCTTCATGAATACCACATCTTACATATCTCTTGTCCTTGGCGTCATCTCACCAATCGACATAATCCTTCACTTGTGTTCTCTACCCACTTTTGGAGAACATAGTATTCTACACCACCGCCTCACATTTGGAAATCTTCCAGCTTCATCTATAAGAAAGTATCTGACTCTAATACTAATTAATAGTTAGTATACTCTATCGTGTACTCCATGAGCATACTTATAGTTTTTAACACAAAATATTTGGAACTATTTATGTTCCATTTATTACCTCTAATAGCCACACAACATATAAAATATTTTTACTCTAAGGGATATACAATTGTTGGTGCGTCATGGGATAAATCAAGGTCATCTCACATCACTCTCTTGGCTTAGTGATCAATCTCGACCTTTCTACAATGTACCTTTGGACAACTTAGTGACCATATTCATGCTTCCACAACATAGTATTCCCACATTTCTTCCTATCCACTAACCAAAAATCGGTGTCCTCTCCTCTTCCTTTTATAGCCATGCACTCGAACCTTTCTCGCTTCTCTCTATTTTTGTTTTCTCTTCCACTATTCTTTCTCGGACTTCAAATTTGAACTAATCTCGCTATTGATCCTATCTGTAATTAAATTTCATCTCGATCTCATTATTCCATGTGTAGACACCAAATTTGTGTCTTACGACACCCCGTGCCCCGCATCTCATATTCGTAACCTAACCTCAACACCTAAACCTTAAACAATTATTTATTAATTACCTTATAATTAATAAATCCACATCTCCAAACCTTCCACCTCATTTCGCCACCTCATCATGACCTAGCCCTAACCCTAAACTAACCTAATTAAGACCTATAACTTGGTCTACATCCACACCCATGACTAATTACTCCTCACCCGCACCAAAACCAACATAATAATGACTTGACCAAGCCCACAACTAATCCCTCGGATAAAAGGAGGGAAAGTTGGCTATTTTACTAAAAATAGCCCACTTTGACTTAACCGACATCGGTTCCTACTCGACCGCCGTCGGTTACGTAACCGCCATCGGTTCCCTGTAAATGACCTTCCCCAACCAAAAACAAGGGATGGGAATTCATTTGAAAGATCCAGAATTCACTTGGCAAGACAGAGACAAGTGAAGAAAAGAGAAGAGTTTGCAGAGAAGGACATCAAGCCCAAGACTGCAACTGAGTAACCAGAGCACAGTGACACTCATCCAAGCATTGGGAGAGAAGATAGCTCACTTTTGATTGTCAGATCATCCCACCTGAGCCTTTCCTTCGTCATCACAATCCTTGGACCTGTATCTTCATCAGGAACTAGTAAGTAGTGTCTTGTACATTTTTAAATACCATTTCTTGAACTTCTGATTCATAGTAATTATAAGCTCACTCCTAGATCTACTACCCGATAGTACCCTACATCTAACTTTTATTCCTCTACCCTTACATTGCCCCAAGAACAGCTCCCATACTCTCTGAGTCTTCTCCATCACCCTATTACCTATCCCTAATCATTTACCAACCTTATAAACACCATAACCACCTTACAGCCAACCTTCATTAAAACCCCTAAATCACCGCCTCTACTAATATCGGTTATCGTAAGAACCGGTACGGTTATAACACTGATCGGTTATACAATGACCGCATCGGTCACTGTGACTCCAACCAAAACCAGCCTTTCCTCTATTGCTTTTTAATGAGGTAACTAAAGTGTAATTTCACAATAACTTCTTTGTTATCATTTGTGTTAATTTGTATTAAAAGGGGAACTGACCACCTTCGAAAGGAAGTCTAATATTTCCTAGGCCCAAGGTAGTTCCCTCATTTATTGTCTAACTATAATCTGGTGGTCTTGCATTCTTATTCACAGGTAGTCCTTCCCAGACAAAAAGGAGTTCTTCGCAATCGGTCTGATCTCTCTCTACGGTACGTGCACACCCTCCCAACACTCAACAGGTATTCCTCCTAGCCCTAACCTTTATCTGTTTCTCAAGAGAATGAAAGGATAGAAGCAACTCTATTCTAAGAACGGAAACATTCTATGCGAAACATTTTGGCATGCCTAGTGGGACCCTTTCTCGGGTTTCTTTCTTTCTTGCTTGCTTTCATATAGGGAGCATACTTGCTATTTTATTCTTCTAAATATTCACAAGATATTTTGTCATTTTGGTAAAAGAATTTGTCTTTCTTCCTCATCTTTGCATTAGTGAAAGTCATCTTCTTTGCTTCATCGAATATCATTTTCGATTTGGGTTTAAAACATGTGCATCACATTCTTGCTTGCTGTTTTTAATTCTAGTGAACGTAGATTAAGTAACAGGTCATACACATGGGGGTGATATCCACGGTATTGACAAGAAATTAATCTTACTTTCACTGCACAACACATACCAAATCACATCATAATCAACACAACAGCTCAAACATCCCCCTTTTCCGCGGTATTCCTCCGCCCGATTGAGGTAACCTTATAAGCCAAAACAAACTTGACATCTCCCTTAGGTCTTTTGTTTAGGATTGACATCATCTTACGTCTAAGGCATAAGCCCACAATAATTAAAACTAATCCTAGGGTTAGTCTCTTGATTTTCTTGTGCATCTTGCTTGTTTTTAGTTCTGCTTTCTCATACACTCAAGCTTTCAGTGATCACTTGTAATGCTTTGGTGGGTATACTAAACATTGTTAACCCCAAATCAAAACTTCTTACATCTTCTCTTTGCTTTCACAGTGACCGATACTGGTCTTATTCTACCGACATCGGTTAATCGACTGGCGCCAAGCCACACTCTGACCGACATCGGTTATCTCGACCGATATCGGCATCGTCTTTCTTTCATATTCCCAACAAACCAGCAACCTACCAATTCCAACATTTTGTTGCTATTTCTGTTCGATAGATTGAATCCTTGTTGTGTACTCTTGTCCATGGTTGTTATCACTCGAAACAAGCCGCACCATGGTTTCACATGCCTATTCTGTGCCTTTTCCTGAATCACCCCTTCACATCCTATGGGGAATCCTACGGACACCAGTGATGTTCCCAAGATCCCTGTAGGAGATAAGGACTTTGCCAAATTTTTGGATGCTAATCCTAGCACCGTACAGTACTATTTGTCCCATACCCCTGACCGTACGCCTGACGGTCAACTTCTCGTTGGTATGCCTATTAGTATAGCTGCTCACTTAGCTCCTTCCCTACCTAATAACTCCGCCTTACCTTCTTCATCCTTAGCCCCGTCTCCTAACTCAGTGGCTTCGGGGTTCATACCGCATGATTGGATTTCCTTTGGTTAATCTAGGGCCCCACATATCATTACTACCGACTGCTCCTACCTCGTCTCTCTCGCAGACTGCCCCTTTCATAACTTGCTCTCTACCACCTATCCACACGAGCTTTCCTTCTCAAGCTCCGCCCACCTTTTCATTTCCACACACTTATCCGGTGGCTTCAACATCTTATATAGGACATCCCTATTCGGTCGCCTCAACATATTCATCATCAATACCTTATCAACATTTAACCCCACCATTGTCTAGTAGTGGCTCTTGGCCCAATCCTCCTCCGTTTACAACAACCACCATCATCTTACCCAACCACTGATTTAATCAAACAAATGATGGACAAGATGCAAAATCGGAGGCTTCGCTTTGGAAGCCATAGCACTCCCGACATACGAGCAATTTTTTCGGGAGCCTATTCATCCTTCTGTCCCCCTTCATTCATATCCTCCTCAATGGGAATTACCAAAATTTATTCATTTTAATAGTAAGGAGGATCCTCAACAACACATGCGATCATTTAGACATGCCTACTATCTGATTGCTCATGATGATGCCTTACTACTCCGCACCTTTCCCATGTCCTTATCAGGACCCGCCTTAGAGTGGTACAGTGCTTTAACCCAACACTCAATCTTCTCTTTTAACCAATTAGCCCAATCTTTCTTGGATCATTTCTCCATTAATATTGCCAAGAAAGTATCCATCACCGACCTCTATGCCATCCGAAAATTTGAAGATGAATCTATCGCAGATTTCATTGGATGATGGCGGGGCCTCATTAACCAACTCACTTATGCCTTACCTCAGGCCAAACTCATCGAACTCTTTATGCGGGCCTTCGCTAAGCACATTTCTCCCACCCTCCAAATTCAAACTTTCCGCACCTTTGATGATGCCTTTACTATGGCTTAAAAACTAGAGATTCGAGCCTTAGAGGAGGAGAAATTGAGGTTGCGCAACAAAACCCCAATTTCCGAACCCAAGACTCCACCAACAAACCCAATACCACCAATTCTCATGCATCGATCGCTTCAAATCAAAAGGAGCTGTACACACGGTGATCGTCAAATCCCAAGCACCGCTAGTACCCCACCGAAAAAATCACCTATAAGTATAAAACCAAGCCCATCAATTACACTCCCTTAGGAGAAACTTATGGTGTGATCATGGAAAAGTTACTCAAAGCAGAGCTATCACCTTGCCTCCTATTAAACCTCATTCCGGGTTCGATTCCACCCATGCTATACCTTCTTGGTACAAATAAAATGACTTCTCAGAATCTCCACCGCATGAAGGGACATAGTCACGAAAACCGAAAGATGTTGAAAAACATAGTGCAGAAATGGTTGATGCAGAGGGATATAACCCTCAATAATCCTAATGCCCCTGCTAACCGAAATTTTAAAATCTTCAACAAACCGTTCCCAAACCACTCATCTAAGAGTAACGTAAACCAAGATATCTTAGCCGAGGAGAGTGTTCATGAAATCCATGCGGTCTTCGACTCCCAACCAAAAGCTTCTATCGAGGAAATTCTGAATCAAGCCTCGTCACTAACGCAGGGATCCGCACCCCCTTCACCACCATCAAGACAAAATGATAATCTTGCCATTCCTTTACCCATAAAGGAATTAACCGCCCAGAGTTCTCTTCTCATAGATGAGCCTTCTTACACCACATCCCTGCAAGACTGTGAGCGGATGTTATCTAACTTATCTATTTCCCAAACATCTCCTTCTACCACTCTTGCTGTAAAAGAAGAAGGCTCACCACTGTTTCTGTCATCCTTAGAAGAGAAACCTCTCGAACCGACATCACCAAACTCCTTAATCATGATGGATCCCCTCAAACATGCTCTCCTACCTATTAGTTCTTCATCGCCTAAATCTTTTCAGCGACCGATTGACCTCTTAACACCCATTGATACAGTGCCTCATTTACCCCCTGTATCACACCCACAGTGGACCGGAATCACAACCCACCTCTCTTCCATATCAAAGTTCCTATTCACACGTGAAGATTGTCATCCCTCAGAAGATAGACGAGTCCTATGGGAGCATTTGAGTACACCATGCTCTACTCAAATGCAGATGACCGATCCAGACACCTCTACCATATACCCAAGGTGTTTACAAAATCTCAAAATGCCTATGTCCTCATCTTCACCCCCCTCATCTCTACCGAATACCTCATCCACCTCTATTAACCTAACCAAACCTTCCCCTATGCTTGGGACTTCACCAATACCTAGCCTAACACACCCACCTAAACGGTTAGATTTATCCAAAAATAAAGCCGTCCATCCACCTAGGAGACAAACCCAATCCCCTCAAGTCCAATCTATGCTCACAACTAAAACCCTCACCGTCACACCTACCTTCTATATTGGGACCTCACCCCTCCACCTTGCCTCAATACATCATACCTCCTACGTTTTCTTTAAAACGACCTGCACCTTCTGCACCCATACAGAGATCCATGGGTGTATCAACACCATCACCCCAAGTATCCTATCCACCTATCAACCCTAAACAAACTCCATCATCAAAGGATTTGTTTACTATCACTCCTCTTTCCCCATGGTTGTTTCCTGCCACCACGTCATCTATGACTTCATCATCTAACCAGCTAAACATGACTTCTGCGCCAAAGAAGCCACGCTTAGTTACAACCAATCATCAAAACCCCTTGTCTAAACCACCACCCGTATGAACCAACCATACCCAACCATTACCAAAACCCACCCAATCAATAGCCTCATCTTCCTCTGACTTTGACCCACTCAAAGGATCTTACGCCAAGATCCTTGATATGTTGGTGGAGAATGCGACCATTTACCTACCCCCACTTAGACCCTATGATCCATCTAAACCTCGACCTATAGGTTATGATGAGTCTAAAATCTGTGCTTACCACCGCACACCAGGACATGATGTAGAGGGATGCAAAGCTTTGAAAGCCATCCTTCGTCAGTCTTCTATCTCGGATAGAAAGGTTAAGAAAGACAACTTACGAAGGGAGAAACCTTTAGCTTCAATCCCCTCTCCTATACCACCTGTCCCCACCTCACCAAGATCTATCATTATTACAACCCCACCTCCCGAAAACAATGACTTATCCCTACCATCTTCCTCCTCTCGTGTTCACGAGATCAACATGATTAGTATTGCTACTCGAGGGCAGAAAAACAATGGGAAAGCTAAAGAAAGCACTCCTACGGCCTCTCTTTCTCTCCCGCCATCCCGATCGCACCACCACCTAAAGTGGTTATTCGTGGACCTGCCTACCCCGTCTCTGATGGAGTTGCCCACCGAACCATGATCAAACAGCTTCACTAATCACCTGTAAAAATGACACTGTATGATCTCATTCAAACCTCTGAATCTCATCGACAAGCTCTCATTGAGATCCTCCAAGGGATAGAGGTCCTACCTAACGAAACCTTGCCCGTTGCCTCCATCTTAACACCCAACCACATTACTTCTCTCACCAAATAATCTACCACTTCTTTCCTCGTATAACAAGCCTGCGCATCGCTTTCTCCGAAGATGAAATTGTCGAATTTAGTGCAGAAGATCCTGACCCCGCTTTTTTCATCTCGGCTTATGTCCGGGACATCTGAGTACATCATGTTATGATTGATGGGGGTGCTAGCTTAAACATCATCTCTTCCAAAGCCTTCTAACAAATGAATATCCCTTCTAGCTGCATGTGTGCCAACCCCACCATGTTGCGTTCATTCAATGATGCTATTACTTCTACCTTAGGCACCGTGATCCTTAACATTCATGTAGGGCCACGTACTTTACCTGAACTCTTCTATGTCCTTGAGGGAGAATTCCAATACAACATGTTGTTAGGCCGCCCTTAGATCCGGCTATGGGATGCGTTCCCCACCTTACATAGGTGCATAAAATTCAAGTATGAGGGGAAGTTCTACACCGTAAAGTTGACGCTCCTCCCTTCAAAACTCCGTAATATGTTATATCGCCCTAATGATGTGCTTGTACCGTCAAAGGCACCCATTCATCCAACCCAACCATCTACTTCACCACACCTCAACCATCCACCTCAACCGCACCTACACCTTTAACCAATGAAACCGCCGCCGCAAATACCACTTCCTTCCCAAATGACAACATCCCAACATCGATCCTTGGTAGATATTTTTCAACACCTTACGCTGGGGAGTATCGCCTATTTAACGTTAGCACTTTCCATACCCCACAGAGTACGGATAGTTACATGTACATCCTACCTACGACCATCGTGTGGGGAAGTAATCTCCTATGGATCACCTAATTGCCGCACCAACCTAACGTATGGAGGTGTCGACGCATCCTCTGTCACCCCCGAACCTCCCTTAGTGTGGTTCCCTTCCAATCTGATTTTCAATATCTAACTAATCGTCGTTTTGCCCTCACCTTCCTAACGCGCTGTGCTTGGAAGGGCTTCGGTTTCGGTCTTTATGAACAAGGCCGACATACGATCATTCCCGTGACTACACGCAAACACAAAGATCGTCGTGGTCTTGGATTCTCTGAACCACCTACACCGAAGAAACCACATATCCATTGTATCCAGGAAGACGACGAAGTCACCCTTTCTGAACCATCATCACCCATTTTGCCATCGTCACCCACAGAGTCGATAGACCCGGAATCTATCCCTCCTAACTTTTTTTTTTCAGAACGCTATCTTCCTGGGTCCTCTCACTTATCAACGTGATAATGAAGACCCATCTTCTTTTCCCCTTCTATATCCAGACATGATTGAAGAAGACTCACCTTCAATTAATGTTGTTGAGTGCCAGGATGATGACTCCATCCTCACTTATCTTGGTGCGGACAACTCTTATATTTAACGCACCTTACCATCTGAAACTCAAACCATGTTGAATGAGTTGACTATAGAAATCAACATCCACACAGAGGATGATCCTCACATTGTGAAGATCAGACAATCTCTTAATGCATCAGAACAAACTGCCTTCACTATCTTCCTCCGTTCCCGCAACCAAGCTTTTGCTTGGTCCTACGCTGACATGCCAGGAATTGATCCTGACATCACTGTCCATAACATTACTCTGAAACCCGACTCCAAACCAGTTAAATAGAAACTGAGAAAAATGCATCCACGCATTGCTCTCTTGGTCAAAGAAGAGCTTCAACGACTCCTTTCTGTTTCCTTCATCTTACCTATTGACTATCCTCAATGGATTTCTAACATCGTACCTATCACTAAAGCAACGGGGGGACTTCGGATATGTACGGATTTCTGGGACCTTAACCTTGCTTTCCCAAAGGATGACTTCCCCCTACCTAGTATTGATCAACTTGTTGATCTCACTGCAGGCCATGAGATGCTTTCTCTCATGGATGGCTTCTCGGGATACAATCAAATTTTGGTAGCCCCGCCGATCAACATAAAACCACCTTCATAACTCCTTGGGGAACCTTCTGCTATCGTGTCATGCCGTTTGGCCTTAAGAATGCTGGTGCGACCTATCAGCGGGCTATGACTTACATTTTTCATGACATTATGCACACTATCCTTGAGGATTATGTCGATGATCTTCTTGGAAAATCTAAACATCACAGTGAACATCTCGATGTTTTAACCATTATTTTTGATCGCCTGTTACAATATCATGTGTTCATCTTCAACCAAAGAATGTGTCTTTGGTGTCCTTTCAAGAAAAATCCTTGGTTTTATTGTCTCTTTGCGTGGCATCGAGGTCGATCCAACTAAAGTCAAAGCTATCCTAGAAATGCCCCCACCCACTAACCTCAAACAATTACGTAGTTTGCAGGGCAAACTCCAATCTATTCGGCATTTCATTTCACAACTCTCGGATCGATGTCAACCTTTTCATCATCTCCTTAAAAAGGACATTGTCTTTCAATGGAGCGACGAGTGCCACCAAGCCTTTGAGGCTCTTAAAGCCTATCTCTTGCAGCCACCCATGCTTATCCCACCTCAGGACGATCACCCTTTCTACCTTTACCTTTCTGCCACCGACCATGCTAGTAGGAGCCATGCTCGCACATCGTGACTCTGAGCATCGAGAACAAGCTGTTTATTACATAAGTCATACTCTTGTGGATTACGAGACTAGGTATACACATGTAGAAAAGTTGTGCCTAGCCCTATCATTCGTGGCCACCAAACTCCGCCATTACCTCCTGAATCACAAAACTTTTGTCATCACCAACGCGAACCCCATCCATTATATGTATGCCAAACCTCATCTAAACCAACGCATCACCTGATGGCTTATGCTCTTCGCCGACCTCAACCTTGAGTTTGTACACAAGAAATTAGTCAAAGGACAAACTATCATAGACCAACCCACGGAAGGCCCGCTTACCTCGGGAACAATTTACCAATTTTACTTTCCCCGACGAACTCATCGCAACTCTTTCACTTAGTGAGGATTCGTATCCAATGACCCTCTTCTTCATGGATCCAAATGCCAAGTCAAAGGAGGGGCCAGCGTTGTTCTCATTCCTCTAGATGCTGAACCTATGCCTCTTTCATTCTAGCTCGATTTCCCCTGCACTAATAATACAGCGGAATACGAGGCCCTTGTTTTGGGTCTCTAGGTTGCGTTACACTTAGGTGTAAAGTCTATTAACATTTTCGCAACTCTCAACTAGTAGTCAATCAAGTTATGGGCATCTACCAATGTAAAAATGAGGAACTTCAAAAGTACAAACATTACGTGGACTCACTTTTGACCTTATTTACTCATTATTCTATCCAAACCATTCCCCGCTCAACTAATAAATTTACAGATACTATGGCTTGCTTGGCCTCACAAATTCCTACCTCACCAACTGACTCTGACATATTTTTCTTGGTCCAACAACTCTTTGCCCCATCTTACTCAGTCCCGGATGTTTGTATGATAAATAATGTGTCTGCTAATTCGCAGGATACCTGGTATCACCAATTTCACGACTACCTTACAACCTTTGTTCTCCCACCTGACCTTACTAGTAACGGCAAATGTGCTTTTCTTAAAATTGTTTCTCGTTATGTCGTCATGGGGGGACTCCTCTATAAACTTGGCTTTGATGGCATCCTCCTTCGATGTCTAACCGGTGCGGAGGTCACCTATACCATCCAACAAGTCCATGACGGAATTTGTGGTGGACATTTTAGTGGCCTTACCATGGCTAAATGGATCCTTCGCCTAGGCTATTATTGACCTACTCTTAATAACGATCGCTTCATTGAATATGTTAAGCGTTGTGTTATGTGTCAACAACATGCCAACCTTTAACATACTCCTAGCCATCCTCCTACAGTCACACGAGATCTTTGGCCTTTCTCATAATGGGGTTTAGACCTTATTGGTGAGATTCACCCACCCTCTTCGCAACGTCATAATCACAAAGAACCGAATATTACACTAAATGGGTGGAGGCCATTCCACTCATTTCAACCAAAAAAGAAAAAATCATAGAGTTCATCAACCATCACATTATCTGTCGTTTTGGTGTTCCTCATCGCCTGATAACAGATAATGGAAAATATTTCAAAAATAAGTTGTTACAAGACCTTTGTGATAACTTTGGTATCAAACTTAGCTTCTCATCACCTTACTATCCACAAGCAAATGGTCAAGCTGAATCTTCTAACAAAACCCTGACCAAAATTCTCATGAAAGTTGTTAACGATTCTAGGAAAAATTGGCCTGATCACATCCACTTTGCCCTTTGGGCTTATCGTACCAGCATTCATACCTCCACTAATGCCACACCATTTTCTTTGGTATATGGTACCGAGGTTGTCTTGCCTCTCGAAATACAAATACCCTCCCTAAGAATATCTCTCTAGGATATTCTAACTAATGATGATTTCCACCAAGAGCGGTTAGCCCAATTAGAGCTTCTTGACGAACGTCATCTTACAACTCTTGACCACCTTCAAATCTATCAAAAGTGCATCAAGCATGCTTATGATAAGTGACTTTATGAGCGTACCTTTAAGGTTAGTGATCTTGTCCTCAAAGAGAATCAACATGTAACCAAACTAGAAAAGAGGAAACGTTGAAAATTTTCTCCAACTTCGATTGGGCCTTACATTGTCACTCACACTTACGAATCAGGCACTTACCGTTTAGCTTCGCTCAATGGTAAACCTGAGCCTGAACCCCTTAATGCCTTGCATCTTCGACCATTCTACTATTGAATTTAGTGTTATATTACTTCTTATCTACCTTGTTCTTGTCCCTTGAGCTCATTTACCACCGAATACACCTTGTTTCATGCATCTCAAAATAGAATCACGCTCACATGGTTTGGTTATCATCTCCCCTTAAAAATGCCTTCCCCTTTTTAGTCTGGTCCATGACTTAAAAGTATCAAAATAACATGTTCTCAATTATACAATTATGGGATATTCTTGAGTCAAACTTCCTACAAAACTAGATGCTTCATGCCAAATGGACATATAGACCTCCAAGTTATACATAGACTGCTCCCTCGAAGGACAACTATGTGCAAAGCCACATCTCGCTATTATCAATAGATCGCTTCCCAAGGACAAATATACACAAAAGCCACATCTGCTACTATAAATAGATCGCTCCTCAAGGACAGCTATACAAAGTCATCCTCTATCAGAAGCTTCTCGCATTGATCAACTTCATGAAGAGCTCAAGAACAACAAAATGCATATCCCATATGGACTTCCCGCATTAATCACCTATATCCGTAAAAATAAAAGCAAAAAAAGATTCAAAAGCACTTTTGAGTCATGGACTTGTCTATTTAGGTTTGGTTCTCTTTCGTCAGAATAATCACCTTATAACAAGTTCGATCGCGCCCCAGCTATACCATCCACCTCATCTCACCATTCTTCAAAACAACAAAACTCAAGGGACGTGACGTATATCCGATATATTGTGATTATACAACTCTTTTCACCTATCGACTTCTCGCCTATGCAAGGTACCTAGGGATTCAAGTTCATCCTCCGATAATATGTGGTTTGTTTAGCTCTTTCCAACTATGGGACACTTTTCCCTCTTTTACCCGAATCTAGGATTATGTGTTGACCTTAATCAGGACACGGTTCCCAAAACTTGGGTAAGCTAACCTTCGCTTCACCTATACCTACACCAATACCCCCAATACCGTACCAACACCAACAACATTACCC
The DNA here is from genome assembly GCA_018340775.1 of Taxus wallichiana var. yunnanensis. Lineage (NCBI taxonomy): Eukaryota > Viridiplantae > Streptophyta > Pinopsida > Cupressales > Taxaceae > Taxus > Taxus wallichiana. The sequence goes on along the minus strand of CM031240.1, from coordinate 41,639,319 downwards.
TACCAATATCAATATTTTTACCAACCGACAAATTACCTAACCACAACCAAATTGCCTGAATTCACCCCTCCCTAGTCCTAAGGGAGAACTACATCGGTCTGAGGCCCCTCCTTGCTTTGTGCAATGGGCTATGTAGGCAGCACTTAGGAGACATGGGGTCTCCGAAGGTTAGCTCGACCATCCCCTACCATAACCTATCATGTGTTGTTAAAATATAAATGATTTCACATATTTATATTGATAACACTCACCTTGGTCCTTTATCAATTCAAAACATTCAAAACACAAACATTCTTATTATTATCATAACTCAAATCAACATACATATTCAGTTTTATTTAGATGTTAAACAAATACATCTTCTCTATCATCGACGCGTAGGTCGGCATCCTTATTTATTCTTCTACCCCTATGAAATTCACTTAGACCCTTGCGCCTCATCCCGAACCAGGTGATGATCATGATCGTCGACGCCGCTCACCTGGCCTCTCCATCCTCAAAGGTGCCACTGCTATTGGTTCCTCCCACTGATCCGCCAATCTCTCCTGTAACATATGAATACGCCCTCTCGCGTGGAGGAATCTCGCCTCTAGTCTCTCCACTCGTGACTGCGCAACCACTAACAATCTCGTTGTCTCATTCACTGCGTTTGAAGCTGGTGAACTAAACCCTGCAGGCAATCTCTCTCCACTGTAATCATAGCTATGTCAGGATGATCGCCCTCTCACGTGAACCTCGCAGCTCTGCTACCCACCATAATCTATAAGCCTTTGTCACTCCTGCATCCATTACCCTGCGATCGGCTGCTATCTCTTCTGGTCCTTCTGGAGGTGTCGGCCGGGAGGTGAGAATGATGCCTTGGCGTCGATCCTCATGTATGGTCTATAAGCCATGGGTATATCCTGAACAAATCTAAATTGTCACCGCACGCGATCTAGAGGAATCCTCTCGTACTCACCTGGCCTGTGTCCCGTGATCCACCTTAATCACTCTACACCCCTCAAATCCTTAGCTATGTTCTCCATCACCATATAGTTCCCGTAAGGCCTCCAACGGATATCCGCAATCGTCACCATCTCCCACATCTACCTATAATACTCGACATCATATGTCACGGCCTCGAATCTCACCTCTTGCTCTGTCTGGACCCATCGCCTGAATCCCAACCTCTGCACTCCTGTCTCTCCTGACTGGATGGGTCGGCCTATTGGTCACACACAAACAATGTGCTCATAGGCCCAACAATGTAATAAGTATGCACAATCCAAAGTTGTAGTCTATGATTTCACCCGTAGGCCCATAAACCCAAGATAGCTCCGCCGCCAGATATGCGGGTGCCCATGCGAAAGTCACGCTCCTTTCTATCATTTCCCAAATAATACACATCAATGCTTTTGGAAATATTCCCCATCCACACTCGATAATGCATAATACCCCACCGCTATCATTAATACCATCGCCAACCTTGTTTCCTCGGGTGTGCTGCAAACATTATACCATAAGTGAATGTCAAACCTCACTGTCAACTCTCGTGCATGTACTGGACCAAATATCGCTTTTTATCACTCCCCACGCCGTGCTAGGCCCCGCCGATACACTAGTCTTCCTGTAATTGGGAGTCTCAAAATTCGGAACACATCTTCCAACGCCACCGCTATCTCCCCTGTTGGCAGATAGAAGGTATTCTTTTCTGATTCCATCTCTCAATCAACGCCGCAACATAGCATGATTACGTACGATTTGTGAATAATAGTGGATTCCACTTAACCCCACACGGTTTATCAATGCCCACTCAGCTGGTGTTACATCTGCTCGGACTCGTGACAACAAAGCTGGCACCCTATCATTCATCCGCAATCCTGCCTCTGCCTGCATACATCAAATCAACAAACAACAAATCAATAAATAACATCTCCAGGTGTTTTTTAACACAATCTGAATTTTACACAGTAACCGGTATCGGTTATATCTAACCGATAACGGTTACTAACCGATACCGGTTACTTATAACCGATACCGGTCACTGTTACTTCTAACCACCCTTCTCAACAACACCACATATGATAGCTTTTTCACTCGTTTAATCCTCTCTGTGCCTACGAACATATCTCAAACACTTGATTGCCTATCCTACAACACTCACCCCACCCCAAACTCTTGCATAATCACCTTTCTGCCCATTTACCTTACCACATTCTATTTTTAACCATGCAAAATCTAATTCTAACCAAAAAAAAAAAAAATTATACCTCTGGGGATCCAGCAGTTTGAGGTGGAACCTGTCTTCTTTCTCCTCTCTACCCGCTAGATGCTTCTCTTTGTTCAGCCATGTTCACCACCCTCTGCAATATAACTTGTCTTTCTGCCTTCTTAATCTCAGCCCACAATCACTTTACCTGTCTCTTTCCTCCTTATCACTCAATTCTCCCATGCAATTACCTGTATAAGTTGTCAACAACGTCGCATTCTCGTATTTAACTTGTTGCATGACTCTAAAAATAAGAACTTAAGTTACCTCCCAAGCTTTTCTATTTTTAGAAAAACTCGTTTTGGCATAACCGATATCGGTTACCTAACCGGTATCGGTCATATAGCTACCGACATCGGTTAGCTAACCGATATCGGTCACATGTCTCCTTTTGCTTAAACCTAGGCCTTTTCTTCATTTTTTGCAAATTTTTGGTGGCACCCGCCTCTTTTCCCTACATAACGACATCGTTATCAATATTTATCATCAGAATACCATCAACACATATACATATCATCAAAATTTCATCAACATCATCTATATACATTAAATTTCAATACCATCGACAAAACACATGAGACATTCTAATATATGCATCAAATCAAAAAAATTACACACCATGTGGATCAAACTCATCTATATATATCATCATCAACTCAATGTCAAAATACAAACTACGCCTTCTGTATGGGGCCTCTCGTGATCTAAAAATAAAAGTTGGTACGCAGCCATTGTCTCTGTCAAAATCTCGACTCGGCTCGCAGGTAGTCTCTCATGTCAAAATATACTCGGCTCGTAGGCCGGTATCAACTATACAAAATGTACTCAGCTCGCAGCCGGTATATACAACAAAAATGAATAAATAAATCCTATGTGGGCACGCAGGCCTCTATATACATACTCGGTTCGTAGACCGGTGTCTATATCCAATAACAAAAACCCATATCCGCTCCTAGGATGTCTCAACTCTCTCCACCACCCTCGGCCCGTCCCCCTGCTGGTCTCTGTGCTGGCTCTCGCCTCCTCCCTGTAACCGACCCACCGGCTGTGGCTGCGGCCCCCTGTGATCTCGACTCCGGACGTCTCGGCTCTGTGTGTGGCATATGGCTGATAGTCCACCCCGGTGCCATCTAGCACGTCCTGATAATACCGGGCCTCCGCTCTCACCTCCATATAGCGGGCCCGTGCCACCATGGCTAGTGGGGCTAGTCCCCCGACTCCTAATAGAAGTGGCCCCTACCCTACCGGTACACCTTGTGCTTGTGGTGGTGCCTGTACTGCGCTGCTCGAGGTGGTGCCAATGTGTGCTCATGCGGTGCCTCGCGGTCCGTGCTGAGCCTCGCACTGTGCCTAGGCTAACTACCCCTATAGCACCCCAATCTGTGCCTATGTAGTAGTAAGCTGCCCCTATAATAACTACACCTGGCCTAAGAGACGGTCCCTCTCCACTATCACAGCCGCCAAATCTGGTTGTGCGGGTTGTGCTCTCATGGCTGCTCTCTGCCCTGCCCACCAAACCAAAAAGGCACCTGTCACACCGGCATCATCCATCAGATCATCCGCCGGCCTTCTCTTTGACCTGCATTGGTCCAATGGTTGTGGAGCACGTAGGGGTGCCTCTACATCCTCCCTCTGGTACTGTGGGAAGGGAGGTGGCTCATCCTGTCGTAAGCCCAACTGACGTCGTACCCTCTCTAGGGGTATCCGCTCATACTCCCCGGGTCTCCGTCCAGCTATCCAGAAGATGTACTGGATCCAGCGCAGCTGTGCTCGGGCTCCTCCTCGGGGCTGATGGCCTCTATAGGGCCTCCATATAATATCAAGTGCGGTCAAGCCCTCTAACATATGACGGTAGTATGCCACATCTCGTCCTGCGATCACTGCTCGTGGCTGGCCCACGACCCCCAACCACCTCTGAAATCCATATCTGTAAACTACCTGTGGCCCTGGCTGCTGGGGCAACCCTACTGGTCGTATACAGATGATATGCTCGTAGGCCCAACAGTGTAACAAAAATGTCGAACATATACCAAATCACCTCATACGGCGATAACCCCAGAGCTCTCTGTATAGCTACACCAGATACACTGGTGCCCAGGCATAGCATGTATGCTCCTCCACCATCTCATGCAAAACTCCCATCAAAGCCCATGGGAAGCGGCCTCCCTCTGAGTCAGGGAGGGTGAAGCAGGTGATACCAATCATCATCAACACGGCAAGCCGTGTCTCCTGTCGGTGTGCGCGATACATATCGCCGTAGGCAATACTCGCACTGTGATATGTAATCAATGGGGCTGCATCCCCGAATACCTGCAGGATGTTATCCATCACTGTCTCCGCATCCACCTAGAACACTACCTCACCTATGATCGGTAGTCTCAGGATGTGATACACATCCTCTAATGTAATAGTCATCTCTCTAGTAGGGAGATGGAAGACATTGGTTGCTGGATCCCATCTCTCGATGAGGGCAACCATCAGGCTGTGGTCCCTATCCACAGCCCTATACCTCTGGACTCCCGAGTCCAACCTCTCACATGACGGCCCATGCACGCCGTAGTCACATGTGGCCACATCTGCCCCAATAGAGGTGGCATCTGATCCCACATCATCAGCTGCTGGCGTGCCTGCAAACACAACCCACTCCATCAGGCCTACCTTTTACAAAAACAACTACCTTAACCCTCTATACCCACTTACCCACCCAACCACAACCCGACTTTATAACACACATCTACACCCACCTATCTTACCCTATACATCTATAATATCCCTTTACTTATCTCACACCCTACCAACCACCCCGATCTACTCTAGCCATCTAATTATACCCCGCCAATTTAACACCTCCTACTTCATACACAACACATAATCTATCCTACCCAACCATCCCCCAACAACCCCATTCCCCCCCACCCCATCACCTTTCCTATCAACTCTACCTCCTCCCCCTTCACCCCCAAAAAAAAAAAAAAAACTCTAACAACAAACAAAAACCACAAATTTCACAAACCTAACTCCTACCCATGATGACCGGTACACAGGTCACCACCTCGACCGCCATCGGTCCCTAAGCACATCAGATGTACTAATGCCGGCTCTACATATGACCGACGCCGGTCTATAAACAAAGAAATTTATACAAACTATTATGTGACCGATGTCGGTCGCCTAGTGACCGACATCGGTCACTGTCCAATTCCGGGGCCGAACCCAAAACGGCCCGCAAAACCTCTTTTTACCTATTTCTACCCATTTACCCACAAGAAAGACCTAAAAATTTACCCACCCTGCCGTTTTGGCCTACCTAACATACCTACCCACTCCATTTTACAATTTACCTTCATTTATTCATTATTTTCTTAAATTTTGGATTCCTACCCCAAAACCCACATTCTAGTTAAATTCATTAACTTCACATAAGTAGGGGTTCAGAGCCTACCGGTATGACTACACGTCATCGTGGTGGGATAGGTGGTGGTGGTCCAGCTCCTCCAACACCTCCTACTCCTCCAGGCTGTGCCATGGCTCCAAATCTCCTCAAGGGTCCTCCACCAATCAAACTCTACCTCCTGATCGCTGGGGCCTACCAATAACTCACTTCTCCACTCCACTAGTGCCAACTCAGCCCATGAACTTAACACAATCACTTCACACCTCAGACAAGATAAAATTGGGCGCTCAAATTCACAAAGTGACAATGACATGCCATATTTTTCTTTTTATAGGTTTTGACCTATAACCGATACCGGTTATTTCGCGCCCTAGAATACCGGTATCGGTCTTGTAACCGATATCGGTCACACATAACCGATATCGGTTACCTACTTCCTTAACCTAACTCCCGCCCTTATCCACCAATCTCCACTTTTTCCCAGCATCACCTACCCCCGGCTTTGCTGACTAGCCTTATTTTAACTTCAATCGGCCCGACCCAAGGCCGCAACCAACCAATCGCCCAACCCAAGGCCGCCACCAACCAATTAGGCCCGACCCAAGGCCGCCACCAACCAATCGGCCCAACCCAAGGTCAATGCACCACCAATTAGGCCCAACCCAAGGCCGCCACCAACCAATTAGGCCCAACCCAAGGCCGCAACCAACCATTTGGCTCGACCAATGGCCGCAACCAACCAATCCGCCCAACCCAAGGCCGCAACCAACCAATCAAGACCGACCAAAGCCGCAACCAACTAACTAAAGCCCGACCCAAGGCCGCAACCAATCAATCGGCCCCAACCCAAAGCTACAACCAACCAATCGGCCCGACCCAAAGCCAGTAACCAACCAATCAGGCTCGACCCACGGCCGCAACCAACCAATCAGGCCGAATCCACAAACAAGCAACCAACCAATCGAGCCCGACCCAAGGCAGTAATTAACCAACCAGCCCGACCCAAGGCCACACCCAACCAATCAAGCTGGACCCACGGCCACAACTAATCAATCGGCCCGACCCAAGGCCGCACCCAACCAATCAGGCCCGACCCAAGGCCCTCACTAATTAGTCACCACCCAAGGCCGCACCAATTAAGTACCTCACCAAGACTCATAAATACGATTTTATCCACCCATCATGTAGCTTTTTGTTCAATCGTGCTCACTTGTTCGTGTTTTTAGCATGATTAGGATACTTTAATTGATCACCACCAACTTTGCCTAGATCGAGACCGTGACGTTTATCTCAACCAACCAACCATTTTAGTACTTCTTCGAACATGCCTAAATGTTCCTCGTATCTTACACGTTATATCCCCGAGCTACATCCTATGCCTTGGATACCGTGGATTATATCACCCTTATTTGGATAAACTATCGACCTTTTCCTATGAATTGCTTGTTTTCTCTTCAAATCATGTACCTTGTCCCACTATCGCATTTCAACGTGTGTCCGCTTCCTTGAACTTACCCCACCATCTTATCATCATCTCAACACCATTCACCCTTTATCAACCCTATCCCTGATTTCACGTCACCTCAATCTGTGATAGATTTGAGGGGGATTACCTATACCCTTAACGGGAGTAACCACTTCTTATTATTGTCAGTGCAGCTTTACAAGACAAGCTACATGACAACAAGGGGCTAATGTAGACACCAAATTTGTGTCTTACGACACCTTGTGCCCCGCATCTCATATTTGCAACCTAACCTCACCACCTAAACCTTACACAATTATTTATTAATTACCTTATAATTAATAAATCCACATCTCCAAACCTGCCACCTCATTTCGCCACCTCATCATGACCTAGCCCTAACCCTAAACTAACCTAATTAAGACCTATAACTTGGTCTACATCCACACCCATGACTAATTACTCCTCACCCACACCAAAACCAACCTAATAATGACTTGACCAAGCCCACAACTAATCCCTCGGGAGAAAAGGAGGGAAAGTTGGCTATTTTACTAAAAATAGCCCACTTTGACTTAACCAACATCGGTTCCTTCTCAACCATTGTCGGTTACATAACCGCCATCGGTTCCCTATAAATGACCTTCCCCCAACCAAAAACAAGGGATGGGAATTCATTTGAAAGATCCAGAATTCACTTGGAAAGACAGAGACAAGTGAAGAAAAGAGAAGAGTTTGCAGAGAAGGACATCGAGCCCAAGACTCGCAATCGAGTAACCAGAGCACAAACGACACTCATCCAAGCATTGGGAGAGACAATAGCTCACTTTTGATTGTCGATCACCTCACCTCGAGCCTTTCCTTCGTCATCACAAATTTGGACTCCGTATCTTCATTAGAACTAGTAAGTAGTGTCTTCAGTACGCTTTTTAAATACCATTTCTTAAACATCGATTCATAGTAATTATAAGCTCACTCCTAGATCTACTACCCGATAGTACCCTACATCTAACTTTCATTCCTCTACCCTTACATTGCCCCAAGAACAACTCCCACACTCTCTAAGTCTTCTCCATCACCCTATTGCCTACCCCTAATCATTTACCAACCTTATAAACACCATAACCACCTTACAGCCAACCTTCATTAAAAGCCCCTAAATCACTGCCCCTACCGATATCGGTTATCAAGAATCGTACTGGTGCTTATAACCAGAATCGGTTATACAAAGGACCGCATCGGACACTTGTGACTCCAACCAAAACCAACCTTTCCTCTATTGCTTTTTAACAAGGTAACTAAAGTGTAATTTCGCAATAACTTCTTTGTTATCATTTGTGTTAATTCGTATTAAAAGGGGAACTGACCACCTTCAAAAGGAAGTCTAATATTTCCTGGGCCCAAGGCAATTCCCTCATTTATTGTCTAACTATAATCTGGTGGTCTTGCATTCTTATTCACAGGTAGTCCTTCCTGCACAAAAAGGAGTTCTTCGCACCGCCCCGATCTCTCTCTACGGTACGCGCACACCCTCCCAACACTCAACATGTATTCCTCCTAGCCCTAACCTTTATCTGTTTCTCAAGAGAATGAAAGGATAGAAGTAACTCTATTCTAAGAACGGAAACATTCTGTGTGAAACACCATGTCTCATGTTGGTTCAATCCTCCTTATTGGTTATTTCATCATTTATTCACCATCACCCACATGACCCATAGATCTATTATCTCATTTCTTTCCTCTTTCAGTTGTTATTGCATCCTTATCTCTTCGGGAATTTTATTTCATGCTTATGTTGCACCCTCATCTTATACTACAACCTCCTTGAAGATCTTCATGTTATTATTTTATTTCTCCTCATGACTTCTTGTGTTAATGCCTTCAATTCACTTCTCTCATGTGTCTTTATCACTTGTCTCCACAACTATCCTTTACCCTTTTTGCAACCTTTCATTTTTTGTGCTTATTTTCTTTGGAAGGATTTCTTGCATGCTCTACTCCTTCTATACCTTTCACATGCTTCTTATCTCTTCTAGTGTACCCTATGGTATGTACATTGTAGTAACCTCTCTCATGACTACTCTTCTTGGTTTCTTTCAAGACAATACCTTCCTCATTGCAAATGGTACTCCCATAATTGTGAACATCTCCTTGACTCTCCTTCCATTTCTCCCATGTGTACTTTGATTCTTATCTGCATATCATTTTTCCATTTTAGGTTTTTCCTAAATCCCGTGATTCACTTACATTAGAATAGGAAAGAAAAGAGAAGAAAAAGTAGTTTACTTATATGGGGGTTTTGGCTACCTACCAAACTAGACCTCACCCTTCATTTTTGATGAGTGCCAAAATACATGGGATATTACAAAGCAATAACCAATATTTTAATTCTAAATTTTTCCACTATTCCACTAGGAACTCGTATGTGCAACCAAAATGAAAATATTCTATTTGACCCCTTTTTAAATAGAGATATTTGAAAATAAGAATTTAATATGTAATATTAAGAAAATATTTTAGGGAAATTTTATAGCTTGACTTATCATGGTTGTAATGATGTATATGAGGTTCCACCATGGAAGAAAACAAATGATGGAGAGGAAGGAACAATGTTAGGTTTTCAAAGAGACCACATGACAGTTGTTTTAATGGATGTGTGGAAGCTTAAACACATCTAAAAGGTAAAAATATGTCTCGATTCTAAGTTAGACATTTTAGGCTTGTAGACACCATATAAGGTGAGACCGGTTCAAATGGAGGTTTAGAAGACTTGAACCCACTTTAATGCCCATTTTGGAGGCCTAAATTTAATCTTGTGAATGAAATTTAAAATAAAAAGTAGGTCGAAGGAGGTCCCAAAATCTCTAATGGAATTTCCAAAGGTTGGCTAGGGTTTTTGGTCTTCAATGTCATAATTCATGTTACAAAACAAAAAAATAGAGGTAAGTTATGGTTTCAATGGAGAATGGAACATGTTTCCAAAGAAACCTTGTAACCAAACAATATCTACACCAAAACTAGAGATCTAATCGAGCCAATAAAAATTCAGACCTAGAATGGAACCCGAACAATCCAAAACATAAACCAATACATGAAAAATCATGTTTTCTAAAGAGATAATAGAAAATAAAATGAAATCCATTTACTAGAACCCTACTCGATACCATATCGTAGTAATTTTTTAGGATTTTTGAATTAAATGAATGCAAAATTTAATGAGAAAAGACAACTAATGAGAAAATTACTTAGAAAGATAGGGAAAATAAAATGATAGTAATGTAATAGCTTGTATTCAAAAAAATGTTGCATTTCTCTGTATTAGTTATAAATACAATTGTGTAATATATAGGAGGAAGAAAGTCTAACATCCACATAGAATCATGTAGATAACTACCATTAGACTAGTACAGATAATCCTAGAACATATTGTAACTACCACTTAGCGTATTAGTTACATTATGAAAGTTGTAAGGAAATTTGTATTATAAGAATACACTAGTGACAATCATAATTTAAAAGCATGATTATAAGTTAAGTCTAGGATATCTCTAGATACATGATTAGTCTCATGAATCAACCGGCGACTCCTTGATTGATCATAATTAAGTCATCCATTTGAATAGTTACTAAGTGGACTTGATAATCCTAGAACATCATCCTAGACTGATACATGACTTAACTTACCAGCAAGGCATTCCACTGGCAATCAAGATCCTGATTGTAACTTTAAACTTGGAGAGTAAACCAATGGCTAACTAAACCCCACCAAACATGGGGGAAGGACCAAGTTTGGTAGAAGATGGCAGACCTAGCAGAGAAAGGAAGAGAGAGGAAAGGCATCTTAAGTATAATGAAGTGTGCGAGAGGGGGATAGAGATGCAACAGAAGGTTACAGACCAAATGGCATTGTGGAGAAAGATATTCTAGGAAGTATTTGAATTTTACAAAGAAGACATGGAACTTGAGCCTCAGGAACTCCCCCATTTGGGAAAACATGATAGGGAACCCTCTCAGCTTCACGTAGAATTGTGCCAGTAGAGACGACATGGGTTGCGGGTGTGCATTTGAATCCACCTGGTAACCTTTCCCTTGTGCTTGGTTTTCCAGCATCTAGTACAAATAATAGTCAACAAGTTAATTTAATCAAAGGTGGAAGAATAGGAGTGAGTCTTATGAAAGGCATAGCTTTGGTAGTGCAAATGAATTTATTTTTATATGGGAGTACCTTTTGGGTGTATCATCTACATAGAACTCAAGTACGTTGATTTTTCGACTAACTTCTGAAGTGGTAATGCTTCACAGACTATCGGGGTATAGTTCAGTTCTACTATTAGGACACAGGGAAGTACATATTCTGGTCTAACACCAGCTAAATGTTTAGGATCAAAAGGCATATGTAGCTCTAGTTTAGGTGGATCTAGTTATTCGGGAGGTAAGGGAAACATAGGAGGTTGGATCGTGGGCAAGGTCCGCACCAACCTTCATATTCTAGACTATAGGGGAATATTTACTTGGAGATGTTGAGCATAGAGCAAGCCAATTTTCTAATACATTACAAGGGTGCACACACAACTGGTACATAAATTTTGACCCTAATTAGACTTGCATAGACTATGTAGCTTTAAAAGATGCATTCCTTAAAGAGTTTCACATCCCTGAGTTTGAGTAGAAGAGTATAAGTGCACTCAAGGATATTAAGTAAGGCACTACTAAGAGTGTTAGAGATTATGATTCCCATTTTAAAACATTGTTATCTAATCTTTCTTATGATATACATGCAAGCCAACATGCACAGTGGTTCATTGGGGGCCTAATTACCCCTTTTAGAAGGGCATTATCACATAATACATACACTGATCCATGCGAAGCACTTGAAGTAGCCTTACGCACTGAGGCAATTGGAAGTATAGATACTGGGGTGAGCCCATTTTTAGAAGCACAGATCACAGCTATGGAAAAACAATTGGAGAAACTATCAGAAAATTCAGCACATGAGACGTGCATAGGGATTTGGTGTATAGATTGTGAAGTAGAAGGTCACACAAAGGATATTTTTCCTCACAGATCAATATGCTCGTTGTTGTTGGATTGTGAGATATGCCATTTAAACCATGATGCTAGCCATTGCCCATTATTACAACATGCGATAAGGAAGAATGTTTCAAGCTACTATAAAATATGTAGGTCCATGACTCATGGCACACGAAGATTGTTGGCTAATTGGTCAAATCCATGATGCTATAGATATTGGTGTATGACAGACATGAGTTTTAGATAACTCTAAGGGTAAGAATGAGCATCAAGACCAAGATCTCAATCAGCACTATGATCGAAATGAAGGTCGTTTTGAAGGCGGTCATGGCAGAGGTCAAGGATACCATGGTGGATTTGGAGGACAAGGTCATGGTAGTTAAAGAAGTGATTTTCCTTGTGGAACATGTTATATATGTGGATCTCCTGACCACTACAGGCATGAATTTCCTTAGTATATTACATTTTGTTTTTGTGGAAAGAACCATAGCTATGAAGAGTTCTTGGACTTATATGAGCATCTTATTAAGTAACATAAACAAGAAAACAAAAGTTTAGGGATGGTTAAGATAGAATACACTAATGAAAATTGGTGGATGCCTAAGTTGGAGGTAGAGTCTGAGGAGCTGCAAGTGAAGATCATGACCCGCATTGAGGTGACACGCGTTAGAGAAGCATTGCAACAGAATCCCACCATCACTAAGGAGGAGGTTCTACATGCACGGTACCCAGATCCTACCCATAAAAAGGAGGTCTATCAATAAACCATGGAAGTTCTTAGTAATCTTCAAGGTGAGATATAGTACTTAAAATAGCAATCACGGAAGATGGAGAAAAAGAAAGTATCAAAGATGGTCCAAAATGATATAGATGACTTAAGGGAAGTGTGTAAAATGTTGTGCTAGGAAAATATCATTCCATTTTAGGGGATTGGTTAAAGGGAAACACTCTATTCACAAGTATTGAGACCGAACGGTAGATCTTGCATGCAAATATTCCCCCTCATAGTCTAGATTATGACAAAGAATTTACTCGAATTTTGTTGTGTATAGTTATCTATAGAGTAATATACTTGACCGATATAGGCGTGGAAGTCAATGTTCTTACCTTAGATGTATGGGTAGAAATGGGAAGACCCCCATTGTAGCCATCCTCTAATATATTGTTCATGGATAATCAAATTAAAGCCACTCCTATCAGAGTTTTTAAAGATGCATCCATTACTATACAAGGATCCAAGTTCTAAATACTTTGAGGTTTTAGCGTTGGCGTGAGTTAGATAGCTTCCAAAATCTATTGGGGCATGCTTTCTTGGTGTTATGCAAATAATGTTTATCTTCAGTTATACAAGGGATATATCAGTTTTTAAAACAAGGAGGAGATATTTATTATCCCTTTAATAGATGGAAAATCTACGCCCTATGTTGATCCCTTGAGTTAAGAAGATCTGAATAGGATTTATGTACGTGCCATCCGAGATATAGAGATACTTGAGCCAACTAAAGAAGGAATAATTTAGTGGGAGGATGCAAAGTCCATTAGCGATACTACAAATGTTTCTTGTGATAATTGGGCTCATAACACTTATGAGTTGGTAGGGCGTGAAGTAAAGAACATATTTCCTAGAGGAAGAAAACCATGTTATGTCAAGAGAATAGGTAACAACTCAGTACCTTATTACACCGGAGAAGGAGATCCTATGGTACTCCTACACGCCATAAAAGAACAATGGATAGACCCATTGGAAAGAAGAAATATGTTAGCATATACACTACATGGGACAACAACATGTTGGTGGATGGCCCACAAGGATAATCTTGTCGAATGGAATGAAATTAGAATTTTTCTTGCTACTAGGTTCCTCATGAGAAATGCACCTACTCAAATCTATACTTATTATGGTAATCAACTTGTTCAACACCACGTTTATAAGTGTGAGAGACTCTAGAAATAAGGGCAGGAAGCTTTACCACCTTCTCTATGGGTGCACAAGTTTTATTTCACTTTACAAGGATGCACATGTGCTTGGTATGTATATGCGTAACTCCATAGAGACCAGAAATTGGAAGGATTTAACCACAGGAATGACCTAGATGTTTGACTTATTCTCTGTAAAGCCTCCAAAGGTGGAAGAAACCTTGAAAATCATGAAGCACTCAACTATGGAGATAGGACTAAGCTTGAATAACTCCTTTAGGAGCTATTGGATGAAGGAGACACAAAAGCACATCTTGTTGAAGAAACAGAGGTGGGTGTAAAATTACTTCAACGCACTTGCCTTGAGAAAGAAAAAGGAAAAATGGTCTACTTAGTGGATGATGAAGAAGTAGAAAATCTAGATGTAAATCATTCAATGGGTAGCGGGAGGTGTTTGACAAAGGTGTAGATATGACCACACACAACTATCATAAACCTATGAAGATAAAAAAGGTGAATATTGGATCAAAGGTGAGCCTAAGGAAGCTGTAATTAGAGACTATTGGTCAAACTCTAAAGTGGAAAAATCATAAAGTTACTAAGGGATTACTGGACTTATTCCCTATGGGTTACCATAAACTTAAATGCATGCATAAATAGTTAGGGAGATGAAGATAAAATATAAAAAGGGTATGCACCTAGTTAGAAAGAGACCCTATAGGATGAACCCCAACTTATGTAAAAAGGTCAAAGAAGATATTAACAAAATGTTTAAGTCTGGAATTATCAAGCCCTCTTGATGAGTCGAATGGGTTAGTCCAAAGGTGATCAAGATTAAGAAGGATGGATGGATCAGATCTATGTGGACTACAGGGAGCTGAATTTGCATGTGTGGCTGATCCCTTTCCTACACCATTCACCAATGAAATACTAGAAGGCGTTGTAGGGAAAAAATCTATTCATTTAATGATGGGTTCTCTGGGTATCATCAGTTCAAATTTCCTAGGAGGATCAAGAAAACACTACGTTTACTACAATATGGAGTAGCTTCACCTATACTATAATGCCTTTTGGTCCAAAAATGCACCTTCTATTCTCATGCATAGTTTTGCAAGAATTCAAGGAATTTATTCACAACTTCTTACAAGTATGTTTAGATGATTGATAGTGTACAAATTATTTAAAGATCATTGTGACAATTTTCACTTAACTTTTGAAAGATGTAAGCAGCTTGAGTATCTCCTCGAACATCAAGAAGTGCATATTTTTACACCATTTGGGATATTATCGGGACACATAGTCTCAAAGGAGGGTTTGTCGATTGATCTAACCAAGGTCATAGTCATTATAGGCCTAAGGGAGCCTACTAAACAGAGTGCGGTGCATAGATTTTGGGTCATATAGGATATTACATGAAGTTTATCAAAGGATATGCCAAAATTTCTGCACCATTAGAAGACTTATTGAAAGGGAAAGGTATGTTCTACTGGGGAGAACTCGTAGTAGTGCACATTTGAGATGTTAAAGGAAAAACTTACTACCGTGCCTATTTTTGTTTTCCTTTGTAGGACCAACCATTTCATCTACATTTTAACACATCCGGCATGACCATTGGTGCGGTGTTATCTCAACCTGAGAAGGTACTATTGATCATCCCATCTATTTTGCTAATAGAAAGCTAACTCCCGCAGTAATATAATTACACCACTACAGAGTGAAGCTTTTTCAATGATCTATGAGGTACATAAATACACCATTTTTATTTTATATAGATCACATGGCATTGAAGTATTTTGTAAAAAAGCTGTTCTACAAGGGTGCATATGTCAATGGGTGCTCTTATTTCAAGAATTTTATTTCACAGTTGTCGTGAAACCATGGAAAAGTAATTCTAGACCAAACCATCTATCAAGAATACAACTAGCCCGAGAGAATAAGCAAAGGCAATTGAATATACCATGCCAGATGCACAGTTATACAAGTTACAATGATCATCATTAGAACTAGAAGACATTGTTTTCTTTCTAAGAATAGGGATGACACTAAAAGGAATGAAATACTTGGAGAAGAAATAAATTTCTATACACCAATCCCCTATATGTTAATCAAGTTGACTTGTACAAATTAGGCCAAGATGAAGTATTACGCCGTTGGGTATTGGAACATGAGTGCACCTATATTATGAAATAAGCTCATGGTGGTATTATAGGTGGACACTATGTTGGTGATGCCAATGCACTTAAGATTCTACTTGCTGGATTATGGTGGGAGACCCTGTATAAAGATTGTAAGGAATTTTGTAAGGCTTATGATCATTATCAACTCCTTGGGAAACCATGTCAACGAGATGAAATGCCTCTAAGACCCATTACTAGTGCAAAACCATTTGAAAAATGGGATATATATTTTGTGGGTCCTATTTCACCATTTGCATGAAGAAATGGATTGTGTCACATCATAACATGCACAGATTATCTAACAAGATGGGTAGAAGCAATACCTATAAAGGATTGTACAATGGCCACAATAGCCAGGTTTTTTTCAGAGAATATTATTACAAGGTATGGATGTCCTAATCTGACTAGTGATAGGGGAACACATTTTCTTAATGAGACAATCAAGATTCTATTAAATGAATTCATGATTGCACACCATAAGACTACACCCTATCATCCTCAGGAAAATGGGACTATTGAGGTTTTCAAAAAAATTTTGAGCCAGACATTGACAAAAATATGTGATGTTGGAAGAAAGGATTGGGATGATAAAGTATCTGTAGTACTTTGGGCATATCGGACAACATATAAAAGGTTTAACATAGCCACACAATTTTAGTTAGTGCTTAGCATGGAAGCAGTTCTTGCTATGGAATTTATGTTACCTTCTTTTTGTAATTGCACATGTTGAGGTCTTGTTGATGAGTGAGCATTCAAGAACACATTTAATAGCTTAATCAAATTGGATGAACAACGATCCATAGCATGTTGGATTCAAAAACAAGAGAAGGCCAGCAAAAAGCATGGCATGACAGGCACATGAGGGGATAAAAAGATTGAGATAGGAAAGATGGTGCTCCTTTTTGATTCTAATTTTTGTGCTATCTAGAAAAAATCAAAGTACATTGGTTGGGGTCGTATTTTATCACTCACATACTTGAATCAGCACTTTTCGCTTAGAGGCCCTTGACGAATACCATTACCTTGTTACTTCAATGGGAGTAGGTTGATGCCCTACTATAAATAAGTCTTCTTGGTTTTTATAATAAGTTAGTGTTTCCATTTAGATTAGGTTTTCAATTCAGCATTCCCTTAATGTGTTTCCTTCATTGTTGCTATGCTTTGTCAATTTAGTTGGTTTGTTTTTATAATAAGCATGTTTACGTACTAGAAGCTAATTACTATTTGAAGAATTTTTATGTATAAAGGACTACACATACCCTTAGTGTGGGGTAGGTTGTTGATATCTAGGTACATGACTATTGAAAATAAGTACACATGAAAGGAACTATCTATGGGTGCTATTCAAGGTTAGAAAATTGAAAAAAGAGATTTCTTCTGGACACAAGGACCATAGATAGAGATGAATGAAGAAACAAGTATAACATGAGGTAAGCAAGGGCCAGGAAGACTACCAGTGGAAGGCACAATGATGAGGTACTTAGGCACATGGAAGCACGTTGAAGAGAATCCTACAACCAAAAGGTAGGAGGGTGCACTAGAAGGTTATAGCTTGGGAACAAAGATGTACCATGTGGAAATACTGAAAATGGTCAATTAATTAGAGGATTTTTGGTAGGTGGAGGAGAAATAAATGCACATACTTTTTGAAATTCTATATAAGGATGGGATGTGAGTTCATTTTTACCATTGTAATTAAGATAATTTGAAAAGGGTTAAGTGTGAACGAGCCGAGCAATCGTGTTGAGGTGCGTAGAGTGTGAAACCAAATGTGGGGAGAAGGATTATGCACAGGAGAATCTTGCGTTCCCATAGGAGAAGGGTTTGAGAGAAGAATAGATGTTACAAACAAGCTAGGGCACATGATTTCCACTAGGGCATGGAGATTTAAGATAGGGTTTTGATTTTCTCAACTACAAAGGGAAAAAAGAAGATCTTTTAAATGGAACCAAAAAAAGCACCTATAGTAGGAGATAAAGTGAAGACGAAGGTTAAAGTGGAATATTGCTCTAGAGTAATTTTTCATAAATACAGAATCTAGAGGGCTTGATTATGGGACAAGAATGGGATTCCCATTTCTACTAATGTAAAATAAAATACTGCAACCATCAAACATCAGATAATAAGAAGGAGCTTGATGCATTGTTGAGCACAAAAATGAACAAGCGCACAACAAGAGGATATGCCAGTATATGATGACACTGGTGAGAAGTTGCTGAAGTAGAATGGAGTCTACTAGTTGTATGAGATACCATATTTTGGAAAGTATGAACCATTATATTGGTGGCTAATGAGTAGAGTCCATGAGGACTTCTTCTACTTCGTCAGACAAAGGGTAAGCATAAAATTTTCTTTTATTTCAATGGTGACAGGACTAAGGGCCTCAGGGTTAGATCTAGATAATGATTTAACTGATAAAGCCGCAATCTTGGAGATGAGGAAGGAGTTGGGGTATACCAAGGGTCCACGTGGCATGGACATTGACAAGTTGAAGAAGTACCCAATAGTGCAGAAGCTGCACATCTTGTGACAAAGTTGAATGACCAAGGAAGGTGGTCATAGGTAAACACAATGTGGTTGCGTTGCTAGGAAGATATCCCAAGGAATGGTCTACAAAATGCAGATCACATAACAAAGATAATCATCAAGAAGCACTAAAAGGCGATAGAATAATTTTTGGCACTATGTTATTGTCCTTAGTATTCATGGAGATTGGGGTGCCTGATGGGCCAAAGGAGAAGATTTGGGAGTACCCCATGGAACACTAGTCACCTGCGTAAATGTTTCACAAGTACATGTGCGATGGATTAATGAGTGGACCATTCAAGCATAGGGTGGAGATGTGGTATGATAGAATCCATGTGGCGTTCAAGGAAGAGTGGCGCATAGCCAAGGATTTTCCTTCGGTGGTGGGTAAGGTAATTCAGTTTACCGTATATCAACATTTTTGCATCAGGTGATTTATGAAGGATGAGGCTTGGATCCCATGGTTCAAATTTTTGTATTCCTTCACAGTAAGGTATTTCTAGGCATAATTCCATTAGTTCTCATATGTGTGCCACTTAACCTTCAATGCAGACAAGGTATATTGTGAATACCACACTTTGAGGAAGAAGTATGTATATCTAGGGTGAAATGCATACATTGAAAGACTTATTTCAGATATTATAAGCATGAAACTTATAAATTTGGTAGTTGGGGACACAGAGAAAACTTCTGTACTCGCAACTCAAACCCAAGTGAAGAACATCAAGTATGTGGAGAATTAGTTCATGCTCTCGAGGCCACCAAAGGGTAAGCATACAATGGAAAATGTTCCAACACCCAAGCCCACATAAACAATTCAAGTCGATGATGAAGAGGAGGAGCATGAGGATAGTAGTGGTTTGAAACATAGAGGTAGAAAAAACCTCCAAATAAGGATAAAGTTGAGCATGTAACTACTCCACCTCAAACACAAGAGGAAGATGAAGAGGACCTGGATGTGGTCCAAAGAGAGTTCCAATTCAAGAGAGTATTTAGGAGGACAAGGACCCAAGGTTCTACTCCACAAACAGTGCGTAGATCACCTCGACTCTCTCCACAGAAGGAGACAACTGAGAAAAGGAGAAGGAAATTAAATTTGAATGAGGAAGTGGAAGAGTCATAGGAAAGTATGCTCAATTATCCTACACCTCCATAGAATGTAGAGGAATAAAAAGATGAGGAAATTAAGGATGGAGAAGAGGAAGAAAAAGGGGTATAAGAGATAACAATGATACTCGCTCATGACATAGTAGCACAAGCTCCCAATTTGGAAGCCCAAGTTCCTAAGTAGCCTAGATCAATAATAACAAGTGGGGAGTTTATTACTCCACCCACTGGGCTACACTAAGGACATAGGTAAAATTATTTGTGCCCATTTCTAGAGCACAATGGCACAAAAGGAGTTATACGGCTGGGAGTTAATGGATGAAGATATGGCGACAATGCACACAAGGAATAAATTTTCATGGTCGATGCACACGCACATGGATGAATGAGAATTTGATCTATGTGAGGAGTCATACATTTCAAGGAGGTTAAAAAAACACCTCAGATGTATATAATAATAAAAGCCTATTGTTATGTCGATGAATAGGTGAGAAATGCTTTGGTGAGGGTCTTGACAGAGGTCGCACAACATAATATGGATAAATTTGTGACAATTAGGGTGCTTGAGGGGAGGAGATTAAGACTAAGGATGAGGATATAACATACCTAAAACAAGAAAAATGTTTGGCACGTAAGAAGAATGTTGTGTTTATCACCATGGCAGAGGAGATTGGTGATAATGTAATGAAGGCTAGGTCACACTTACAGCCAAAGGTACCCAAGACATTTCCTTCGAAATACATTATGTGAGTGCACTGGTGGACTTAATGCTTGAAGATGAACCTCTACGCATGCTTGAGCCAAAGGATCAAACACAGGAAGTAGAATGAGAAAAGGCTTCAGTGATTCATAAGACTGCATCATATGAAGGATTTCTTTAGAGCTTACAGGAGGAGCTCAAGAAGGTAGATCAAGCGCTGAATATTTGTATAGCGTCAAAGGATGTTATAAGCTCCAGGACCATTTTAAAAGATAATGAGGTCCTTAAGGCCATGAAGGGTGAGACATTGGGCCGTGCATAATGGTTAGCACTTATTAAGAAGAAGCACGAGGCCCTTATATCCACTCAGGAACCTCACAAGAAATGTTGGATGAGCTTGGAAAACTCATCGCTCAAAAGATGGACTTGTTGGAAGGGAGAATGACTGGCATGTCCAGTATTGTGTTGGTATTAGAGAATGAAAAAGGAGAGATTGCAAGGGATGAATTGGAGTCAATTGTAGTGGATATTCTAGAGAAAGTATAGGTCGCGCTCAATGAATGGAAAACCTTAGAGGTGGAGATAAAATAGGAATATCTAGAATTGATTATTTAGGTTACAGAAGAAGATACTGTAAGTTGAAGGCATTCTTTCATTTATCCAAATTCTTTCTATTCTTCTATTCATATTATTTGATTCATTTTTGGAGATAACCATTGTCGGGGCAACAATGAAACTAGTGTGGGGTAATGTTGATCAGTCAAAATATGGCACTTAGTGAAGAGAATATTGAAGGTTGGCATGGGAGAACATAGTGCATTAAAAGGAATGGAAGCATCGAGAGGATCACACGCATAATAGAGAAATATTTGGGACTTAGCCATTTTCATGATGAGGATCTATTTTTAGAAATAGCATACGAAGAAATCAAACCAATTGAGACTTGTGTGAAAAAAATTGGCTATTTTTGGATGATCAGCTATGAAGCACTTTTCATGGATGCAGACTAAAGATAGAATTGTGAACTGATAGTTGAGTAAGAGAGATCTATTGTTAACACTCTTGCATGTAAGCCTATTTTTGTAATGGCATGTGGCTAATAATAGCATTCAACCTATTTTGGGATTAGATAAGTGGTGAAGGGAAATTCCTCACCCTTATAAATATGTAGTAAATTTTCTAGTAGATATGGAGAGAGAGCATAGATATACATGTGATAACTAGGGTATAGTGAGATTATGTTGCTAGATTTGTTATGCGCATGAGCATGTACTATTGTTATTGTAATAAAGCTTATATGTATTTACTACAATTAATATAATGGAGATTATGGACTGAAGAAAGGTGTTCTCGTGGTTATAATTCAAAGATTGCATGCTTGATTCCATTATGGTTATTTGTTAAAGTTTTTATGTTATAGATCTAGGTTTGAATATGCATTGTATGAAAGATATATTAGTTATAGATCTGAATGATTAAAGTCTTCATCATGCTAACCTCATACAATAACAACCCTAAAGAGGGTCATGGTACCTTTGTGGGCTTCAGTGAGCACTCGGTCGAGGGTGAGTGATGTTTTAGCGTGCTTAGGCATGTATTACTAAATTCTAGGATGCATGAGTGCTGGTCACTTTGTAAAAAGTGACCAAGCTGAAACAAGGAAAAAATTAGAAGGAGAAAGAGTTAGGTAATGTGGGAAGATGAAATGGTAGGGTAGGTAAGTAGGTAATGGGGTAAAAAGATATAAGAGAGGTAGGGGGTTGATGTAGGCAAGGATAGGTGTGTGTTTAGGTGAAAATTAGGTCAAATAGTAAAGGAAGGATGGTGATGAAATATAACATGGGGACTTGTTTAGGCTAGATAAAATGGATGATAGGTTAGTGAAATAGTTAGGAAATGAATATGTAGGTAGAACAATGTGGGTGTGGGATGGGGGTAGGTAGGGGTGATGAAATGAGTAAAGTAGGTAAGTACTTGACATTTTTGAGTGGTATGGATGTAGACATGTCACCAACCTGATGATGCGGGGCATGGTAAAACCATTATTGGTGTGGATGTGACCCAACATCACGTAGGAGTGGAATCATATGTAAAACATTAGACTGATCAACATCAGGGTGATATAGGTGTATCAAGCAATATCATAGTCTTATGGTCAATCTCATTGATAGATGGGATGCAGCGACCAATACCTTCCATCCATCCACTTACGAGATGACTATCACACTGGAGGATTTGTACAGGATTATGTGTATACCAATTGTGGGAGAGCCTCAGATATCAGATTGCATCGATATGGTGATTAATCCGATCATTACAGTATTTGGGGAGGTAGTTGGTGACTTGACCGAGAAAAGTGTCATCCTTTATATGGAGCAATTAATGTTGTGTATCCACAAGAGAATAATTTGGTATATTGATGATGAAGGTAATTTGATGTTACACACTTCTTGAATCATAGGGAAGCTGATTTACCCAAGCAATCGATGGGGTTTTACAGGATATGGTTGAGGAGTGAGTTTATTTTGCATGGGTGCTTGCATATCTAGTGTAGCTATATAGGGAGATGTTGGTTGATCGAGAGGATGTGAACGTACAAAATCTATTGTACATTCCTATTACACTGCTGGGCATATGAGCACATAGTGATTGTGCACCCACAAGGATTACTAATAGAATATTGGTATCGGGGGTGGGATGAGAGAAAGCTACTAGATATGGTTGACATTAGGTGGACATCCACAAGTGGAGGAGGAAGCACATGATGTGGATTAATACAAATGATACTTGGATGGTCTCTACATGATGGATATAGTTTGGCAACCTTATGTTGGTTTTCCTTCTTACAGAGGCATGGTACAAGAGCTATAAGGCATATATTTTATTAAATGGATACATGGGAGGTGTACAAATAAGCATGAGATGATTCTGTTGGATAGATTCCAATGTCAGTTTGGACTAAAGTAGGATGTGCCTCCACCATTCCCTCTATACCAAAGAGATTATGTTGAGTGACCAATATCTCTAGCTAATCTTGTAGTGTGACAAATGGGTATAGATGCTGGGTATAGATGTTAATGGGTAGAGAAGCTACATGAATTACCACCATAGTCAAGTCATCTTGAGTTGGCTAGAGTTATAGTTTAGAGAGATTAATTACAAGGTTAGGTTACTACTTTAGGGGCATAGTTGATCAGTAGAGAAAGCACAAGATTCCACCCCGATAAGACATGTGATAACTTTATAGGGTCAACTAGCGTTAGCCAAGGCACAAGCTCCTACACATGCACGTGCAAGGGATGGTGCACATGTAGCAGGCCACGAAACATGTTACAAGTTTACGGTGGTCACTGATAGCAGCACATAGGCATAGGTTACAACATTATAGGTGTAGATAGCCACCTGGCACTAAATGATGCACCGAGAAAGAGTTCCATAATATAGGCAACATCTCTCGGGTCGAGGTCCCTTAGTTCGTAAGAGGACAGGGGTCCATTGGTTCAAGAAGGGAGATAGGTTAGAGTCGAGTGATGGTGCCACCTTAGAAAGTATCCATGGCTAGATTTAGGGATGCCCTAAATGAGGCCCGGATTATTATGATCATATCACTACTACAGGTATTGATGTTCCATAATAAGTGAGTATAGGGCCCACAAGAAACTAGTGAAAGGACCCGTAACACTAGAACTAAAGGTAGTCATTGGTTCGTAGACATGGCGAGAGGGAGGTGATGAGTTCATGGGCAGCTAGACCAGATAAGGGTACAAGAGAGATGATGGATGAGGGGAGGACATGGTGAGAGGAGAATACAAGTGAGAGGAGAGGAGAGAGCCCAATATGGGGGTGAGACCAAATGATATGTGATATTCATTTTGATTATTGGATATATATATTAGCCTACGTGCCAAGAGGTGAGAGTTTTTTAGATACTTGTATTAGTTATATTTGTGGATATATGTATTGATACACATACACTCCCATTATATAGTTGATGATGATATTGGATGGATGTTGTACTTGGTTTCATTTCTAGATTTTTGGTTTATGTGTTGAAACTAGGTGAGTGAGGCATGGTGGAGTCTAGGTTGTATAGGCATGATGGAGTCTAAATTGGGTAAGTGTTGTTGTGATGAAATTTATATTTTCTTAGGTATGGTTTGGTATTAGATGTAGGCATGGTTGAGTAAAAAAATTCCTAGTTATTTTTTTAGGAAATTATGTGTTGTTGATATGGTGTGGTTTTAATTTCCATGTAATTGATATTTATGGAAATATGGATGACTTTGGTATGATGTGATGGATTTTTTTATTATGATAAGTATGATGAAATGATGTATGTGTTATGATATGTGAATTTCCAAGTTATTTTGTAGATGGAAAATAAGTAGGTTGTGATGTATGTTGAAAATCTACATAAGCTCAAGAGAAATTTTAATCTTTTTCTAAGATCGTCTTTCCCGACTCAATGAAGGACTAAGGCTATATTAAATAATTTGAGACTCTTCCTTTACACACACACACACTCACTCACAAATTCATAAATTACCATAATTCTTGGATGCACACTTTGACAAATTGACAACTCAAAATATAATCTTATAAAGGCTAAAGATCTTACACAAACCCTAAGACACCGATCTTTAAATTACAGCTCAAACACACTATTAGAACTAGTTACAACCATAACCAAATTGGATGGACATATAAAGAAACTAGACATCTTGAACACACTAATTATATACCATGATATTGGAATGAACTAAAACACATACCTTTTGAAATTTTCCTTCTTGAGAACATCATGAATTGAAACATTCACTCACAATACTTCCTTCATGAGTATATACCTCCTAGAAGCTTAGAGAAGGTATATCATGCCTCCTAGGTCTTGTCAAAATAACAAGAAATCATCAAAAAGACATGATGAATCATCCTTATGCTATCTTATCCTTAAAAATGTTTTCACTCCTTTTGGATACATTCTCTGATGAGACATTTTCATCTCCTAATTCTTCATTTTCTGACTTGAAACCTGATAAACATGGGTGATGTGTCTCATTGATTTATTCTACCACAGCTAGGTGTAATTTTTTTCTTGAATTTCACCACCTTTTGATGTTTGGCTTGATTTTTTTCCTATAGCTGTCATGTCTTGTCTCATTTCTCCATTATCTACCCATGTTGGTCCTTTGTCCTTCTTTACTTTTTAGGATTGGAATTAGTGTTCTTAAATTTGTTGATATATTTTACCTTTTTCTTTCCAATGCCTCTTTCAACCATTGAATAGATTGGATTCATCCTTCAACTTAATTTTACATTGAACACATTATTGCCTTGACTTGTGGTTGAATATTTCTTGCTACTTTGTCTAGAAGTCTCATAAAATGTCTAGAAAAGTGCCCTTTCCTATGAAAATTGAAACAAACAACCTAATTATTTCTTCTTGAGTCTTCCCGAATCTAACTTATTGGATCTTCTAGACAATACCTGGCTATGTGTCTTTTTCCTTATAATTTAAACACATTATATTCTTCTCATATTCAGTACTACAAGCTCTCCATGGATGTTCTTTGTCAAACTTACTCATGCAGTCCCTAGCTCTATGCCCAAAAGTGTTACATGAGAAGAAAATTCCATGAAAATTAATTGAGATTCTTCTTTCACCTAGATTCCTAATGATATTCTTATGCTCTTTTTTTCCTTCTTGGCCTATATTTTTTTAAAAGATGCATGACTTGATTCCCTTTGCTTTTCTTGTTCTATCTCCTCTTTTAGAGTCTTTATTTTTGCACTTAGTCTTTCACATTCTTCACTCTTGGCTTGGATGGATGCTTGACATACCTCATGAATAATCTATCTCTTTATTTCTATCCGACTTGATTTATCTTTATGTTCTAAACTAAGTTTGTTTCTAGAATCCATTTGTTTGATCAACAACTCATTGAGTTTTCATGAAACCTACTCTTACTCAACATTCAAGGTCTCTATTTATTCTTCATATGCTCATGTGTAATTAAATATGCTAGATGAATTAAAACTAAAACCAAATAGTTCTAAATCCAATAAAATTAAACAAGAACCATCAAGATAAGAGCTTATGGAAACTAACTTCTTCAAATGCATGAAAACTTGAAATAAATCAAACTAACATACTAAGTCATTTCTACTCTTTAGATTGCTAACTAAAACATGAACCTAAATAGATCATTTAGCAATCAAAGTGGATTTTTGCTTGATCTCAAGGATTGAGAATGGAATCTCACCAAGAATGGATACAATGCCATTTTGGATCTTCCCATATTACTCAATTTTGAGTGTATGAATGCAAGATGAAGAAGCTAGCTCAAACTAATGGAGGAATGCTCAAGATAAAAATGCATATAGTTTAGATTAATGTATGTAAGGTGTAAGAAGAAAGGTAAGAGGAGGGTTTCTTATATAGCTTGATAGTTAAGGAAAGGATAGAAAATTGATGAATGTGGGATAAAGGATAAAGTAACTTTAGTTTGATTAACTAAAGCTAGGCGAGTTAACACTTTAGTTAGCACTTTATGGGAGTTGGGTGTATATAATTAATCAAAGGTGATTAATTAATAGGATAGAATAAGCTTTATATGCTATGTTGGTGCTCAGAATAGTCTCGCCCCAGTTTTCCTTTGAAAATCTATTGATTTACACCTCTTGTCACTTTCCTTTTCCCCGTGTTGTGCCTGGTTAATCCTTGTTACCATTTTTTAATTTATTCCTGAGTCGTATATCACTTATGGGTCCATGGTTTGCTCCTTGTTTCTTTGTTCCTCTGGAAAAGTCCAAAAAACTCAGGTTTTATCATACCTTTCAGTCTCCACAGTCGGGATTTGTTTTCCTTGTCATTTTTGCCCTAAATACTTGAAGAAAATGAGTGGATGTATCTTTGAAAAACATATTTGAGCCTTGTAAACATTTCTAAACTCTCTATCCTTGAAGAAATTTTCATTTTGTGGCTCGAATGATCATTTTTCTATATTTTACGGTTTGAAAAGTGTTTTCTCCTGGTCAAATTTGTATCCTTACATCGATAGGGGACGTGGCTTCTTTTGGTTGGTCAGGGGATGATGGGTGAATGCTTTAACTTATCATTTTTTTCCTTTTTGGTGAAAAGGCAAAATTGGTCCCATGGCCTCGCTTGTATCTGATTGGTTCTTTTGGTGCTTATGTGGCTTCTTCCAATTGATGGGGTGAGACAGGTCTAGTTTTGAACTTGTTCTTTTTTTGCTACTTTGGAATAAGGTTTGAAATTTCCCTGCAGCCCTACCAGTGCTCGATTAGAGAAAAATTATAGGGCAGGGGTTTCTTTCACTATTAAAATGGTCTGAGTTTCATGCCCAATTGGATTTTCTATTTTTCTTCTCCCAAGCACGCAAGAATCCAGATTTGATAGATTAGGGGCGGAGGTGGTTGGAAAATTGAAGGAAGAGTGATATACCAAAGAAAGGAGTTGAACACGGGAGGCATTTGATGAAATCTACCTCCTCGAGCACCTAGAGAATTTTTGCAGATCTGATTATGAGAATCACGAAAGAATCATGGCGAGCACTGGCACATTAAATGTTTTTTTTTTTTGGGGAGAAGGGGCTCTATTGTAAATGTTATAAATGGCACAAATTTTTTGTGCAAATGGTTGGGAGTTTTTGGAAAGATCAGGACTGATTCTCTCCAACAGAAAAATGTTGACAAAGCCCATCCATTTTGAGAATCCATCCAGAGAAGCCTGTATATCTCTCTTTGTATCAAATTTGATCATGTCAAGGTGGTTGCAAGTGTACAACCATTGAAAATCTTTGAGATTGTTCTGAAACTTTCCCTTGCTGATAAATTTGATCAAACTTTGAGTTATTTTGTGTTAATCTTGAGTAAAGTGTATTTATTTCATCTTTGAATGCATACAAGTAGTTTTTCTTGTTTCTATTGCAATATTATACCAAATAGGGTCCAATCACATAGGTCTCAATCCTTTTGATAGTTTAGTGGCATCTGCAATTTCATTTCTCATAAGAGCCTTCATCTGGGAGTGGGATAAATGGTTTAAAATCACTTTTCTTTCATTTTGTTGATAGATATTCTCTGTAAGCCTCTGGGTGTACCTCAGGCATGACTTGGTTTAAATCTTGGTGCTTTATTGGGTTCTCTAACTCGAGCCTTTATGATAGAATCCCAGAGGTTGTGTGAAATAGTGCTAATTTGGGCCTCCATTAAAGCACATATTCTAGTTGAGGAAACAATTTAATTTTTGTGGCATTTTTTGATTTAATCTTTCCATTTTGTATAAGCTCTTAAGGATCTGGTGAGTCAAGTCCATCCTATCTCCCCTCCCACAAAAATTTATTTAACAACAACCAATCCTACCCATAGTACCCCTATTTTTCATGTGTGTACACAAATGCATAATATCTGTTACCAAAACATGCAGAAACAATCGGGGTCCAAATGTATTTAGTAACCTTTTCCTTATTGTGAAAGTATCTCCATGATCTAGAAATCACAACTCGTGAGAGTCAGATCTGGTGTGTTGATCATATTTTCCCCAAGGTCTTCTCTACAAAATTTATGCAAAATAAAGGTACTTGTATCTCCTTTCAAATAACAGAGGTTACAAAATAGGTTCTCTTACCTTGGTTGAAAGGCACAACCTAAAATAGTTAGGATAAGATCATATCCTTTTAAGGTGCTACCCATCTCTCCACAAATCCAAGTAACAAAGGGATAATTAGACCTCCTCCTCGGCTACAAAATGACATATATTTATGATCTGGCTGCCTCTAAGCTCCATGTTGAATCAGTGTTGCTGCTTGGCTTGAAAAGGAGAACAAATTTGGGTACCAACATCAGTGGCATTATTACCGGGGATCTGATTTATGTTTCCAGAACTTAATTCAATTTAATCCACGTGCATACATATTTGAATCCATATCTATTTGACCCATCAACAACACCAACATTAGTGGCACTATTTCCAAGGACTCTCAGTTCAAAATAAAGAACCTGGTAAAACACTTCTTGTATGCTCCAAGTGCGATGTGTGCAATTCTTTCAGTTCCCACACCTAGTGCACTAGCTTTCATTTGATAAATCTAGGTGAAGAAAGGTTAGAAGCTTTCCATTTCTAGTTTCTTGCATTGATAGACCTTTGAGAGATCATATTTAGTGCATCTGTACAACTAAGGTGAAATTCCTTAGAGGTGAATCCCTGTTAATCTAATTGTTGGAAAGTACCAGTGTCTTAAAAACTGTCAAAGTCAGATCTGTTACTAATATTTGCAAAGCTGGAGGGAAGAAGATATTTCTTTGATAGGGGTCCTGCTAGGACACTATTCCAAAGCTAGGAAAAGAAAAGTCAGAAGGAAGAAAAGCTTGGATATCTGTTGGAGATCAGCAGACAAGAAGAGGGATCTCTATTGATGAAAGTGAATGGCCTATCATTGAAGATTGTAGCTCAAGTGCATCTAAATCAGGAAACCTCTTTGTGGAGTTGAACTCTCTAGCTGGAGAGGGACCTTCATTTGATTTTGAAAGGTTTTCTTCACAATTTACACCTATGTTTTCTGAGGTTGATAGATATTTCCAAGAAGCAAGGCCTTTGGGGGTATCCATTTTGAAAATTATACTCATGTGTTCCAAGAACCTTCTTCCCCCATCAGTTTGTCACCCCTCCAGGATCACCTCCTCAAATCAATATGGCTCAACCCAGGCCTCCATTTGTTGTAAACACCTTTTTTGGGAATGGCTTGTTACCCAAATGTAGTGCCTCAAGATGTAAGGAATAGAATGCCAAAGTTCTAAGGAAACAATGCTATTACTAGAGATCAACATCTAAAGCTTTTTATCAATATGATGGAAGATTTTGAGATTGAACATGAGGATGTATATATCAAATTGTTCATCATACCTTGGAAGAGGATGCTAGGGACTGGTATAAAGCATTTCCAGATAACTCTATTGACTCTTGGACTGAGATGAGTAATGCATTCAGACTGCAGTATGGTGATAGGACTGACCCTAGGTTTCTTTTGATAGAATTTGAAAATATCAAAAAGAACCCTAATGATTCGGTACATGATTTCAACACAAGGTTTAATAAGACCTTGAGAATATTTCTTGTTAGAATAAGGCCTTGTGATGAGTCATGTTTAATCAAATATACTGATGCATTTGATAAAAAGGATGCATATTATTTAAGAGACAAAAACCCCAAAAATTTGAGGCAGGCCTTCACCATGGATTTACAAATAGAAAATAATATCAAGGCAATTAGAAAGCCTCCAAAGAGAGAAGGTGTAAAGTTGGTTAACCTAAAAAATCCCCAAACAAGTAAGGCTACTGATTTGGAAGAGGTAAAGACTTTAGCGAGGGTTGTCAAGGATATCTCCTTAAAATTAGCCCAGCTAAGAAAGGAGTTGGGTAGAGCTCACAAGGACAACACAAGCAACAAGGCCAAGATAGATTTAGAAATCATCAAATAATTGATGACAGAGGCAAATGATCTATTGGATTTGGGAACAGCAGCCCCGGTAAGCGAGAAAATATAATGGTGCTTGATCCTTTGGCTGCTAAAGTTGTTGTGGAAGAAACAAAGGTCATTGATTGGTGTGACAGATGTTTCATGCCCCATGCTCCTTTTGAAGAAGATGAGCAAGAAGAAGAAGCAAACGATGATTCCCCTGATGATGGAGATCGCTTCAAGTTCACCAAGGGAAACAACTTCAACTGAGGTAATAAGTGCTAGAACTACTACCACTTTTTGGGATTGCATCCACCGGGTACCTCTTCTTCCCCCTCTCATACTTTAGAAGTAGACACTGTACAAAATTTTGAATTTCCCACTAATTATTTTGAATACTTGAGGGAATTGATGATTGAAAATTATGATGGAGGAGTTCCGTCAGAAGAAGATAGAAAGCTATTAATGAATGTTGTATTTTCCCAAGAAAAGGAGCACAATACCATAAATAAAGCTGCCAAGGGGCCACAAGCCAAGTCAAAATTTCCAATGCTTACCAAAGAAACCCTAAAGAAAAATGCATCTAGTAGAGAGCTTGTTTCCCCAAGCAAAACTTGTGTTCCTCCCCATGCCCAAAATGAAAATAATCCCATTCCATCTGATGAATTTTCCAATCTTTCCCCTAGTGCTGCTCTACCCAAATTTTCTCCATATGACATAGCCCAAATTTTGAGTCAAATCAAAATTCCTGTCCCAATTGTTGAGCTTCTTAGGATCCCTGAGCACAAGAAGAGGGATTTTGAATATTTGGGATTCAAAGGGGAGAGATCATACAAGGTAGAGATGTAAACAAGGTTGAGGTTCCCCTTACCATTACAGAGTTGGAAAATCCACAAGTATTGGAAGAGCTGGGGAACCACCAAAGGTTTATTTAGGAACTTATTTGGTTAAATCCCAGCTGAATGTGGATCCATTTTTCACTACCCTGGTTATCAAAGACAAGTTGTTACATAACTATATGTTTGATTCTGGAGCTTCATGTAATGTCATGCCTCTTGAGGTCATGAATGAATTAGGTATCAAAGTAACAACAACATATGGGAAGTGCACTGCCATGGACTCTAGAGAGGTGCCAATGGTGGGGTGTGTCAAAGATCTAGCAGTGCAACTTGCATCTTATCTGAAGGAACTTAAAGCTTGATGTAGTCATTGTTGACTACCCTGCCAAGTGGGGGATGTTGTTGTCAAGAAAGTGGGTAGAAAGTGTTGGTGGTAGTGTGAAAATGGACATGTCTTATGCCACTATCCCCATTGAAGGAAACTTGGTGAAATTGTATGGAGAGAAGAAGATGATGTACCTGATTGAAGACCCAAGCAATGCATCTTATGAAGTTTTGCAAGATGTTGATCTTAAAAATTTTGTGAGCTTTGTGGATTTTAGGGAGTATGAGAGTGTTGAAAACAGAGCTCCTAAGTATGTTGCTTTTTCTAGGAATTTGGTCTATGTTTCAGCCTTGAAGAATGTCAAAGAATTTGACTTAAACACAATGGAGGAGCTTCAAAGAAGATGGGTGGTTTACAAACAGAACAAAGAAGAAAAAGAGGTCTACTTCTAGTTGATGAAAACATATCAGAACCTCTTGGCATGGTCATATCCAGGATGGCGGTGCGCTTGAATTGTTTCCTTGATTATTTTCTTTAAATTAGGAAAAATTCTTCTATAGTGTATAGTTTGTTGTTTGTTCCATTTTTTTGTGTTTTTACTCATCCTGGTCCTTGCTGACCTATTTTTGCTAGTTTCTCCTTTTGTTTTTGAAGACAGGATGGAATTGACTCACCGATCCTTAAGAGCTTATATAAAAAAATCACTTTCAAAGGCATTCCACTGCGAGTTCACTATGTAACTAATACAAATGTGGACAATCATAAGTATATCATCCATTTGAATATACATATAAGGACTAGTGTATCCTTTCTTACAATCATGACTAGTCTTTATAATGAGCTTAGTGAAAGGATACCTCGTAACCAACTTTAAATTTTGATAAGGACTAGTGTATCTCTTAAATGTATTGTAAGTCATTTCTTAGCTGTGATGGACTTGACTCATCATCCAGATAGGGAATTTTCATGCGATGTATCCATGGTCGACCGAGGATCATATTATAGTTGGTTTCCCGATCTATGATATAAAACTTGGTGAGGATTGTCTTGGGTCCTAAGGTGACTGGTAATATTATAGTCCCAATTGAAGTAGCTATTATCCAAAATTCACCCCTCAGGTAATTTTGATAACATGCATCAAATTTTTCAGATCTGAGCAAGTAGATTGATTCAGGCCCGAAATCTTGTTTTTGGGGCCCCCTCGGCTTCCCCTCTAACTCTCCCATCCAAGAAAAATCCCAACGAGTTAGAAAAAATCGAAAAAAATGCAAAAATAAGGTTGCGAGGACTATTTTAAAGCATTTGTTCCGAAGGGTGTGGATCATACCGGTCAAAGCGGTCATCTTGAGGTTCGTCATACCAAGCTTGGGGCTGAAATACAAAGAAAATTGGCTAAGTCAGACATTTTTGTCCCAGGTAGTCCGCGGGATAGTTGGGACGTCGGGACGCGAGGGACGCGAAAAGCCGAAACGACCGAAAGCAAGAAAAATCGTTAAGTTTTTGTTTCACACGGTTTGGGACATCCGCGACAAAACTACGCGTGGGGCGTGAATCGGCCAATTTGCAAGATGGTGTATCGCGGGAATTTCGGAGATTTTTTCCAGATGTTCGGGACAAAAGTACACGAGGGACGCGAAAAAGTGAAAAGGCCGCAAAGAGAGACAAGGAAGCCCGAATCGGCCGATGCGGAGAATGCATCTGGGACAGCCGGGAAAAAGTATGCACGGGACACGAAAAGCTGAAACATATTCCCATCAAATATTTGGCTCCATCGATTAATGCTCATATTCGCTCCAGTCAATTAATGCTCATTCCCGTCAAATGACGAAAACGCCTGCCAGACCCAAAATAGCTTCCCGCACTCAAAAGGCCATAACTTTTGCATTTCTCAACGAAATCGCACAAAATTGGTATCGTTGGAATCATGGCTCCGATCCCAACACATAAAAATTAGTAAATTCCAGATTTGATGAGATATTGGTGCAGAATTTTCACAAAACGTGGCCGGGTTCATAACAGTGTTTTATTTGGTGGTTGGGAGTGCAATTAATAGGCATGGTCATCATTCTTTCTTTGCTGCGCAGCACTGGGACAGTATGGGAGCCTTTTGAAAGTAATATATAATCATTTTACTCCATTTAATGCCTCTTACAAGTGGTTGAAGGATAGATTTCGGGATTTCCATTTTCCCTTCTCTTTCTCTTCTCATTTTTCTATAAATTGGAGTGTTGGGCTCATTGTAAAGGGAGGTAGTTTTTGTAGCAAAGCTCTGCCAAAATTTCTTTATGAAGCTGATGTGTTATAGGCCCTTGTTTTGGACTCCTTGCATGGTGATCTAGGCCCTTTTCTTGTAACCGATTGAACTGTGCATATCAGGAAGCAATAAAATATAAGTTTGTGGATGCATCTTCCCCTGCTGTGTTTTCTTGCATTCTTCTTGCCCCCTTCAACCTTGATTACAAGAATATTGTGTCTATTATTATGATCTTGCAAGAATCCATTATCATTGTGTATGTTTGAGATATTGTTGTAAATGCATTTTGCTAGATTATGGAGAACTGTCATCACCCCTTCTAGCGTGCGCTTTGCTTCTGTATCTCACGCATTTGAAGACTACTCTCACACCCTCCTTTTCTGGTGTATCACCACTTTAGTGTAGGATTTCATTTTATGCATTCTCTCTCCCTGGTCCCTTGGAAATTTAAATTAGAATAGTTATTTTCCCTTGCATTAGAGTAGAATGTGGCAGGTAGTTTAGGAGCAAGAACCAACTTTCTCTGGAGGTCTATCTCAAGTAGCAAGTCCCACAACTTGGAGATAGTACCCATGTTATCCAATCACACCGTGAGTTCAAGTATATGCACTTGTATAAACATAGGGGTGCTGTGATTTGGTGATAACAAAGAGCTTTAAGGCTATCATAACCTCTTAGCATATTTCTTGTTGTGAAACAGTTTATTTCTCCATATCCTAGCTTTTGAAGGAAAGAGAAGGGGACAATGTTAACTACTGCCCCATCATCCACCATTGCACATTTAATGTAATTATTGTAAACCCACACTTGTAAATGCAAGGCCGGATCGCCTCTGCGTGTAATTTCAGCATCTGTTGGCATTTTTTTATGTCGAATATAAACTCGGTATCCCTATCTGGCTGCCCTGGAGGGTGGATATCAAAGTCTATATGGTTTACTTGTGTTTCAGGAGGTGGAGTGATGTTAATTAAATGACCTAGGCCTTGTGTTCTAATGAGCAGCCCTATGGGCGGAGATTTTTTCAACAAGTCCAAAAAGGAGATGTGAGAGAAGGTCTTTGTTAAGTCATTAATTAAATCATAAGCACCCATGGGTTTTACCAACGTTTGTTGAATGTTATCTAGTTCTAGTGGATAGATTGGATTTGGTTGAGAAGAATATTCTCGTGTTCTTGTTATGGCTTCTACGTGTAGCTTAGTATCTAACTCCACCAGACCAAATATCTCGGTTCGTGGCTGATTTCCTAATTGTGGTGCGATTGGTGGATTTAGTGAAGTTGAGGCTTCATGATCATTATTTCTTGTCATTACACCTTTGTTTGTACCATTTAAATTTAATTTATTATTGTTATTGTGATTTGGAAGTGGATCATTGAAGATGTTAAGAGGTGTGTTTTGAGGAAAGACCCCCTGTGAAAGTATTTGGGATAGGTGTCATAGAATATGTTAAGAACATCTCTATGAAGAGTCGTCTTTGTTCTTAAGGAATATGTTGCATGAACTTATTGTAATCATGGAAAGTCCTAGTGTCATGGCCTCGAATTTTGTGGAAACCACAATACGAGTTAGGATTATAACTCCTAGGTTGTTGGTTTGGTGCATGTTGTGGTCCAAAACTCTAATTGAACTATTGACTATTAGGATTAAAGTTTTACATTTGTTGTCTTTGGTTTTGGTTTTGATATCTAGTTGAGTTTTGACTTGGACCCTGTGTTTGGATCTGACATTGTTGTTGTTGTCATTGTTGTTATTGGGGATGATTAAAATCCACTACATTGATTGTTGGGGTAAAATTTTGTTTCGTTGATTGTTAACCGGTGGTGGAACATTTACAACGTTTGCTTTTTTTTCTTGGTCAGTCACTCCATCTGTTGTCACCCCATGGTTTTTGTTAAGGATTTTAGGTCCTTGATTGGCATTTGTGGTAGAATAAGTCGTAGTGTTTTGGTTGGGGATGATTAACCTCCCATTTGTTCCATATGTCTTGTGACCGCTGTCTATTGCAGCTTGATCTATTCGGAGAGCACTCTCAAGCACTTCATCATAAGTTCTTAGTGGGAATTTTTAGACTTCTTCCTTTATCTCTCTACTGAGAGAATGAAGGAATAAATCACATAGTTCCATCTGATCCATGTTTGGAGCACTTGCTGAAGAATAAAGGACTGTATGCCATCTTTGGATGAAATGAGCAATAGATTCATTGTGTTCTTGTTTAATATGTAAGAATTCCCTTATTCCTATTCTCAAAATTTGTTCATGTCGAACACCTTGATGAACTTTGAAACAAGTTGTTTAAATGAATGTATTGAGGCTTCGTATTCTCAGATACCAATCGAGGGTAATACCCTCTAACGTTTTGGGAATATTTTAGCAACAACTTCATCCTAAGGGAGCAGCTTCTCGAATGGCCATGGCATAGGCCTTAATATGTGCATTTGGGTCTCCTTCTCCTTTGTACTTGGGTAGATCAAGGAGAGGTCTTGGAAGTATGATGCTTCGTATAGTGAAGTCTAAAGGTTCTTTCAAATATTCTGAATAAGTCCCTATCGCATAGGTTTTGACCATTGATGGTGCTTGCTGAGGGGGGAGGTGGAATGGGTTGTTGATGTGGCATAGCATATATATTTGTAGGGGCATAAGGAAATCCCTGTGGTTGAGCGAACATGCTAGGAGAAGAGAACATATCTCCCTGTGGTGATTTGGAATACATGTTTAAGTATGGAGGAGCATTGCTTAGAAATGGATTGTTTTGTACTAAACCGGAGGTATCATATTTTCCACTGGAGTGGCGTTAGAAAATGCGGTTCTAGTTGGAATTTGTTGTGAATACTGAGGAGGCATGCCCAACGTGCCTGTTCCTATGAGGAGGTCTACTTGGCTAGGATGATGTGGAGGATTGGAATTTCCTGCCTGCATGAATTATAAATTTTGACTTGCTTGAGCAAGTTCCAACCCTCTAACCTTCTCAACTAAGGCTAAGATGACCTCATTTGGTGAAGACACAATATTTTTCCTTAGTGGTGTTTTTGTATACCTTGAGGTTGTATAGGCATATGGTACCCAGCTATGAATTGATCGGTGCCCTACCAAGTTTCATCGAGGGCATTTCCTATAGGTGGAGGGATGGGGGTGTTTTCTTGGAATGAGACCTCGGGTTGTATTTGCAAACCTCCTATAGGTGGGTACATACTTTGAGAGTGTTGTTCACTCCTAGCATAACGTGCTAAGTATTCATCATCTAAAAATAGATATGGATTTGATTGTCTACTGATTTGTGGTCTAAGCAACACCTGAGGAGATGAACCAGATTCTCTAGTGAGCGTCATGTTATTTGAGCCTGAAGGCTCTAGTTGTTACGTTTGAGTGAGCTGATCCAAATCCTCTATTTGGAAAGAAGAACTATATCTAGTCCTTTGAGGTGGAGTTTGTGTTGAAAACTAGTTAGTTAAATAGTTGCCACCCCATGCTTTGAGAGCAAGAGTTATGGTTATCTATTCAGTTGATCATAGTATGCTTCAAGACCTAGGAGAGGTCTACCATATACATCGAATCCCAACATATTCGGGGGTATATGAATACCCGTAGAATAATGGGAAGAAGCGAAGATGGATAAAACTAAAAGAAGAGTGTGAAAGTGAAGAAATTGTTCCGTCAATATCAGGTTCACCAATCTTGGGGGTGAAGCTGATGTGAAGGCTAATGAGGTAGGTAAGATGAAATAGTTGTTTGTTCACGTCGGGTTCACCAATTTTGTTGGTGAAGCTGATGTGAAGGCTAATGAGGTGGAAAAGATGAAAAGTATACTAATTGGAAGAACAAGTAGAAATAAGACTCCAAACCAAAAGGTAGGAAGGTTCACGTTAGGTTCACCAATTTTGTATGATGGAAAAGTAACATGCGAGCATGGGAATCTACAAGTAACTCTTCCTCACACCCGACATCTCGAGGTCGTGTCGAGATAGCAAGTGGGGATGGAATACACGTGGGATGCGAGACAAACTAGTTAGGTAATCTTAGTCTTCAACACGAATAGTGGGATCTACGAATCTAAGGCAAATAAGGCCCTCCTAACTCCGAACCGGTGTGATAGATCATTCGGAGAGGATAGCTACTCAAGGCTCCAATCAATATCGAGCTCTGCCGTGATCCGATCTATGGGTTGTGGAATACATGGAAGATAACCTATGGGTGCTTCGTATATGTCTCCCGACAAGGTCATGAAAATGGAATTACTAAATATGTAGTGGATCTTTTAGTGTTTTATGGATGATTCTCTGGTCTAGTCTAGAAATCTTTAGCTTGGTTTCTTGTTACATTTAATAATGACAGCTGTGTGATAATGTTTTGGTGGGAGTGGAGAGGATCTAAACACTAATGTTTGCGTAAACCAATGTCAACGTTGGATTGATTTGTAGGCCCATTGGGTTGTGGGACCTTTGGATCACAACCATAAGTTTGTGGTTGTTGTGGAACTCCTATAGTCATGTGAAGAATTAATTTCTAATTCCGAGTATCCAGTAGTCGTATGCCTTTTCATTCTGTACATTTAGAACTAGAAGTTTCATATTTTCCCAAAGTACCTAACAGTGTTCTGCAACTTGGATATGTAAGCTAGTGTCTATATCAACGAGGAGGTCTCATGCATCTAGTTGTGGGACTAGTGGATCACAACCGAATGTTTTCCTCTTTCAGGTCCTTCTACATTCATATGGATATCTATCAAGGTAATCTATAATTTGTCTGATTTGACCAGAACGTGTGTGCTTTGTTGTCTTCTATGTTTAATCCCCTTAACTGTGAGCTGATTTCTTATAGGTCTGTTGTTGTTTGGAAGACCTGAATTCTAATATTTTAGTCTATGTTAGTTATTTCTACAACAATATTTGGTTGAGGCACGATTGGCTCAAAAACGTATTCCTTGGGCTCCCTAGATCCCGTGATTGTCATACAAGGTTAATATAAACCTAACTGAAATGAAATAAACTAACTATGTAAGATATATCTACAACATATACGTATTCCTTTGTTTTGTATTTTTTAATAGAATTTTAAATGGAATTGAAAGAACAACTAATCTAATATATTCAGAAATGAGCACTAATCTAATAACAAAATTAAAAAAACAAGGTAGCCCAAAGTGTAGCTACTTTTGTGCAATAGTTGTGAGTTTATCCTAAATAACTAGATAGTTAATTAACTTAATTGAAAGATTCTTGATCCTACCTCAGAAGTGAGGAATGAATCATAGTTTCTCAGAAACTATCAATCCCCATAGCTTCCCTGGTAATATCGAGAATGAAATTTAACTGAAATGAAATGTTTCACTACTCTATTTGATATATTTTAACTAGAACTTTGATAGATAAAACTTGGAATTTGTAGAACAGTGGTGAATCCAGTAGTGTATGACTTTGTCCCCTCAAAATGATCTCCTTGTTCCTTCATGTTCACGTGAATCTAGAAGAGCGTGTATATGCTAGCATCAATAGAAAATGTATTCGAACAATGGTAGTTTGGATATAGACCGAATATAATGCGAGTAGGAGAGGGATAACGCAAGAGATAGAGCTTAGCATATGTAATTCCTAGGTGGAATTTATTGCGAGAATACAACACAAGAGTACCAAGAGATTCTAGAATCCACCTTATGTGAAGAACACAACCTACAACTCTAATGAATGCAATCTATAACCGACACTACTTTACTCTAAAATAATTTGTATGAACAAGAATATGAACAAGATCAAGCAAGAATATTGAATGGCTTCGAAGCAAAGGAAAAACTAGCATGGATACAAACATGAAAAAAATGAACTCAAAGCAAGAATTGAGAGACTAAACAATGGAAAATGAGAAATTAAGAGGCATTTTGAGGGGCCATTTGCTTGAAAACAAGCTGGCTATTTATAGATTTCACATTCACCAAAGGGTAACTTGGAATGGAACTCTTTTACCATTAAACAATGGAGAAACACTATTCCAGGGGACACAAAACATTAATACGAGCTAAGGCGGTGGAGAAAAGTCTAGTAAAATTTGAAAATTTATGCAAGTCGCGATCGAAAAAACGTGTTGGAAAATGCATGAAGGACCACCACCTAGCAGGCAAAGTGGTTATAGGACCACCACCTGCCAGGTGGTGGTTTCATCACTAAAGGTAAAAAAGCTAAGAAATGAAGGGTAGAGGAATAAAACAAAGCACAAGGAACATGGATAAAGCATTTGGGATGCTAACATATACTTCACGAGCTTTTCTGGATCCGAACACCTTGCGAGGTGACCTGTATCATCATTGGGGCATGTGTAACATCGTTCTGGCAGTACAGTACCCTACAATTTTGGGTACGTATAGTCACCTCTTAGAAAGAAGTAAAGGATAGAAGAGGAAGATGGCTCGGAGGAGACGGAGAACTTAGAGAAATACATAGGTGAAAAGGATGATAAGGATGAAGAAGATGATCCTGAAAGAGATCAAGAGCTACTTGTTTTCAACATACACGATTCAAAAGAAGAGGGAGGAGAAGAATGATATGATTTCATTTTCATGTGGTGCAAGGGTAGCCAAGAGAAGGAAGGCACCTAGGACATGGGAAGAAGTGAGGAGGTTGGTGTACGTAAGAAGAAAACTCCAAGCCTTACACGAGAGAAAGTAAACAAGGTGGGAGAAAGAGAAGCAATGAAAATAATTGAGGCCTTGGTAGAACAAAAATTGGAGCACAATGCTAACATAGTGATGGGAGAGGATAAGGAGGAAAGTGTTGAGAAAGAACAAGTCAATATGGGAGGAGGTCCCAGTCTAATAGTGAGTTTCCCCAAAGCCACACACTCGGGAAGGAAGAGCATTGATACAAAATGAGGATAGGTCATGGGCTATGTGGATGATAAAGGAAGGTGTTACGCACATGTTTCCAGAGCACTGTACCCATGGAAGAACTTATAGCTATGGATTCATTTGATGAGGAGGGCATGTACCCCAGGATAATGAAGATGCTCTCTTGGGCATTTGAGTCCCATATTGACAAGCCAAAGTTCGAAGTATACCAAGGGGAAATCATGTTAGTACTAGAGTCTAAGTGAACCAACCCCTTGGTAAATGACCAATAACTCTCGAATGAGTAGTTATGTAATGCATTGAATAATTCACGGTCGAGACCGAGGCTAGGTCTGTTTGGAAGAAATAACAGGTAAGATTTCTAGAGGGAAAGCTAGAAAAGAAGGAAGAGGAGCTAACTAAGAAGACTAAGGGCTTGAAACAAGAAGAATTGATCAACGCAGTTGAAGCGCAAACTAAGGGATGAGAAGGTGAAGGTATGAAGTATACAAAAATATGGAGTCTATCACAAGCATCATTATGTTGAAGAATCTAGAACCTAATGGTGTCGGTGAAGAAGTATAGATCTGCTCTTGAATGATTAGAAGATCTGACATGCATCCTCACCATGGAGAGACAACCGTTGGCCTTGGAATCTATGGAAGAAGTGGTAACATGCTTGGAGAGGGAAGAAAAATTAAAAGTGGTAGCAATCATTGTTGAGTATAGCAAGGTACTTACCGATGTCAAGATTGCTACCCAATTTGCTAAAGCGCTACGTTTATAATTACGCAGATAGGGATAAGTGGTGAGTATCTTGGTCACCAATCAATGAAGTAGAGATGAAGGAGTTTCAAGAAAATAATAAGGTAAATAGGGTAGAAAGGGAAAGAATCATTGCCAAGGTCAAAAGAAATCTAAGGCCATTGAAACATTAAGGGGTTTCAATAAAAATCAGTTGAAGGAACTGTACCCACAAATCATGAGAATAATGGATGCACTTGAGGACATGGGAAAACAATTAGAAGGGGTAGTTGAGGCTATGAATACCCAGGAGATGGGTTAATCTTGAAGGAAGTGAGCACCTTGGTTGGTAACCTCTGCCAAAGAGCATAGAGTGAAGTAGATTCCTAGAACAAGCTAGAGGCCGACCTAAAGAGGGACTTCCCACTCCTTTTGCAACAATAATTACCCTTCCATTCTTTTATTATTTCCCATTCCTTCATCCCCTTATTCTTACTCTTCCAAAATTATTTTATTCTTCTGGAACATACTGTAATTCTTTTGGAGAAGTGTTCCCATGTAGATGGAAAACATGCATAGTGTGGGGTGATGTTAGGACCCCAAAATAATGGATAAGTACACAAAGGCACGTAGAAACACAAGGCCTAGTTGAAGAAGGGTGCGGAAGGAGAAGGCATGTAGGATAGGGTTTAAGGAAGGTATTAAGAAAACCTATGGCATGCACATGAACAAAGCCAAGGGTTTAGGACTTAGCCATACTTGGAATTT
Organism: Taxus wallichiana var. yunnanensis; assembly: GCA_018340775.1. Classification (NCBI taxonomy): domain Eukaryota; kingdom Viridiplantae; phylum Streptophyta; class Pinopsida; order Cupressales; family Taxaceae; genus Taxus; species Taxus wallichiana. The sequence goes on along the minus strand of CM031240.1, from coordinate 41,596,537 downwards.
TGGGCAGAAATGAGAAAATTATGACCCAACTATGCATATAGAGTGGATAAGGGGCCATCCTGGCAACGTGATGCCCATGAAAGGAATATGCCCTACGATAGAAGGTTTTGAAGACATCATGGAAAAAAGTGGAGAGCTCAGGCCTGGAGAAGCATGCTCCCATGAGGACCACATTTAGACACTGGGCTCTAGATCTGAGGCTGCAGAAGGATGAGTTGGCACTTTTGGATGCCTATATATGTAAGCACCCATAGGAGAAAGATAAGGGAGAGATCAGATAGAAAAGAGAGGAGATTATAGAGAGCAGAGCTCTATAGAAATACTTGTGAGAACTCGTGGGATTGGGTAGAAGCTATATAAGGGAGTAATGTATTAAGGGGTCAATTTGGGTTGTAAATTTTTCATTGTATGGATGAAGGAAATGATCCCTACTTTGTGATGTATGACTTCGGTCTAATCAAGTTGTGGTATTCTAATTGATCCATTGAATGTAATGAGGTTATAAACATGAAAGAGTATGATTATAATTGATTCTGTTCATATCTATATATTTTCATTTCTAGTCATGGATGTTATGGAATAAATGTAAATCCTTATGTATTTTCCTGTTTGTTGTAGTTCTATTTGTTATAAAAATCTCTATTTGGAATGAATAAATTTGTCTAGAGGTTGTTTTGAGCCCTATGGTGATTGTATGTCTCATTTCACCTTTATTTATGAATATTCATGACATAGATGATGGTTTCCCACTTAACTCACATAAAAGAGAGACTCGGTACCTATTCATGCCTTGGGTGAGTGCCCAACTAGGTGATAGACCATGTGCATGGGATTCCCTTGTTTTTAGTGGGTGTAAAAATTAATACAAGTATCACAAAACATTATTGTAAGTAAAAGGCACGACATACAACAATTGGTGAGAGTATCATGCTAGTAATATATTTTGCTCACGATAAAAGAGAGAAGGTCAAAAAAATCCATGAGAGGATACCATGGTGATGTAAGAGAAATAAAAGGAATAAAGAATGCACAAGAAAGGGTGGCACATATAATACACAAGAGATACATGGGAGAGCATCTCATAGAAATAGAAAGTGAGGCACGCCACATAAATAATAGAGGAAGAGTCCCTGAAAAAGGAGAAGTGTAATAGGATGTGCATAGAATAATACTCCCGAGGAGTAAAGGAACACGAAGATGATGTTGTGCATTTTAATGAGGCAAATATTACAAATTAATCTGAGAAATCTAGGGATATTGTGAAATAATGCATGAAAAATGACGTACTCAATAAGAAAATCTAGGATGATCTCAAAAGGAGGCATGAAAAAGGGAATGTAGGAATATAAAAATTCATAATCCGAAGTTTTCTAATAACATTGAATGAGAGAAATTAAATGAAAATGAAGAGGAGGAAGCTAGGATCAAGAGAGGTAGGGAACGGTTTGACCTAAAAGAATTTTCCTCAAAGGAAACAAATGTATAGTAATTAAAGATAATTTCTTAAGTATGTATATAAATAAGTTCACAATGAGGAGAAGCGATCGATTGAGATCTTAAGGAATCATCCTATGGAGAGGCTCAAAAATACTTTTTCAAGGAAGAAGACACCAAAATAAAGGAGGAAGCAAAGGAAGAAGGTTGCGAGAGAAATTTTCCATAGCAAGAGGGAGGAAAGAACAAAGGCTAGTAGATGGAGTGTAGTCTAACAGATCCCAACAGTGTGTGGGAGATAATAATCACACAATAATTCATTATGAAAGGAGGATGTAGAGATGCAAAATAGTTTTGTAAGAAGAAATGCATAGAGAGATGTTTGTGTAAGGTGTCACAGAAAATGAGTGATCAAAGAGGAGAAAAAAGTCACGACACATTACGAAGCCCAAGGAAAATAGGGTAGAGACAATAATAAAAATTCAGAGCACAAATGTGCATAACGAAAGAGTTATAAAGAAAGGGTGACAAAGAATAGAGGATGAAATAACAAAAAATACATGAAGAAGGAGAAGAAGAAAAGGAGAGAAGAATGCACAAAGACACATATAAGAAAGGATAATTATAGAGAAAGAGATTACCATATAGGAGGAAAAGAGTGAGGAAAAATCACATGGAGGATGAAATGATGAAGCAAGTAGAAACAAATGTAGTGGAAGAGTGAAAAAAATTTGTTAAGGATCAAGGAGAAGGATCCTCCCGAGAAAAGAAGAATTTGTAGAAAGAAGGAAATTGTTAAAAAATGCAAGAAAGTGCCTTAGAGTCACCAAGAAGTGGCTAAGGATTGGAAGAGGCACTAGAAGAAGAACATGGTGAGGATGGCTTGTTGGGTATAGGATTTGAGACATGTTTTTGAAGGGTGATTCTATCACTCACCTCTTCTTAAGGATGACCTAAAGTTTTCATTCTTTGTAGGTGTTTGATGCAATGACATCCTAGGACTTAGAAAAATTGTATTGAAAATGGATATACATGTAATAATTGATTACATGTGTGATAAAATGAAGGAGAGTGTAAGTAAATGTGATAAATGATGGGAGTACCATTGCAACAAGGAAGGTGTTGTCTTGAAGGAAACCAAGAAGAGAAACCATAACAAAGCTTGCTAGAGTGCACATAAAATAGGGTGCTATGAAGGAAGAAGAAAATTGTCAAAAGGTATGGAATGAAAAGAGCATGTAGGAAATCATGTTGAAGAAAAGAATCACACAATAGATGCATGAAAAATGAAGATCTACTAAGAGGGTAAAAGATAGTCACAAAAACAAGAGACAAAGAAACATGAGAGAAGTGGCTCAAGTCATTGGCATATGAAGACATTATCAAAAATAAAATATGTGTGTGAGGATATTGGAGGAGGATATAGTATAAGATGAGGATGCAATGTAGAATCATGAAGGACAAGGCCCAAGGTGATAAAAATGCAATAAAACTAGCAAATTAAAGGATGGAGTGAATCTGATTTTGGGTCACTTGGGTGATGGTGAATAGATGATGGAACAGATGATAAGGAGGATCCAACCACTAGAAATGTGGTGTAAGGGGATTGGCCAAAATTAAATTCCATGGATATGTTTGTTAACAAGATTAGTTCAAATTTGAAGTCCGAGTGGGAAAATTGATGGAGCTAACACGTAAGAGAAAGAACCAAGAAAGGTTTTTTTGCATGGTTATAAAAGGAAGAGGAGACAAAAAATTTGAGGCTAGGTTTAGTGGTTGAAATGTTGGAAGACTTGGTAGTGGAAGCATGAATACATCCACCGAGTGGGCCAAATGAACTAATATAGATGATTTGATCAAGAACTAAGTCAAGAGAGTGAAGTGAGATGATCCTAATTTATCCCATGAGGTTCCGAAGTTGTATATCCCATAGAGTTAAAAAAAAATTGATTTTATGGTCATTATCGATAATATATGGAACATAAACAATTCAAAATCTGATATGTTGAACTATGTAGGTAGGCTTGGGGAGTACTTGGTATATCCCATTTCCTATTATATTACAATTCCTAGTTATAAGGATACCTTTTTGTTGAACCCTAATCATTGGTGTTGTCATTGATTTCAAGTGGAATTGATTGAAAAGTAGTGAGTGATGAAGTGAGGCTTTATAAAGAACAAGGAAGGTTGATTGGTAGTGCCTTTTCATTGGTTTTTGAGCATTCATGATTGATTCAAGATAGTTTAAGTGCTTTGTAGGCTTAGTTAGTAAAGTAGGAGTCTACTATAGGTTAGTATGCTTGGATCGAAGGTTTTACAAGTAATATTTGATTATATCATCATGGGCAAGAGCTCTTGCATGGTGTTACAAGTCATTTGGTGCAAGTCCTAGTTCATACTATCTCATTTAGACATGTTTCTAGAGTCTAATGAGGTGTGAAAGGTTTTTATAGGTCATGAAAACATCATGTGAGGATAGGAACATCCTAGGAATGTTGTCTAGGGCATGCGTGAGAATCAACAAGGTGTATTTTATCTCTTGGAAACAGATTTAAAAATTTCACCAAATTTGGATTTGAGAAGTAGTAATGTAGGATGAGGTAAGTGAGATAGGTTTGAAGATTATAGGCATAACTATCAATAAAAATCTCATGGGTCATCTAGAGGAGTGTCTTGTGGTGCTCCATTCAAAATTTAATCAATTTTAAAGAGGTATGTCAAAGTTGTTTAAGATTTTTAAAATGGGTTCCTTAAGAAGTAAAAAATGATTTTTTTGTATTCTTAACACCCAAGAAAAAATATGGAGCCTTCTTCAGATAAATCCTAGAAATAGTTTTTGTAGAGAACTCTAAGACCAAGTGTAGCAAAAATTTAGGCAATTTTGAATTTTTAAGAAAGTTATGATCATCCTTCTAGCCCTATTCTTTTCACTCTCAAGTAGTTTCTGAGTTAGAAATGGAAAAATTTGGTTTTTTTCCTCAAATCACTTGAATAAGTTACTTAAAATTTATCCATAGTCTATTAATTTGGTTTCCTTATACCTTGTCTTATCAAGGTCTTCGTGCTAGTTAGAATCAGTCAAGGTTCCTTTTGGGTATGTAAGATATATGTTTGTAGGTGTGTTGTGAGTTGAATTAGTCTTGAAATTGTCATTGAATAAATCACTTAGCTTGCAAAAGTATTTTCATCTCCATTCTAGTAAAAATTGAATGATAATGGATCTTGTTGGTGTTATATAGGTAGTATGAAGTAATTCTTTCCTCCTTGTCCTTGCCTTGTCTACAATGAAAATTCTTGGAGTGAACTCTTCAAGTGACAAAGTGTGAGTCTCATCTCATGAAATGCACTTGCATAGAATTGAAATTTGTGAGATATCAAATTTATTTAAATGGTTTTAATATGGTTGGTCTTTGTATAATATTGATATGAATATAGTAGATAAAATGTGACTCATAGTACAAACTTCATCTCTTTGCACTATTGTGAGATTGGTTTATTTGGAGGTGAAAAAGTTGTGATGCTCTCAAGACTAGGATGCTCAATTATAATATTCTTCTAGCCACAACAGTTCAAATACCTTGACATGAAATTGTGCACTATCTCATCTTAGTTATAGGAGTAATTGGAGGAGCTTCATTTCAAATGAATTCTTGGAAAATATGTGTGACACTTTCAAAAGACTACAAAAATCAAAATTTTAAATTCCATCTAAATTAGAGAGATAAATATTTTTGTGTGATCTCAGTTTCTTAAAGTTATGAAAAACCTTATTATAGGTTTTGATATAGAAAATTGCTTGAATCTCAAATTTGATATGAAAAAAATTCACAAAAATTTGGATAAATATCTCTCTAAGGGATATGGAGGCCTTGCAAAAAGAATAATGCAATTTACACTTGAAACCAAGGAGATTTCACGACAGTCATCTCTTCAAAATGTTCTAGTCTATGTGTAGTGGTAGAAAACTATCCTTTTATGAAATTCCTTTGAGAAAATAGTATAAAAATTCATGATCATCACTAATAGACCATTAAAATTATTATTCAGGGTGGTTTTGGATTTTAATAAATTTGAAAATATTATAATTTTTATGACATTGGTAATAAGCTTATAGGTTCACATTTTAGGCTACTAGTCAAAAGCTTTCTTCTTGAAATGACCTTCTACAAAGTGAAGAATATTATTTCTTGTCTCAAACAGAAACTTACAAAGAGTCTTAATTCCTCATAAGCTTGTGAGTGATGGTATAGTTTATTTTATTGTCCATAAACTCTTATAATGTTAATATAGGTTATTGGCTGATCTTCTCAAGGAGGTAGAGAGTCATGGGTTAGTTTGAATCTAAAGAGAGAGATCCTATGAAGTCTTGAACAGTTACAATATCATGAATACTTCTCCAACTTTTCTAGGAATGTGAAGAGACACCTTTCTTGATCAAAAAAGTCCACAAGTCTAAATTTCTGGAATTGAAGTATAGTATGTTGAAGGGTAAAAATAAAAGGAGGCTATTTCTAATCGAAGTTGATGAAAATAAAGGAGAAGTAGAATATAGAGGTGAACACCGATGAATTATATATGAAAAGTAATCGAGAGTATGTAAAGTGTAAGGAAGAACATTAACAGGAATAGAAACCACGAATGTGTGGGACAAAGTAGGAGTTATCATTCCAAATATAAAGAGTATGTAAAAGTTTCTTAAAGTGATGTGATAAATATTTTGGTAATATGTGTAGGTGCACATGAAAATTAGAAGGATATGTTGTTGTAATAACTCAACCTTGTGTGAAAATAAAGCTAAGTAGCTATAAAAACTTAATATATATTGTAATTAATATATTTTACAAAGTGAAAGATATGGAATGAGATATCAAGTGTAGAAAATATTTATGAATTATGAGAAGAGGATTGAAGCAAGGTGAAATAGTGACGATAGGTAAGTGAATCAACAAGAGAAATTAAGTTTGGTGTATATAGGAAATGTTGCTCGTAATTAGATGATGTGAAGATATTGAAAAAAATATATTGAGGACTAGTCCATCAACATAAAAAATATGAATTATCAAAGTAAATGAATGTGATAAGGTAAAAAATAGGGTGTGTGATTCAAAATTGGAAGGAGTGTGATATTGAGCTGAAAATAGAGATAGAATATCCACAAGAATATGAGAATTATAGGATATACACCGAAATAGATGCAAGAAATACTCAATTGAGTAAAGAGGGATTATGAATTCTTTAGGAGGTCTAAAAGCAAGATGTGGTTTTGGTGAAATTACAGGTGAGATAAGAAGGTCCGGTAAAAATTTAGGGTCACAATTAGATGTATGAATCTAATATGAAGATTGATCAAATTGTGTGTACTCATAAAGTTATAGCTCAAGAGGATCGGGGAGTTCTTTCTTCTTTACAAGTTATAGCTTGCGAGAAGGTCAATTATTACTGAATGAATTATTTTGGGGGTTGTAAATTCCTTCATTAAGTTATACCTTGATTGTATAATTGAGTTTTTTTCCTAAAATGTTGAGTTATAGCTCAACTTTAAATAATTGTAACTCTATAGAAAAATTGTCCCAACTCGCTTCTCTTATTTCAAAGTGGATTTTCTCACATTTGGCTTTCCCACATTAAAATATGTTTATTGTCTCTTTTCATTTAATTATGTATGATTTCATGTTTTTTATTAACAATTTAAAGAAGTATAAACTCCTAAAAATTTTATTAGACACTTATTCACCCCCTTCCAACAATTAGTATCGAGTCTAGTTCTCCGTAGTTAATCCTAACAACTTGGAGGTGATCTAAGACACAAACATGAGTAAATTAGTAAAATTAGTGTTGAAAAAGAAGTATGAGATTGTTCAAGCTCTTATAACTGAATTAAAGAAAAAATCAAGCTCAAAGAGGCTAACCATGGTCATGAACTGAATGAGATGTCTTCATATGTTGAAAACGTGTCAAAGGCCTTGAGAGACAAAGGAGATGATTGTGTCAAACTTAAAGTGTAGACACCTAAAATCTTCTTATGCGCTTTTAATACTCAAATTACACTAATTACCCAATTTCTGTGATGTCAGTAATAATTAGAAATTTCCCACTAAATAACTAACATTACACTTTATTTCAATTAATTAATAACCTTACATTAATAAACTATCCTTTACCCCACTCAGGATGTCAATTAATGACCTTTTATTAATTAACGTCTTTTTCTACCTGGGTTAATTAATTATTATTAATTAATTACACTTCAATCTAATTAAATTCCCATTAATTAATTATATTTCACTAATTAATTAGCATTATAATGACCTTAATGACCTTTTGTTAATTAACGTCCACTTCTACCTAGGTCAATTAATTATTCTTAATTAATTTTGACTGCTAACTTAAATCAATAAATTACCATTTATTGAACCAATTTCCACTCTTAAATCCCCCAAATCACACTAATTTTCCTCCAAATAGCCTAAAAATATTATTCTAGCCTATTAATTAATCACCTCTGATTAATTATATGCACCCCAACTCCCATAAAGTGCTAACTAAAGTGTTAACTCACATGTTAACTCACCTAGCTTTAGTTAATTAAACTAAAGTTACTTTATCATTTATCCCACATTCATCAATTTGATAGCCTTTCTTGAACTAGAGAGCTATATAAGAAACCCTCCTCCTACCTTTCTTCTTACACCTTACATGCATTAGTCTAAACTATAGGAATTTTGATCTTGAGCATTCCTCCATTAGTTTGAGCTATCCTCTTCATCTTGCATTCATCCACTCAAAATTGAGTAATATGGGAAGATCCAAAATGGCCTTGTAACCATTCTTGGTGAGATTTCATTCTCAATCGTTGAGATCAAGAAAAAATCCACTTTGATTGCTAAATGGTCTATTTAGGTTCATGATTTATTTGTAAATTTAAAGAGTAGAAATGACTTGTTATGTTAGTTGTATTTATTTCAAGTTTTTATGCATTTGAAGAAGTTAGTTTGCATAAGCTCCTCTCTTGATGGTTCTTGTTAAATTAGCTTTTCTTTAGAAATATAAGGTGTTAGTTTCAATGTGTATGCATGCGCACACATGTATTCTAGATGCATGCATGCATCTCATGATGACACTGCACACCCCTTTGGGTGCATACACATTTGTTAGGCCTCTATTTTACCCTCTTTCTAACAGAACACACATATGTTAACTTTCTCACGCATATAACTCTCTTCCCATGCACATGCTTAGTTCACTATCACTTTTAGCATAGGTGCATACATGTTGTTATCCACACACATTTTGCTAAGGTCGTGCACACATTTTGAAGGGTGAATACAGTGTCAAAATGAAAATATGAGTGTTATTTTAAAATTTACAAAATCTTGTGTTCTTGATGTGCTAACTCCTTGCAGGTTTATTTGAGATTAACTTTTGTTTTGCAGGGTATATCTTCATGTTTTTTTCTAATTTGGCTTGTTTAAGGTTAATGAATGTTGCATGTTTGTTTATGAGATTAGAGTCATGTATGCTCTTCCCTTACACCTTTTAGGTAATATTGGGAATCAAAATCACTTTCTACATCTTTTATATGCTTTGAAAAACATCTCATTACACTTATTGCTAAGGGAATGAATGTCAAATTGGCTAAAATGAAAAAATTGTGCAAGTTAATTTAATTTTTTTCCATTTGTTAGTTAAATAGTTGGATTTTACGTCACATATGATCTTCTCTTGCATCTTAGGATGATCTTGAGAATCGAAATGACTTCTTATCCTCTTTTTTTGTTTGTGGAAAACTACTAAACTCTTCAAACAGACCTAACTACTCTTTCCAAAGAAATGAGAACCAAAACAACGTTTCTAATTACATGTGTGTTGCATTTTTCCAATCAATGTGCTACAAAAACCACATTAAGTCTAAAATATAAAAACACAACACATTCATTACATTGTATATGCGGGTTCGGATAAAGGTATTGTTAGGAATTAGAGAACAAATATGCGGAAACAATTCCTCAAACCACATCCGTAGGAAAATATATAGCAGAATTATATATATATAAAAACATAAATAAATAATGTAAAAATAAGACAAGACAAGATTTAATGTGGTTCACCCAATGTGGGCTATGTCCACCAAGAACTTGCTTAGATTTTATTATCAAAAAGAGTAAAACAAATATCATAGTATTCTCTCGATTTATGAACTCACAACATAATTCCAAATATGCTAAAATACATCTAAACCATAATTGACACCCAATTTAACCTTGATCACCTTGATCACCTATTGATCAAAAGACTCAAGAACTCTTGAACACACAAGATATCTTCAAGATAACCTAAGACCTCAATTTATAAGATTACACTCCTTTAAGAAATCCAAAATCGACCCTAGAAGTTTGAAAGTCATGACCTTTCATCTTCCCACAGCTGGAAAAGAAACTATCATGACCTTTCATCTTCCCATGGATGGAAAAGAAATGGTCATGACCTTTCATCTTCCCAATTCAAACTCCACACTTCAATACTGATTTGAGAAGACCAAAAACAAGCTCCACACCCCAACAATATCCCACTTAGAGACTGTTCCTATTGAGAAAAGTTCTCAACCCTTCATTATCAACCATGAAGGCCAATCAAAGTTGAACACAACTTCAACTTCTCCCTTGTGACCACCTTGGTCATCATATCCATAGGATTTTGATTGGTATGAATCTTTTCTAGCTTCAACTTATCTTCTTCCAAAGCTTCCTTGATGAAATGATATCTTAGCTGAATGTGCTTCGTCCTAGAGTGAAAAGAGGAGTTCTTCACTAAATGAATAGTGCTATGACTATCACTATGTAGTCTCCCAACTTACTTCTTATGACCTAACTCATCAAGAAAATGATGTAGCCAAATCATTTCCTTGCTTTCCTCTGTGGTAGAAACATACTCAACCTTTGTGGTTGACAAAGCCATAACCTTTTATAACTATGAAATCCAACTCACCATTATATCACCAACCATAAATACATAACATTTTGTGCTCCTCCTACTATCAAAATCTCTTGCCATGTCTGAATCTACATAACCACACAATGTAGTGTCCGATCCACCAAAACACAATGTTGCTCCCATGGTCCCTCTCAAATACCAAAGGATCCATTTCACCGCCTATAAGTGCTCTCTACCCGGATCACTCATAAACATGCTCACTACTCCCCACTGCATGGGAAATGTCAGCCTAATGTATACCATAACATACATCAAGATACCAACCATTGATGAGTATAGTACCTTGGACATATGGATTTTATCCTCCTCAATCTTGGGACTCTACTCTGATAATTTAAAGTGACCTACCAAAGGGGTACTAACCGGTTTAGCATCTTGCATTTTAAACCTCTCTAAGACCTTATTTATGTACTCTTCTTAATATAACACCATTTCCTCTCTTTCCTATTCCTAGTTATTCTCATACTAAGGATTTGTTTTTCTACCCCAAATCCTTCATAGCAAAGGAGTCACCTAGTTGCTTCTTGAGTACCTTTATTTCCTACATGTTCTTCCCTACAACAAGCATATCATCCACATATAGGCATAGAATAATATAACTACCATCAAGAAACTTCTTGATGTACACGCAATGGTTTGAGTGACACCTAGAGTAACCCTGCTCCTGCATAAAACTATCAAACTTCTTATACCACTTCCATGGAGCTTGTTTCAAGCCATACAAGCTCTTCTTCAATTTTCACACTAACCTCTCCTTCCCTTTGACCTCATAACCCTTTAGATGCTGCATATACAATTCCTCCTCCAACTCACCATGAAGGAATGCAATATTCACATCCAACTATTCTAAGTGAAGGTATTATACTACTACTAAACCAAGAACAATTCTAATAGAAGTCATTTTAACAATAGGAGAAAAAATTTCATCAAAGTTTATACCTTTCTTCTATGCAAATCCCTTGACCACCAACCGGGCCTTGTATCTTTTCCTACCTCCATATTCCTCTTTGATTCTATACACCCATTTCTTTTGCAATTCTCTCTTTCCCTTGGGTAGCTCCACCAGATCCCAAGTCTGGTTTTCCATAAGAGATCTATGCTCTTCATCCATGGCCTCTCCCACTTCTTCTTAGCATCCATCTACACCGCTTCCTCAAAGCACTCGCGGCTCTCCACTTCGGTGAGAGCAATAAATAATTCAAAGATGGATTAAATCATTGAGGTTCCCTTCTTACCCTAGAAGACCTTCTCACCTCAGGATTTTGGGGTTCCTGAACTAGTGTACTCGAACATGCTACACTTGAACCAGCCCCTTGGACACCTTGTTGTCCATGAATGTCCTCAACACTATCTATTCTTTCTTTGATTCCTCTTTTGTTCCTATGACCGATCTTTATACATGAATTTTTCATTAAAGACAATATCACTAGATCGAAATATTTTCTTTTCCTTAAGACTCCAAACATGGAAACCAAATTAATCCTCATCATATCTAACAAAGTGCATTTCTCATACTTAACCTCTAACTTGGTCCTATCATCTTTATCAATGTGAAAAATACCTCACATCTAAATAATCTAATAAATGAGTAATCAATTTTCTTACCAGACCAAGCCTCCTCAGGTATACCTCCATCTAAATCCATAGAGGGTCCTCTATTAATTAGATAAATAGTTATTCTTACTGCTTCTACCCAAAACATGAGTGGCAGCCCCGCATGTAACCTCATACACCTATCATGCTCCATGATTGTCCTGTTCATTCTCTCTGACACTCCATTTTCCTATGGAGTATTTGGAACTGTTCTTTTCCTGCGGATCCCATTTACCAAATAGTAATCAAGAAATTCATTACTATAATACTCCCCTCCATTATCTAGCCCGATAAATTTAAACTTGAGACCTATTTCATTCTCAACCAAGGCTTTCCGTATTTTGAAAGTTTTAAACACATCATATTTCTTTCTAATGCAATATACCCAAAAATTTCTAGTTGCATCATCAACAAAAGTGACATAATAAAATGAACCACTAATAGAGTTTACCTTAGCTAGATCCCATATATATGTATGCACTAACTCCAACTTACCCTCCTTCCTGGTAGGTCCAACCTTGAGGAATCTCACCCGCTTCTGTTTCCTATAAACATGGTCCTTATAGAAGTCCAAATCTAATTACTTTAATCTAGGAAACATGTCCTTTATAATCTTCATTCCCTTTCTACTCATATGACTGAGTCTTTGGTGCCACATAGTTGCATCTCCATATGCATCAACTAAATTACAATAATCAGCATCACTGCTTAAATACAAAGTACCAATTTTCTTACCTCTTACAACCACAAGAGCTCCCTTAGTAACCTTCCAAGAATCCATTGTAAAACTACCCGTATCACTGCCCATCCGACCCATTGATATCAAGTTTCACCTCAACTTAGGCACATGCCTAACATCCTTAAGTATCCATGTGTTCCCATTCTACATTTTCACCCAAACACAACCTTTCCCTACTATTTTACATGGTTCATCATCACCAAGATATACATGTCCAAAATCTCCTTTAATAAAATCAGTAAAGTAATGTCTATATGGGGTGGCATGGAAAGAAGCCCTAATATAACACCCAAGACTCAAAAATATTATCTAAAGAAATAATTAAGGCATCCCGACAAACATCACCTGCTACCACATTTACCTCTTTATTTCCTCCTTCTTATTGTTCTTCTTATCCCAAAGAGACCAACAATCTTTCTTAGTGTGACCAACCTTCCCATAGTGCCAACATTCTAACTTACTCTTAGACTTTGACCTTTAACAATCATTTGAATTCCCACGGTTACCTCTCCCTTTGTTCTTTTGTCTCCCTCTGCTCTCCACCATCAAAGTGTTTTCTGAAGTAGAAGAATATTCGGTGCTCTTCCTTCACATTTCCTCACTTAGGATCACACCTATTACATCCTCAAACTTTAGCTTTGAATTATTAGAGACTGAATTACTTACATCCATAACCAAGTTGTCCCAGCTATCTAGTAAGGAGCACAAAATCAACAAATCCCTGACCTCATCATCAAAGTAAATTTTTACCGAGTTTAACATACTCACAACCATATTAAATTCATTCAAATGAACAACAATAGAACCATTCTCAAACATCTTCATATTAAATAAATTTTTCATCAAATTTTTTTATTAGATGTAGAGGGGTTTTCATATAACTTCCCCAACACACTCATGAGACCTTCCGTGTTCTTCTCCTACGATATGTTGAAAGCAACTAAAGATGCAAGGCATAACTGAATTTCCTTGAGTGCCTTTTTATCTAGCAACTCCCAATCGTCATATGACATGGCTATGGATTTATTTTATTTTCCACCAAAGGAACATGGAGGTCCTTTTGATATAAGTAATCCTAAATTTGCATCTTCCATGAACCAAAGTTCTTCCATTCAACTTCTCAACCCTTGATCTTCCCTCATCCATCATAACTCCCACTCAAGATAAACTTTCCCTATGATTTATCACTTCAGCAAAAAAACCCACAAAGCTCGATACCAATTGTTAGGAATTATAGAACAAATATGCGAAACAATTCCTCAAACCATAGCAAGAGTAGGAAACTATATAGTAGAATTATACATGCATAAATATAACAACATAAATAAATAATGCAAAAAATAGACAAGACAAGATTAAACATGGTTCACCTAATGTGGGCTACGTCCACTAAGAACTTGCTTATATTTTATTATCAATAAGAGAAAAAAAATCTCACAGTCTTTTTTAGTTATGAACTCAAAAAAGAATTCCAAAGATGCTAAAATACATTTAAACCACAATTGACACTCAATTTCTTAACCTTGATCACTCTTGATCACTAAGACTCAAGACCTCTTGAACACACAAGATATCTTCAAGATACCCTAACACCTCTATTTATAAGATTACAATCCTTTAAGAAGTCAAAAGCTAACCTTATAAGTTTGAAAGTAATGATGTTTCATCTTCCCATGGCTGGAAAAGAAACTATCATGACCTTTCATCTTCCCATGGTTGGAAAAAGAAATGGTCATGACCTTTCATCTTCCCAATTTGAACTCCACACTTCAATACTAATTAGAGAATACCAAAAATAGGCTCCACACCCTAATAGGTACACCTATACACTTTATGCTAGTACATAACCCTATTGGCAAAAGCCTTAAGCTATAAAATTGGGGTTTTCCTAGGAACCCCAAAGTAGTCCACGCAAGATGGAATCTTGTGGAAAAAATGGGAAGTGCTCCACACACCTACTTGTCTAGTATACACTTATGAGATTTTAGCATCAAAATTATCTTCACGTGACCCCAGTGAAAATACAAATGAACACGTTTCATGCTCATTGTATTAAAGGGGGTAAATTAAATTTAGGATACTCCAAGGTTTAGTCAGTGTGACTTCATTGGCAAACCAAGCTCATAGAGATTGTTTGTGACACCTATTTGAGAGAACCAAATAGGAATACATTTCATCTTGGAGCCAACTTGATAGTCTCAAAACCAATCGTGTTTCATAGAGGTTTCACTAAGTAAGAACTTTTTTGGAATCAAAACCTTGTTCATCAAATAAGGGGATATTCCATCAATGTTTGAACTAAATTTCATTCATCATTGAATTTATGAAGCATTACATTGTCTTAAATTTTCACTTTCCCTAAGGTGAGGTGAAAATCTTCCGAAGTGAAGAAAAGTATTTTTCAACCTCACTTATTCTACTCCTTTTATTTCTTATTGATATTTTGGATCAAAAGAAGATAAACATATGTGTATAATCAATTGATTGTGTCCACCAATTTTCCACCTATTTACATTCGTCTTTTCTTGAGACTGGATGGTAAATGTTGAAAGTGTGTTAGTACATCCTTATATCTTGATATCCATTTGATCTTGATGCCAATTCAAGATTTTTATCATAGTTAGGCTTAATTCTTCATTGATTTTCCTTTTAAATGTTATGTTTCTTGTATCACATTGAATCAAGTTTGATGATTACGTATTGTTTCTCATAAACTTGACTTAAGTTTCTAGATTTAACGTTATACTACACATCTTAACAATTCCTTAGTATACTTTGGCCTTATTTGTTTTCAAACGTTACCTCAACCTTGAAAAGTGTTTTCATTATTTTTCTCTTGTCGTGTCAATATTATTTCGATACTAATACCTTTATTTTTCACAAATCTTGTTTAACATATCTTAGTGGTATTGTTACATTGCTCACATTTGTAGCTTCTAATTATTTGGATTTAGGTCTTGTTTGGATCTAAACTTGCTATAATATACTTTGTTTGGAATCAACATTTTTTTAATACTTACACCTTTTTTATCTTAAACTCGACATAAGTGTTTACATTGATTTTATCATTTTACTTTAAACTATCATTAAAATAGATAGAGCCTAGTTCTTTATTGATTGATTGGTTTACCAAAACTTGTGTGATTATTCCTTATGATTAGCTATCTTGAAAAAAAAATTAGGACAAACCTTTGCGCCATTGATTCATTATTGTTGACATTCCTTTACGTAATTGAATATTGTCACACATTTTACTTAGTTTTGTTGTATTCTTGACCACATTAAATGAAACCTTTGCATGCTTTATGTTGCTAACTCAAGATCAATCATTTTGATACTCATTATTCTAAACTTGTTGTCCAAAACTTGTTGGATTATAAAAATTGTGTCAATCACAATGTTTATTCCCTTTGTAAAATCACACAAACATCCCTTTGTTTACAAAATGTCTAGCTAGTTTTCATTATACTTCTCAAATTGACATGGAACCCTCTTCACTTTGAAGAAGTTCTATCATACTATCTAGCTCTAGGCATTTGTACCTAAAGACACCAACAATGACTAACTATCACATGATTCCTCAAACTTCTCATAATTGGTGGTGTGATCATAATCCAAACTATTCTTTTGATTCCCTGTAGTCTCTAAATTCTTCTTATCCAAACTATTATTCATATTCCTCTCATTCTTCTTAAGATTCAGATCCCAATTACTATTATGATTCCTCTAATTGGACTCCTAATTTTGGGTCCTCCCTTGCTTCACAGGATGTTCACAGTTATCTATAAAAAAACCACATATTCTTTATTTAAATACTTGTGTGACTCTAAGTCCATCCAATCAAACACCTAGGTCCTCCTTTTCTCTTGCAGGACCTCTTTTATCATCTCCTCAATGAGTATTCCTCCTTAGAGGATTCGTGCAACATAAAGTCCTTCTAGCCAATCAACTAAGTTGACTCCTATGTCATGATCTCTAGAATTTTGGATACAAAATCCTCTTATTATTCTTCCATGATGCCATCTTATAAGGTAACCTATACCAACAATTTCTAAATCCATATCTTCTTCAAAATCCACATCTTCATCCAAATCTAAATCAATTTCTTCTCTTGGGTCATCTTCTTCTATCAAACAAAATCCAATTCCTCCTTGGCCCTTGGGTCATTTTGATCATTCCTTATTCTATCTTCCTCGATCCTCTAAAAATCAATGTTTGTGTCCATGAAGAACAAATAAAAAGAAGTGATGTGCTAAGATATATTTTTGAAGCACTATCTAATCTATTTGTGGACACAATAAGGTCAAACCTTATCCTCATCCACATCATCAAACATATTCTAAATCTTCCACACTTGTTGGACCTCTTTCTTCCAATCCACCTACTATGGTCAAACAACAACAACCCATACCAATCGATTTATTTCAAAATGAAGAAGAAATTAGAGAATTCATGGGGTTACATGATGACATTCTTCTAGAGAATTACAAGAAAGGATTATCTTTAGACTTTTTTTTGTACATATGAAAATACAAATCACATTATCCAATTGAGCAATAGTAGACTGGATCAAGCTTTGACTTTTATTTTATCAGGCTTGCGGGCTATTTTGAGATTCTAATCCTTTTTTATGTCAAGAGGCAAAAAATCCAATTTTCCTCTGATGGTCCACTTCCCCACCTTGTTGACTTTTCAAACCGCCACGTGTCACCATGACACACCTTGAGATGGTCCCAAAAATTTGATACCTTGGACGAGCGTGGGCTCACCATGTGTCCTGCTCTAACAAAGTTTGTTTGAATGCTTTAAGCTTAGCGGAAGGTGCCACGTGTCATGCTCCAAAGCAGTCTCCTTTGGCCATTGAAAAGTCTAAGTAAAATGTAAAGTAAGTGGTGGCCTCCATGTGTCACCCCACTGCGCTTCTTCAAAATGGTCCCCAAGGTAGAGATCTTGAATGAGCACAAGCTCGCCACGTGTCCCATTCCGCCAAACTATACCAACTGCATAAAAATTTGTCTAAGTCTAGGGCAAAGTAGTGGAACCTTCCATGTGTCCTCCTGTGGGGTCAAAGTGAGACCTTTTCCCTGCCCTTAAATTTTCTCCAATCAAAGCCTGAGGGGGGCCATGGGGAAAGTTCAAACCTTTTTCCAAAGTATCAAAAAAAGAACAAGTTCAAAAATAGACCCACCGCATCCCATCTAATTGGAAGAAGCCATGTAAGCACCAAAAGAACCAATCAGATACAAGCGGGGCCATGGGACCAATTTTTCCTTTTCACCAAAAAGGCAAAAAGCGATAAGTTAAAGCATTCACCCATCATCCCCTGACCAACCAAAAGAAGCCACATCCCTTGTCGATGCAAGGATGCAAATTTGACTAGGAGAAAACACTTGTCAAACCGTAAAATATAGAAAAATGATCATTCAAGCCAGAAAATGAAAATTTCTTCAAGGACAAAGAGTTTAGAAACATTTACAAGGCTCAAATATGTTTCTCAAAGATACATCCACTCATTTTCTTCAAGTATTTAGGGCAGAAATGACAAGGAAAACAAATCCCAACTGTGGAGACCGAAAGGTATGATAAAACTTGAGTTTTTTCAGAATTTTCCAGAGGAACAAAGAAACAAGGAGCAAACCATGGACCCATAAGTGATATATGACTCGAGAACAAATTAAAAAATGGTAACAAGGATTAACCAGGCACAACACGGGGAAAAGGAAAGTGACAGAGGCCGTAAATCAATAGATTTTCAAAGGTAAATTGGGGCGGGACTATTCTAAGCACCAACATAGCATATAAAGCTTATTTTATCCTATTAATTAATCACCTTAGATTAATTATATACACCCAACTCCCATAAAGTGCTAACTAAAGTGTTAACTCACCTAGCTTTAGTTAATAAAACTAAAGTTACTTTATCCTTTATCCCACATTCATCAATTTTATAGCCTTTCCCGAACTATCAAGCTATATAAGAAACCCTCCTCCTACCTTTCTTCTAACACCTTACATACATTATTCTAAACTATGTATTTTTCTCTTGAGCATTCCTCCATTAGTTTGAGCTAGCCTCTTCATCTTGCATTCATCCACTCAAAATTGAGTAATATGGGAAGATCCAAAATGGCATTGTAGCCATTCTTGGTGAGATTCCATTCTCAATCCTTGAGATCAAACAAAAACCCACTTTGATTGATAAATGATCTATTTAGGTTCATATTTTAGTTAGTAAGCTAAATATTAGAAATGACTTAGTATGTTAGTTTGTTTTATTTCAAGTTTTAATGCATTTGAAGAAGTTATTTTCCATAAGTTCTTATCTTGATGGTTCTTATTTAATTTTATTTGATTTGGAACTATTAGGTTTTAGTTTCAATTCATCTATCATAGTTAATTACACATGAGTAAATGAAGAATAAATAGAGACCTTGAACGTTGAGTAAGAGTAGGTTTCATGAAAACTCAATGAGTTGTTGATCAAACAAATGAATTCTAGAAAAAACTTAGTTTAGAACATAAAGATAAATCAAGTCGGACTGAAATAAAGAGAGAGATTAGTCATGAGGAATGTCAAGCATCCATCCAAGCCAAGAGTGAAGAATGTGAAAGACTAATTTTAGAAGTAAAGACTCTAAAAGAGGAGATAGAATAAGAAAAGGAAAGGGAATAAATTCATGCATATTTTAAAAAAATAGAGGCCAAGAAGGAAAACAAAGAGCATAAGAATACCATTAGGAATCTAGGTGAAAGAAGAATCTCAATTAATTTTCATTGAATTTTCTTCTCATGTAACATTTTTTGGGCATAGAGCTAGGGACTACATGAGTAATTTTGACAAATAACATCCATGGAGAGCTTGTAGTACTAAATATGAGAAGCATATAATGTGTTAAATTTGTAAGGAAAAAGACACATAGCCATGTATTGTCCAGAAGATCCAGTAAGTCAGGTCCTGGAAGACTCAAGAGGAAATAATTAGGTTGTTTGTTTCAATTGTCATAGGCAAGGGCACTTTTCTAGACATTGTTATGAGACTTCTAGACACAGTAGCAAGAAATATTCAACCACAAGTCAAGGCAATAATGTGTTCAATGTAAAATTAAGTTCGAAAGTGAATCCAATTTATTCATGGTTGAAAGAGGCATTGGAAAGAAAAAGGTAAAATATATCAATGATTTAAAAACACTAATTCCAATCTTGAAAAGGTAAAGAAGGACAAAGGACCAACATGGGTAGATAATGAAGAAATGAGACAAGACATGACAACTATAGGAAAAAAATCAAGCCAAACATCAAAAGGTGGTGAAATTCAAGAAAAACATTTACCCCTAGCTGTGGTAGAATAAATCTATGAGACACATCACACATGTTTATCAGGTTTCAAGTTAGAAAATGAAGAATTAGGAGATGAAAATGTTTGATCGTAGAATGTATACAAAAGGAGTGAACAAGTTTTTAAGGATAAGAAAGGATAAGGATGATTCATCATGTCTTTTTGATGATTTCTTGTTATTTTAACAAGACCTAGGTGGCATGATATACCTTCTCTAAGCTTCTAGGAGGTATATATTCATGAAGGAAGCACTTTGTGAGTGAATGTTTCAATTCATGATGTTCTCAAGAATGAAAATTTCAAAAGGTATGTTTTTAGTTCATTCCAATATCATGGTATATAATTAGTGTGTTCAAGATGTCTAGTTTCTTTATATGTTCATCCAATTTGGTTACGGTTATAACTAGTTCTAATAGTGTGTTTGAACTTGTAATTTAAAGATCGAGTGTCTTAGGGTTTGTGTAAGATCTTTAGCCATTATAAGATTATATTTTGAGTTTGTCGATTTTTCAAAGTGTGAATCCAAGAATTATGGTAATTTATGAATCTTTGATTGAGTGTGTGTGTGTGTAAAGGAAGAGTCTCAAATTATTGAATATAGCCTTAGTCCTTCATTGAGTCAGAAAGATGATCTTAGAAAAAGATTAAAATTTATCTTGAGCTTGTGTAGCTTTTCAAACCCATTGTGAGCATGTGTTGGTCAAGTTGTGTCATGTGAATTATGGGGTGTGAAGGTGTAAGTCTCATTCACCCCTATTCAATCATTAAATTAGTCCATCTTATCAAATTTGAGTATTAACATTCAAATAATAAATACCTTCGACAACTAAATTGGAAAAGTAAAGTAAAGTTATTCAAGTCTAAATTCCACTCCATCAATCTCAAATGCATGAATTATATAATAATATGATATAATAAATATGTAATAGAGAAGAGTAAAGAAAAATGTCTATTCTCTCCAGGTCTTGGTGTAAAATAAGGATTCAATAAGATCATTTATTTGGCTTGAAGACACCGAACCTACTCAAGAAAGTGTAAAAGCTCTATCATGTTCAATGAAGGAGCCATTGTTAAAGATGATTCAGGTATAAAACTATATATATAAAGCTCTTGAATATTTAAGAGGAGGTTTAATGTGGAATCCCTGCATGAATGTGATATAAGGCTTTATACACAAGTGATGGAAACGAACTAGTGAATTTTAGAGCTTATGATTGATTCAAACAAAGGCTTGAATACCTCCCTAATATTTAAATATGAAGTTATATGGTTGAATGTAAGTATAGATGGAAGACATCGATGTTCAAAAAGGTTTAAGATTTTCTAAATATAGTATGGCAAGAATCATTAAAAATGTGGGGTGTTATAACCATCAAAAGCTAATCAATTATCTGTAATGAAGAAGAGTGATATAAATATTCTTCTTGTATGATATGTAATAATGAACACGTATTATCATAGTACGGTGACCTTAAGGGTAAAAATTTGTATTCTCTTCATAATTAATATATTCATCTACAGAAGAGCATGGCCAAAATCAAATCAATCTACGAGGAAAATGCATGAAGAATACGCACTATCACAATTGATCGACTTGACTAATAAAATAAACTTGACATTAGTTAGTTGCAAAACCAGATCTAGGAGGTAAATAAGGATGAGAGATAAGTATGCATCTCATCATGACACATGAAGGATTAAATATGCACTCATATGGGGAAAAAGGGTCTCCATATGATCGAAAGCTCTCATATCACAACTTTATGATTTTTCTTTTGATAGAAAAGTAAATTGATCAATGTGGGTAGTTTACTAGATATGGAAAGACTAATCAATACAGGAAGTCTTTCAGAGATGCTAACAAGTGAAAAAACTAGCCAGAGAGGAAGTTTATTACTGCAAAGGCTCAAAATGCCATAAAACAAACAACCTTCCTTCAAGGGAGCGGTCTATATTTTGAATTTGATTGAACCATCCTTTGAGGAATGGTATACATTTTTTGATTTATTTGATAAGGCATGGATAGTTGTCCTTTGAGGAATCAGTCTATCTTTTGGGACTAGGATAACATCTCTTTTTTTTTTGAGCTTTGGAAGAAGCTAAGTTTAGACCAGATAGATCAGATAGAGGAAAGAAAACATATATAAGCACGTACTCATGCCCCAAGTGGATTTGATCAAGATGAACACCTAGGGTAGATGAAGTAGTGATTAAGGTATTCCTACCATGAGGAGGAACAAATTTGTAAGGAAAATTCCATGAGTAGAGCTGTGATACTCA
This sequence comes from Taxus wallichiana var. yunnanensis, assembly GCA_018340775.1. Taxonomy (NCBI): domain Eukaryota; kingdom Viridiplantae; phylum Streptophyta; class Pinopsida; order Cupressales; family Taxaceae; genus Taxus; species Taxus wallichiana. The sequence continues at coordinate 41,574,164 of CM031240.1, read as the reverse complement.
TATTTAAGGTATAAAAAGAAATAACGTGGAGAACCACATAGTTCCAAATCACTATGAAATGTATGACTGGTTGCAGATGGATGAAAGACCTGTTTCGTGACTAAGATTGTGTAAGATAGATTTTAATAGTAGAAGGGCCTTAGATGCAAAGCATTAAGAGGTTCCATTTCAGGTATACCATCCATGGAAGACAAGAGATAAACCCCGAGACTCATACTTATGAGTGACAATGTATAGTCCCATCTAGTTAAGAGAAAACTTACCACGTTGAATCTATTCTAGAGTAGTGAAATTTTGGTTTTCTTTAAGAATAAGATCACCAACTTGAAGTCACATTGTTTCAAATTTTGTTATAAGCACACTTGACATGCTCAAGATAGACTTGATGATGCTCAAAGCTTTGAGATGACGTTCATCTAACAACTCAAGTTGTGCTAGATGGTTTTGACTATAGTCTTCATCGAGAAAACTCTCTTAGAGAGACGTGAAGAGAGGGAATCTAGACTTCTAAGGAAGGACAACCTCGACCCATAGACAAGAGAGAAGGGAGTAGCACCGGTAGGAGTATGAATGCTAGTCTATAAGCCCATAGATCGAAAGGAATGTGTAAATTCCAATCCTTACTAGCTCGACTAGTTACCTTTGCGAGGATATTACGCAAATTTTTATTAGAAGCTTCAACTTGGCTATTAGCTTGTGGATAGTATGGAGAAGAAAAGATGAGTTTAATATTGAAGGTGTCATAAAGTTTCTACAATATTTGTTTTTGAAAGACTTGTCATTTTCTGTAACGAGTTTGTGAGGAAAACCAAAGCGAAAAATGATGTGTTGATAGACAAAATCAACAATAGGTTTAGCTTTGGTCGATGAAAGAGGAATAGCCTCCACCCATTTAGTGAAGTATTCGTAGCGCAGTAGTGATAGAGTGATGTCATTACAAAGAGTGTGGATTGATGAGACCAACAAGATCAAGACCCCATTGTGAAAAAGGCCACAAATCACTTTGTGAGGTTGCAAAGCCTGACTAGGGATATGTGTAAGATTAGCGTGTTGTTGACACTTGACACATTTCTTGACATATTCGTAGTAGTCTTGATTAAGAGAAGGCCAATAGTAACCTAAATGTAGGATGCACTTAGCCATGGCCAAACCACCAAAGTGTCCACCACAGATACTATCGTGGACCTCCTGAATGGCCTTAGATGATTCAAGGGTTTTGAGGCACCGAAGAAAAATACCCTCAAAACCACATTTGTAAAGGATTCTACCTAGAATAGTATAGTGGTTTGTACATTGGATAAAATATCTTCTACCATTGGAAGTCAAATCTAGAGGAAGCACTGAGTAGGATAGATAATAAAAAATGTGCTGATACCACTCATCTTGAGTGTCGATCATGACAACAGTCGATTGAAGTCAAATACGAGGCGAGATGGTTGATCTAGACACTAAACAACCACATAAATTCATGAGTATTTAGTGAATGGAGGAATAAGCGAGGATAAATAAGCCATCATATCTATAAACTAGATTGTAGTGTGAGGAATATCTTGGATAGTAAATTTATCGAAAGATTAAAGCTAAAAGAGAACAATATCACAATATTTTTGAAGGATATCGTTTTTACAGCGATAGGCACCAATGACTTGATTAACAATGAGATCAAGTCACCGAAGACATCGATATGGAAAGTGTCAAGATTAATGGCATTTTGAAGACCTAAAACAAGAGCTTCATATTCGGCCATATTATTGGTACATTCAAAGTTAAGCTTGTGTGTGACAGGATAGGCACACCCCAAGGAGGAATCATAAAAAAACCTATGCCTCCCCTTGCTGACACTTAGACCCATCAAAGAAGAGTTTTACTTTAAATGGAGATAGACCAAAATTGATTTGTTGGATGTAATCATCTGGGAATTGAGTGAGGGGGACTTGAGTGTCTAGAAGAGGAGCATCAACTAATTGATCAGTGATAACCTGACCTTTGATAGATTTCTGTGGGATGAACTCAAGGTCAAACTCTATCATGAGCATGATCCAACAAGTGATACGATCATTGTGATAAGGTTTCACATGCATTGTCTTGAGTGGATTGATACTCGTAACAATGTGAGTTTTATGATTAAGGAGGTAATGACAAAGTTTAGAAGTTGTGAAGAAGAGATCACAACACAACTTTTCAGCTTTGGAATAGCAAGTTTCATACTCATGAAGAGTGCGACTAATATAATAGATGGCCTATTCCTTACCATTAGCATCTCGATGTGAGATCATGGCTCCCAGAGCATGGTCAGTCACAAAAATATAAAGATAGAATGGCTCCCCCTCACATGGAGGTGTGAGCATAGGTGGAGAAAGAAGATAAGCTTTGAGATCATCAAAGGCTTTTTGGTAATGCTCATCCCATTCAAAATGAATGTTTTACGGAGGAGATGATGAAAAGGTTGACAATGGTCCGAAAGCTGTGAGATAAAATGATGCACTAATTGAAGGCATCCTTGAAGACCACAAAGCTTATTTTAAGTTGGAAGGAGGAGGCATCTCGATGATAGCCTTTATTTTTGTGGGATCAACCTCAATACCCCTGATAGAAATGATAAACCCTAAGAGTTTACCAGTGAGAACACCAAACACACATTTAGATGAATTTAGGCGAAGACAAAAATGAATGAGTCTCTCAAAGAGAGGCACAAGGATGAGAAGATGATCTTGATGGTGTTTGGATTTACCGAGGATGTCATCGACATAATATTCTATAGTTTTGTGTAAGAGGTCATGGAAGATGTAGGTCATTACATGTTGATAAGTCGCCCCTACGTTCTTAAGACCGAAGGGCATGATGTGATAACAAAAAGTCTCCCAAGGATTTATGAAGGAAGTCTTGTGCTGATCCTTTGGTGTGATGAAATTTATTATACCTAGAGAAACCATCCATAAGGGAAAGCATCTCGTGACCTGTTGTTAAGTCCACGAGTTGGTTGATATTAGGTAGAGGAAAATTGTCTTTCGGGCAAGTGAGATTAAGATCCTGAAAGTCGGTGAAAATATAAATTTTCCTAGTAGCTTTGGTTACTGGTACTACATTTGAAACCCATTGTGGATATTCAATGGGTTGGATGAAGTTGGCGGAAAGAAAGTGCTAAAACTCTTCTTTAACAAGGAGAGCTACACAGGATGCATCTTACGTAGTTTTTGTTTAACTGGTTTGATGTCTAGAAGAGTCATGATATTGTGGACCATTATATAGGATCGAGGCCCGACATATTCTCATATGACCAATAAAATTCTTGGATATGATTAGAAATAAAGGTGGAAAAGTCTCCTAACTCCCGTGGGTTAAGATATTGGCTAACCTTAATGATGCGAGGGTCTTCAGAAGTCCCTATATTAAGGTTGACAGTGGCTTCATTAAGAAGCGTAGATGTGTCAGAAGGAATGGTTTTAGAAGATAAGAATCCTCTACCCCCAAATAAGTAAGGACAAAATCATCATCCGAATAATGGATAGTATTGATAGTAGGAGAGTCATCTCCAATTATTTCGGGAAGACCAATGGTATGGAAGTGGATTTTCCATTAGTCTTATAGGTCAGTGGACCTAAGGAAATGGAATTGACTAAAAAAAAGTTAGGTGGGATGGAAATGGTGTCATCCACATCAAGCCATTCTTCGGACACTGATAGGAGAAGATGGTTCCTCAATGGAAAGAGGCTCGGTGAGAGTGGTAATGGTGGCTTTGAGAGAGGTTTAAACCCTAAACTAAATTTTTGATGTTGTTTAAGAGTTGGAATGGATGTGAGGTCATGCACACCCCTGTTCATTCTTTCTTGGGCCAAATGCCTTCCACACGCATCAATATAGATAAGTTTTTATGAATGTGGGATTCTATAGATAATCAAACCCTAATGAATAGGGTTTGGCCCTAGTAGGAGAATCTGACAATAATGAGGTGTATCAAGACCACCGTAGACAAATTCGTAGATGAAGTCATTTTTTTATTGGGTAGACTAATGGTGATGATGTGACCAAGACATGGTTGATATTCATATTCAGTTGGTTTTACGGCCTACCATACTCGTTAGGTTTGAGATGGGTGTCAAAAGAGAAGGGAAGCTCTCCTAGTGAAAAATGCTGCAATGTATCTTCCAAATTTTGTAGATCTAGTAGTTTTGTTGTAGGTATGGAAGAGGATGAAGAAGCCTCATTAGGAGAATCAATGTTCTCCTTTGGAGGGACAAACCCTATGGTCATGTCACATTGTGCGGATGGAAAAGGGTCTCTTGGATGAGTATAGATTTTTCCCTCATACTAATATTTTATACATCGATGGAGGGTTGATGGGATGCAGTGCATTGTATGGATCCAGGAGCATCCGAGGATCATATTGTAGTGGAATTTCCCTTCAACAATGTAAAAAAGCTCATGAAGAAGTTTCTTTCCTACCCGAATGGGCAGGACCATAGTTCCTAAGGTAACCGCCAGCTGATCGTTAAATGATCAAAGGGCGAAAGGTGGTGGTGACACTACGTTCTTTGGTAACTTAAGTTTCTCAAATGTGTGGGAGGAAATGACATTGAGTGCAGCACCACTATCGATCATAGTGTGTTTTAACGTAGTGTTATTGATTTGAACTGTGATAAAGAGAGGAGCCTCTAAATCCTCAGAAGAAAGGGGAGGAATTTCAAAATCCTCAAAGGATATGGTGGTTGATGATCTATTCAACCCAAAACCATCTCGAAAGGTTGGGGCTCATCTGAATTCACCATAATGTAGTGCAGTTATCGATAAGATCCAGCACGCTAGGGAGATGATGAATGAGGTCAAAAGACATTTTGACCGGAGCATGGGTGAGTTATTTCATAACACTCTCCTCAAATGACATGGTAATGTGATCTCGAGGTGAAGCACGATTAGAGACCGAGATCTTGGGGCCGATGATGAATAAGGAGCTCCTTTGGGGGCGATAAATAATGACTTGTGGTTGAGGAGCTGCAGAAGATGATGGATTATCATACCATTGTGTTCTAGTGGCAATATGAATTACATCGATTTGAGAGGGTGGAAGATCATCTGGAGTGATATCAATAGAATTAGGGGCCCGAATAAACCGTTTAGCTCATATGTAGTTGGAATGATAGGAGAAACTTGTTCCTCTTCCTCCTCCAATAGGAGATCATTCTCTTCCAAGAGGTTGTTAACGACAGATTGAAGGGCTTTACATCCCTCGGTGTCATGACCTGGAGTACGATGGTAAGAAAAAATCACACCGAGTTGAACCATGTAGGTTTTACTCCTTTGGGATTATAGGGTTTTGATTGGAGGAAGTGATATAAATGAATATTGGATAAGTTGGTGAAGTATTTCAGTATAAAATCTGGCAGATGAAGATGTGGATAGAGGTAAAGGAGGCACCTCTTTAATCTTAGCAGATTGCTGAGGTAAAAGAGCCTACATATCTAGTTTGACAGTCTTTTTAGGGACTTTTTTGCTCTTTGAACACTAGGAGAAGCAGCCTTAGGTGCTTGAGATGGAAGCAAGTGAGGCAAGATTGATTTTAGTGGAGGAGGAGCTCCTAAGATAGATTTTGAAGATGATGAAGACATGACAAATGTTTTAGTCTTCGAGAGATGAAGAAGGTTGCTTGACCAAAATCAGACGATGATTTAGATAAGATTGATTTAGATGGGGGAGGAGCTCCCAAAATAGATTTGATAGGAGGCACAAAGGGTGCCTTGGTTTTTGGTGATGAAGATGATGGTTTTGATAAAAGAGGTGACACCTTTCCAATAGGTAAATCCATTTTACGAGGCACCATTTGGTGAAGAAGATGGTGTTATAGAAGAAGATTCCTTTTCAGTGAATAAATCTACTTTTTTATGAGGCGTAGAGAGGGATTTTTGAGGGAGAGCACCAAGAGTTTTGATGGTCCGAAATATTGGTTTTCCCTTTTCAGGGATAGTGACAACTTCGACCGCATAAGGTGATTGTAACCATTTCGGAGGAAGTAAAGGAGATGATACTAATGATGTGACCTTAGACTTAAACTCCAACTATTTATGTCTAAGTCCAGGAGTCGAAAGTATGGGTGTCGATGTTATCTCTTTAGATGTTTCCTTAATAGGCAAGGAAGCACTGATGGTGAAAGAGGTAGGTAATGAAGAAGCAGCCTCTTGTGAGGAGGGTACTTCAGATGTAGTAATTGTGGGTGTAATTACTGTAGGAAAAGAGACAGGAGAGTCAATATTGAAGACACTTCCAAAGTCATAGAAGTTGGTAAAATTATGGATATGTTGACCAAAGGCATGGTCGATGGAAAAAATGGGAGAGATAGAGGTAAAAGTATCCATAGTGGAAATTTGAAGGGATGTAAATGACTCAAACACCGAAAGAATATCTGATGATGAGATAGATGAAGATGACATTGTATCGGTATAGGTGGAAGATTAGATAGAGAGGTAGAGGGAGAAAATCTGTTTCAAACAATAAAGGAAGACTCGAAGATGGACCATCCGAGGATGGTGGAATCTTGGAATTTGAAGGAGCGGAAGGAAGTTCTGATTCAATCGACATGTTTGTGGATGGCTCAAAATTAGAATAAGAACTATCAGTAGAAATGGAGCTGATAGTATGCGTGTTTGGTTTTTGTGACCCCAAAGTGTTATTGTTTGGGGAATGATTTGGAAAAGGTTGTTTAAAAATGTCAATATTTTGGGGTAATTTGGGTTATCTAGAATGAGCTTGCCTCTATCAATGAATTTTTGGACGAGATTTTTGAAGGTCTGACATCGTTCAATGTCATGGCCTTTGTTTCTATGATAATGATAGAAGTCATTTTCATGATACCAGAATGGTCATTCTCGGTTCTCATCAAAATTTCTAATAGGAGGAAGTTTGATCATGTGAACTTCCAACATTTTGTCTAAGATAGAAGCATGTGAGTCCCCAAGGAAGTAAAAGACCAAGATGATGGAGGTTCTTTTCAAGAATATGAAGAGTCTCTTCTTATGTTTGATTAGAAGTGTTATCAAATTGTGATGTTTTTAAGACAATAGCATTTTTGGACCCCTAATTCTTGTCTTTGTTAGAAGCGAAGGGTTTGATTTTGTAAACCAAGAAAAATCTGGTTTATGCTTAGAGCAAAGTTGTAACTTTCCTTGTTCATGGTGCGAGGCTCAAGTTTGAATGCCATCGTAAAGGATTCTTCAAATTTATAAAAGGATTGAATCCTTAAAGTGGAAGAAATATGATTGGTGCAAGATCGAGTAAAAAACTTGATTTGCTAAGATTGAGGGAGGGAGAAGGATAACTGATTTATTATTCCTCTCCAATGAGAAACAAAGTCTGCAATAGACTCATCATCAAATTGATGAATGTTATAAAGATATGTGATTGGGATATTATGTGTAATTTTTATTGAGAAATTTTCAACAAACATCTGGGATAATCGAGAGAAAGAAAATAGAGAATGTTGGGGTATGTTATTGTACCGGTCTAAAGCGGCCCCTGCAAAGACATAAGGAAGGTATGGAGCGTAAGCTCTTGGTCCTAGCCTATAAGGTAGCAAGTGTTTTAAATGCTCATAGGTGTTGTTGAGCATCCTCCCAACTATGAAATTCTCGAGAAATTAGGAAGTTCCCATTGGGGATGATAAGTCTTAAAAGCCATCGATGGATGAATTAGTTCATTACATACTTCTTCAAAGGAGTATGAAGGACGAGCCCCTTTGGTGGAGGCTTCTAGATCTACGATTTTCTTAAAAAGAAGTTGGACGATGTTAGATTGAGGAGGGGGCATGTTGATATGTCCCGTATAAGAAGTGAATGGTATGTTTTGTTGAGGCGTTAATGGGGGATTCATCTATTGATTAATAGGATGATAAGAGGAATAACCAGGCATTCTAGGTGACACCTGGTGAGGTATTTGGTGTGAAGGATCCTGAGTATAAATAGGTGTGAGATGACAAGTGGTTGAGAGAAAGGTTGTTGAATGAAAGATGGAGCCTGTGATTGGTGGGTTCCTACACTTTCTAACTGAATCGGAATGGATTGAGGAATGTGGGTGTTGATTTGATTTGATATGGTTTGTGACATGGGAAACAAACTCTAAATGAGGATTTTGACTACCAGATTAGTTATTAAGGGTGCCAACACCAAGGGATGGGTAAAATCCACTATTGTTGGAGCATTGGAAGAAAGATCAGCTAGAAGATGAGAAAGAGAAACTAACTGACTCGTAGGAGGGGGTTGGCTCAAAGAGAGATACTAACCCTCGAGTGTAATAGATGTCATAGAAGAATTGACAACAATTTGTGGGAGTGTGGATGCACTCATCATAGTAGAAGAATAAGGCCTCTCAAAAGTAGGTTTTGGGGTAGCTGAGGTAGCTACTACACTAGGGATAGGTAGCGTCATTTGAGAACCAGTTGACATGGTTGGTGGAAGAGAAAAAGGAGGTATAGACCACCTTATTTCATGGTTCGAGTAAGAAGAAGCATGCTAACTGTTCTATGAGAGCCTGGGATGGCTCATGAGGATAATCGTAAACCTACTGGATTGGTGATCCATGATCAGATATTTGAGTAGACTTATGCACTAAGTAGTCCATAAGGGCTACTGGGTTGTGGTCAAGGAGTGCCTAAAATTTAGGATCTCTGGGAACATACTCTATATCAGAAGTAGATGGCACCTCTGAAGGATTGGGGGAAGCCGGTCGTGATGGGATCACTTTAGGATGATAGAAAGGATTATACGACCAAGATGGGGAACCAACTAATATTGGTCCCAAAGAAGACCCGAGGGTTTCGAAACATCCAAATTAGCGGGGTCTCGGATGAGGAAGAGGCCAGGTTGAGCCATTTTCCTAGATTGTGATGGGGTGATGACCGAATAAACAAGCACACATACATGGAAGAGATAAACGTAATTAATGCATGACAATTCAAGCAATGTAGGTGATTATCTCTTTTAAATTTTCATGCTTTTTAAGAAAGAAAATGTTAGGGAAGGATTTTTAGAACAAGGACTATTCAATTGGCCAAATTAAGGATGGTTTGGGGAATGTTTTGGTGAGGATCCCAAATATCAAAATCATCATCACTATTAAGTCATGTATCGAGTCTAGGATGGTAGTTAAGTCATGTATAGCGTGTTGAGGAGTTCTAGGATTACCAGTAAGTTAAATTTCTTGACTTAGTGTATTCCATTTTTAGAGTGATCAGTCTAGGATGATCATGTAAGGACTAGTGGACACACAAAATTGCTCCTTGCATGAAGTTTAAAACTCTTCTTCCATTCCACTTGTCTTCTTGAGCCTAGCTTGACTCACCCGCATCTGATTTCCTTCACCTCCAAACTAGTTGATGTATGTGTTCCTTCAAGTTTGAGCTTGTAATTTCCTTCTATTACTTGATCTAAGCCCAATGTGCATCACTAAATTCCCCATCATCTCTCCATTTTAGCTTGGATTCAACTCACTTCACCGAGTTGAGCTATTTCCTTCTTGATAGTCTTCTAACATGACTCCTCTGCAAGAACTCACCTCCACATCACATGAGCTTGGAATCATCTCACTAAACCAATCTCTCGAGCTCCCTCTTCTCTTGTCAAGGTGTCATCAATGAGCTACTTTGAATTTACATTGAGCTCTAAACCTAGCTTCATCTATGAGGTCACCATGCATTGTCATTACAATTGACCAAGTCACTCCATGTAATTTTGGTTCACATTATCTCATGTCTAACTAATCAAACATTCTTGAATGTCTTGAAATACACATTTGAAGCTCTTGAATCATCTTTATTAATGACCAAGATACTATCCTTCCTTTGATATTCATCCTTGAATACTCACTCGATGCCATAAACTTGTTGTCATCGAATACATTTCATCTCGATCTCATTGATCGATTTAGTTTAACTCAGCAGTCCTTTGAAATTTCCTTGATGCTTGAGCCCACTAGTACATTAACATTGAGATTCTCATCCTCCACTTCATTTGTGAGCTTAACATTTAGAGCTACTTCACATTTTCATGGCCGACTCAACTTCATTTATGGTGAGCTCATTCTTCATTCTTTCTTATGAATCGACTAATTATTCTTCCCTAGTTCACTTAGGGTATGATATATTTACCTCACCCCACCTTGAGTTAGCCTTTCTATAACTCGTTGACCCTTCAATTAATATGACCATGCTACAAAACTTTTGTTTTCTCACCGAGGTGAGCCTCCATGACTCTTAGCTTGGCTTGCCACCAAGTTACACTTCCCGCTCACATGGTGATCTACCCTAATGAGTCCATCTCTCATGATTGAGTTTTCATTATATTTACGGAAAAGCTATCAAGTTGCTCATACTTTGTATTACCTCACTATGAGCTATTTAACCTTCATTTCCATGAGCTCGAGTCCTATCAAATCAACCACCCTACACCATTTGAGAACTTTCCAATTCCACTCTAAAAATGACTTACCTCCAAAGCAATTTCACCTTGGCCCTAACATAGACTTGGCATCCTTGTTCGAGCTCCTAAGTGGCTCGCCAAATCATGTGATCCAAATTTAACATGTGTCGATTCTACCTATTCCTTATGTTTGTAATCTATGTCTTCTATCTCTACCAACTATCATTTTACTCCATTTGAGAGTTTTATCATTATTCTTCTTAGCAAGAAGAGCTCATTACATTATTACCACCCTAACACCTTGAGATTCCTGTCAGTGAGAAACTTGGTCTACCTCGTATTCTTCCACCATGTTTCATATTGATGAGATTGGAATTACATCCTACGAAATCGGTATTACATTGCATTATTTCCCCATGAATTGCTCCATCCCCTCAAACATTGTTAATACTCCATGGACTAACTAAATGCTTCCACATTTGACTCGATCTCTTAATAACACGTTCCTTTAGCAGATTTCTCCTTGGCTCACCATCTCACTATTCCCAAAGCTTCCTCCTTGGAAATCCAAAGTGAATCACCTTTTGAGCTTACATCATATCACCTATTTCCCCCACACTTTCATGGTGGTTCCGATCTCTTTCTAAAAAATCAATGGCCCTTAAAAACTCTACCATCGAGGGATTTGTTTTGACTTAGTATGATGTGTATATGTTAGATCATGGATTATTATGGACCTTGATTCACACCTAACAAATATGAGTTGGCTTCACCTGCATGATGATTATTTTTAGATGAGACATTATTATATATGGATGATGATATACTTTCTTGATATGGACAGTTATTGATGTTGATTTTAGACATGTGACATTTGATTATTATGAGTAGCTCTAGTATAGAGATTCATTTGATATTATGGATGATGATATATATGGCAAAATTGAATTTAAAATGATAATGTTGAATTCTTGATATTTTGTGATTTGGATTTGATATTTATATGTTGCTTATATCATTTTGGATGTTCTGATATGGCCACGAGGCCAAGGAGGTATTGTTATTTTTTAGGTTAAAATATCACAACAATGTTGGGGGACTGGAGACTAACCATATTGAAATTCTGGATGAACTCAACAGGGTCACCATGGCAACTATAATTTTTGTGTGTTGTGTTGTGTTAGGATTTCCCATGGGGGGGATTTCCATTATATGTGACCATGGGATATATGTGTTTTATTTATGTGTTCCTTTTTATTATTGTTGTATGTATTTTTATTTGTAATGTGTTCTTTTATTATTTAATTTAAATGTGATAGTTTTAATGTGATAGCCATATAGTTAAACTTTATTTAAATTTAATTGGGATGTGGAATGTAAGTAATAAAGTGTTGTCTTAGTTATTAATTAAATTGGATTTATGTCATGTATAACCATATGTTAAATAAATAAATCATTATGTCAAAAGTATGTAATAAATGAAGTCATAGATATTAATTCATGTTGTAAGAATGTGTAAGAGGATGTAAGAGATGTGTAAGAATGTGTAAGATGTAAGAGTATGTAAGGTAGATTTTGGAGTAGAACACTCCATCCTTTTATGAAATTCGAATTTGACCTTGAGGGCCACATTTTGAGGCTTGTGGGACAAGTTAAACTTGTCCCACACCTCTTAAAATCATCCACCAACCATGCCTATGGTTTGGGAGTAAATTTTAGCCTTTTTAATTAAAATTTGAAATGACTATGTGTAAGTTTTTATTGCACTTTACTTACAAATTTTTAATTCAGTCCTTTTTGGAAGTATGGATATGGGTTGTTTTGAGTGTGTAAGTGATTTTTCATGTTTATTTATTGTGATTTGTTTGGTTGATGTTGATTTCCTCTTGGGGATGAGGAAAAATGATGTGGCATCCCACTTGGATCCACATCATCCTCTCTCCTTCCCTTCCTATAAAAGTGAAGCTTCTTGCTCATTTGGGGTTGTTGAAACTTTTTCTTCTTCCTCTTGGGTGAATTTTTTTATTGCTGTTTTGGAGCTTGTTTGTGGAAGGAGCATGGAATTCTTTTTGCATGCTTAACCTTGTTGTTTTTTGGACTGCATTTTTGCACTTTGATATCAAGGAAATCTTGTTGTTTGGGAAAACAATCTCCACTATGGAGAGGTAGGATCTTGTCCCATTTTTTATAAATTGTTTTTCCTTTTCTTGCATGAATTTTTTAATGGTGTTTGTGTTTGCATTCTTGGCTGGTTGGGTAGAATGCTTAGGGCAAGGTGTAGGAGAAGACTATGGGGATTTCATATGGGGGGCATAAGGGATTGCCAATGGCACTATTTTATTGGAGGAGTTTTGGTTTGGGATCCACCTTGGAAAAGAAACTACTTGTATTTCTTACTATGGGGGCATAAGGGATAAACTTAGGGGGCATAAGGAGGGGTTGGGAGATATAAGGTTTATGGGATTTGATATGATTATTGGTGGTATGCATTTGGTGGATGCCCAATTCCAATTTGGGAGGCATAAGGAGTTCCCATAGTCCTTTGCTCTTGTTGGCTTGCTTGATCAAGCCTATGTGTTGTTGAAATGTTTTCAAATGTAGTTGGGAAACTTTTGTCTTGTTTGAATTGCATGTATTTTGTTGATTGTATGCAAAAAGTGAATGTTGTTTGTTGTGAAAGAAGTCTTGTTGCCATGTGTTGATTTTCATGCTCCATTTCAATATGGTTGGGGCTCGGGGCCAATGGGGAAAGATGGCTTCTCCTTTCCCATTGATGTCTTGGTTGGGTGGAGAGCGTTGCCTTTCCCCTTCCTTGTTGTGATCAAAGTTACAAAGAAGAAGAAACATGCATGTTTTGTTTTGGAGAAGAAAAATTACAGTTTGAAAGTCTTTTCCTTTTGGAGTAAATTCAATGTAACCTTTCCCACTTCGAGTGGATGAGTGTATAAATGTTGTAATAGGAAGTTATTGTATTGATAGTAGATGTTTGAAATTGAAATTGAGAATGTAAAGAAGAAGTATATTTGATCTCTGTTTTATTTTGGAAAGAAAATGTAAATGTTATTCCATGCTTTGTAAATTGAAATTTGATACCAATTCAAATTTGAAAAGAGATCAATTGTAAAAGTGTTATTGAATTTTGAATAAAGGATTGAAGTAGTTTTCAAATTGTATTGTATGCTGGAATTGAATTGTTGTCAAGAAGATTGAGATTTCTGTGTTGGAAGAAAATACGTATGAGAAAGCTAAACTGTATTGTTCTCATTTGAATTGTGCATTCAAATTGAAATATGAATTGTAATTTAATTTAGAATTGAATGGCTATCTTAATCAATAAAATGTATTTGACTAAGCTTAGGAATCACATGCACATCCAAATTACCAAAAAATTATTGAACAAATTTAAAGAAACAGTTCATTGTTTTAAACTCAAATATGCCAATGCACACTTTAATAAAAATGAGCAGTTTGACTTTATACTCAACAATAAATTATGAAACTTGAAATTTATACTTAGGAAGACTTAAGGAATCCAAATTCACTAAAACAATCAAGAATAAATCTCTAAAACTCAAGGAATTTCAAATCGGAGCTTGCACTGGTCATTTTTCCCATCAACTGTTGGAAAAATGCAAACTTGTATAAATGAACAAATTGACTTCACTAAAACACTCTAAACCTCCCTAGACTGATCCTCCATGTCTGTTTGACATGTTGAGTGAAGGAGGAGTTCTAATTTTATCAAATTTTCAAGTTGGAAAAATTGCCAATTTTAAATTTAAAACCCTGCAGATCAATTTCTTAAAATTGACCCTCAAAACTTCATCAAAATCCAAAATTTATGATTTTTGTGTAAAGAGGACTCCAAGAGATTTCCGGAAAGTCCTTGTTTTCCCAAAATGAGTTTCTATCAAAAGTTATGGCCATTTGAAGTTTTACTTCAAAATGGCCATCCAAAAATAAATCTAACTATATTAAAATCAAATTTGAACTTTGGAAAATTTTCCCAAAAAATCCGTGCCCCCAAAACTCTTTCAACCAATCATGTGTTGCCATGTGGCACTTTGGAGGGACTCAATTTTTGAAAACTTAACTTTTTGGAAAATTTGACCTTGGGAAAATTTTCCCAATTTTCTCCGCAACCCCACGGCCCCACAGCCAATCACGTGTTGACACGTGGCTTAGTGGATGCGCGAATGAAATTTTGAAAACTTAAATTTTTTTTACTCTTTTGGAAAAATTTTACTTTTTCCTCCATATCCCTACACCCCACAGACCAATGGGGTGATGACATGTGTCTTAACGGATGCACGGGCCCGTGTAAGTCACTTGACCTTTAAACACTTTGGCAAAAATTTTAAATCCTCTCCATCCGCTCATCGAGCGTCTAATCAATCAAGATGCCATGTGGCCCTTTTGTGCATAGTGGAGGAGGAAAGGAAATTTTCCTTTAAAAATTTTAGGTTGTTTTAGACCTTGGGAAAAATTCCAAATTTTCCCCGCGACCAATAGGCCCTCGTCCAATCACGTGTTGACACGTGGCAATTGGACATTGGCGGGAGAGCGAGATCTTCTCTCCTTTGAGATTTTAACTCATAAACATAATCTCTCAATTTCCCTCTTCCACCGGTCCACTTTTCCCCGCACCAATCGGGAAGTGACATGTGTCCTTCCTCCCCAAACCCGCTCAAGGGAAAAAATTTTTGTGCTCCCTAAGCCCCTAAGGACTCCCAGGAAAATTTCTCCCCAAAACTCCGCCGGGCCATAACTTGAGTTTTATAAGGAGTTAGAAGGACTTATTTATATGGTTGGAAAGGTGAGAAATTTCCTATCCAATGAGCATGATTTAGGAAAGTTTTGATGACTCTAAGTGTGTGAAAATCAAGTTGAATCTTGTAAGCCTGTTAGGGCAGAGATGAGAGGATTTACTCTCCTAACCTAAGTGATGAATTTAATCTCTTGTTTTGACCTTGTGCTTGTTGTGTTTGTGTTGAGAATCATTTCTAAAATTTAGATTCTTGCTTGTAACCTAAACCTGGTTTGTGATAACTATGATCTTGTAACCTTCTTTGCAAACACCCTTAACAAAAAAAATTATTCCATAATTTTCCTAGCTAAACCTAGTTTGTTTCTTGGTCTCAAGTGGTAGTTTGAAGTGGGCATTACACTTGGTATCAAAGTAGTGGTTCAAAGGCTTGGACCATTGGGCACACTAGAAAATTGAGACTTGAAACTTTAAAACTAGTAAACCTATTAATCTAGAAAACAAAACTTTTGAAAATTGAACATGATAGTAAACTTAGAAACTGAAGAAGACTTAAAGTAATGAACTAACTCTCACTTTGGTCTATGTGCAGGAGGCTCAGATAGAGTGAGAGGAACATTCATAGAGACTCACCACCACCACCACCCCACCACCACCACCACCACCACCATCGGGGTGTAGCAGCCATTCTACCTCAGATTCTATAGACCCTTTAGGATGTTAATGCCGCTCTACGCGGAGGATCAGTAGGAGGGCATTCAGGTAGACATGATAGAGTTACTTCTATTGAGGGACATGCACCTCCTCCACTCAGTGAGGAGCATAGAGGAGAGAACTCCCATGTGGAGTCATTCGAGTGGATTCACCACCTAGGAGACAGGGTGACATAGTTCGGAGCATAGAGAGAGGTCTCGGAGCCCTAGGCTTAGGGATGAGCTTGCAGAGAGGCCTAGAGGCCATCAGACCACAACAATGGATCACATCAGGAGATCCTAAAGCTTAGGCCCTCACATTACTCGGGATATAGGTGGATTTTCAGGCAGAGGCCTGGCTAGTGAGCTTGAGTGGTTGCTTCAAGCTTTGTCCTTGTTCTAGCAACACAAAGCTCATGTTGCGATCCATCTACTGAGGGATGGAGCAGGAGTATGGTGGAGGACAGAGGAGCAGAAGCTCCATGTTGATTTAGAGATAGTGACTTGGGAGCTATTTGAGGAGAGATTCAGGAGTAGGTACCTATCACGGAGGTTCATCCAGTAGAGGATTGACGAGTTCCATGACCTCCGACAGGCTACCCTTTCAGTAGTAGAGTATGAGAGTAGATTTCTAGATCTACTTCAATATGTTGAGTATATGTAGGATGAGCAGGTGTGGATTCACAGGTTCATCCGGGGCCTAAACTTGGACATTGGAGGTGTGGTTCGATTCACTACCCACAGACTTTAGCAGAGGCCATCGAGAAGGCCTATATTATAGAGGAGACTCGGGTAAAACCCAACAGGCTAGAGATCGAGTCAGGAGTCACATTCAATAGATGCAGGATGGTAGATCGAGAGGTTCAATACCTCTCCTCGTGGTGGTCAACATTCAACATAGTCATCCTTTAGGCCACAAGAACAAGCAACATGAGTCTCCCGCCACCATATAGACCTCCTCGGAGAGTTGATGCACAGAGAGAGGTCGAGCATGGGGCCTCCTCCTAGGGGTCCCATCAGGACACAGGGTGGACCTAGAGCTCAGTTGGAGCTCACCAACAGAGGCCACAACAGACCATAGTTGGATCATCAAGATCCACACCACAGGCTTCTAGGGCACCTACTAGAGGTGTTGCTCCTTGGAGAGGATCAGGTGGTTGCTTTGGATGTGGAGTAGCTGAAATTTCTGGAGAGATTTCCCTCAGAACCCTAACAAGGGTAAGGCACCGGTTTCTAAGCCAACAGTTGGTGAGATATGGGATGCAGCCATAGGATCTATGCAATGGTTGAGAACCGCTAGGCAGAGCACTAGAGCATAGTCATTGAGACCACAGGTAGCATTGGTGGTATTCCTACCTCTTTATATTGTTTGATTCTGGTTCTTCTGATTCTTTCATTACACCATCTTTAGTAGAGCGATGCAGGCTGGTGGTAGTTAGGCAAGGTCTTAGTTGGGATGTCGAGATGGCTTCTGAGCCAAGATCTCTATGGACTCCTTAGTTAAGGAGTGTGTTGTGGATTTGGGACCTTTCACCACCACCTCAAATCTCCGTATTCTTCCTTTGGGCTCGTATGGAGTTATTTTAGGTATGGATTGGCTATCTGCACATAGGGCCAGGATGGATTGTTATCATAAGACTATATCTTGTGTAGATGATTTGGGAGTAGAGTCGGTGATCTACAGGGGTCAAGAGACCCATTTCTATTCACACCATTTCACTATGCAGCTTAAGCGGTGTGTGCGATGGGGTTGTCAGATGTATGTTGTTACAGTTAGTGATAGGTCAGAGGATGGGTCTAGTGGACCATCACTAGATGATCATCCCATCTTGAGAGAGTTTTCCGATGTTTTTCTAGGGGAGCTACTGGGATGCCACCTCCACGTGAGATTGATTTCCATATAGACCTAGTCCCTGGAGCAGAGCCTATCTCATGGGCACCTTATCGATGACCACCCCAGAGCTCTATGAGCTCAAGTTACAGCTTGAGGGCCTTTTGGAGAAGGGCCTTATCCATCCTAGTGTATCCCCTTGGGGTGCACCGGTGATTTTCGTGAAGAAGAAGGATGGATCATTGTGGTTGTGTATTGATTACCACCAGTTGAACAAAGTGACGATCAAGAATCGTTATCCTCTTCCTCGCATTGATGACTTGTTTGATCAGATGAAGGGAGCCACGGTGTTCTCTAAGATTGATCTCAAGTCGGGCTACCATCAGTTGAGGATTTCGAGAGGCGGACATTCATAAGACCGCCTTCCACACGAGATATGGGCACTATGAGTTCACAATGGTGCCTTTTGGTTTGACGAATGCCCTACGCAATGTTTATGAGTTTGATGAATGGGGTATTCAGAACCTTTTTAGATCACTTCATGCTCATCTTCCTTGATGACATCTTGATATACTCACGTACACGTGAGGAGCACGAGGGGCACCTTCGACAGGTTCTTCAGTGTCTTCGTGAGCAACAACTTTACGGGAACTTGGAGAAGTGTGCTTTCTTCTAGATAGAGGTGCAATATTTGGGACATGTTATTTCGGGGAAGGTATCATAGTCAATCCTTCCAAGATTAGAGCCATTATGGATTGGCCAAAGACCCTACACTATGATGATCGAGGTGCGCAAACTTCATGGGTTTAGTAGGATACTACTAGAGATTTGTTCAGGACTTCTCTCAAATTACACACCCTATCACTTCCCTTCAGAGGAAAGGGAAGAAGTTTGTTTGATGGATAGATGTGAGTAGGCCTTTAGGACATTGAAGGAGTGCCTCACTACAACACCCATTCTTGTAGTGCCGGATCCACAGGGTGAGTTCTTTGTTTGCACAGATGCTTCTTTAGTAGGGCTTGGAGGTGTGTTGATGCAGGATGATAGGGTTGTAGCTTTTGAGTCTCACAAACTCAAGGATCACGAGCTTAATTATCCTACCCATGATCTTGAGCTTATGGCATTTGTGCATGCTTTGGTTAGATGGAGACATTTTCTTCTTGGATGGAGATTCACACTCAGGACAGATCATTTGAGTCTTCGCCACCTCTTCACGCAGCCCAATCTAAATGCTCATCAACGGGTTGGATGGAGTTGCTTTGTGAGTATGACATGGAGATAGAGCATGTGAAGGGGAAGGAGAATGTGGTAGCAAATGCTCTTAGTAGATGGAGACATGTGGCTATGGCCACTATAGTGAGCACAGATTTGTGGAGCAGGATTCTTCAACAGCTTCCTCTTGACAACTTCTACATGATAGTACGAGCAGAGATCGAGTCACAGAGACCCCTTGAGGGGAAGTTTGATGGTTTCACCTTAGAGGTAGATGGTCTTCTCAGGCACATAGAGGTAGGATATATGTTCCCAGAGATGGAGGCTTGAGGCAGGACATCTTGGTAGAGGCACATCGTGCACCCTATTCAGCCCATCCCGGGTGAAGAAGATGCACGCTACTTTGAGATAGTTGTATCACTAGAGAGGACTTCATCGAGACATGGCTCAGTTTGTGTCATGGTGTTTAGAGTGCCAGAGGGTTAAGGCCAAGCATCAGCATCCAACAGGTCTTCTTTATCCTCATGCCATACCGAATGGAAGTGGGACACCATTTCCATGGATTTCATTGTTGGACTACCTATGTCGAGATATCACCACGATGCCATTATGGTCACGGTTGATAAATTGACAAAAGTGGCTCACTTTTCTCCGGTGAAGACCACTTATATAGCTAGAGTAGTGGCATGAGTATATTTGGATGAGATCATCAAGTTACACGGGATTCCGTGGAAGATCATTTGTGACCATGATCCTTTGTACACTTCACATTTCTGACTACCATGCAGTATGTCCTCGGGACGAGGATTAATTTCAGCACAACATATCATCCTAGATAGATGGATAAACCAAGTGAGTGAATCAAATTTTAGAGGATATGCTCAGGATGTATGTGATGGATCAGCAGTCTAAGTGGGAGGAGTACATGTACTTAGTGGAGTTTTCCTACAATAATAGTTTTCAGAGTTCTATAGGCATGGCTCCTTTTCAGGCATTATATGGTAGAGAGTGCAGGACACCCCTTAGCTTGGGATAGGTTGGAGGATAGAGTATCTCTTGGACCAGCTCTTTTGTAGGACATGGAGCAACAGGTAGTAGTGTTGATCAGGCAGAGATTATAGGAGGCACATGACAGGCAGAAAAGAAGTATGTGGATCAACATAGGATTGATCATAGTTTTGATGTGGGCATGAAGGTGTTCCTTCATGTTAGGCCACACAAGAGCCCTATCCACTATGGAAAAGGTTCTAAGTTAGCTCCTAGATTCGTTGGTCCTTTTGAGATCTTGGAGCGTATCGGCCCTTTGGCCTACCATCTAGCATTGCCACCCAACTTGTCTCACGTACATGATGTGTTTCATGTTTTTGTCCTTAGGAGGTACATTGCAGATCCTTCTCATGTGTTGGACTGGACATCATTGTAGGTGTAGGATCAGGGCAAGTGATAGGTGGAGCCCATCCATATCATAGATCATAGGACCCTGGGCCTTCGAGGTAGAGAGATTGATCAGGTACGGGTACAGTGGGACAGATATGATGAGACTACAGCCACTTGGGAGGATGCTACTATGTTATGAGTGTAGTTTCCACATTTGTTCCAGTGACTTCCAGGAGGAAGTCGAGTCTAAGGGGAGGGGGATGTAGTGCCCACTTTCCTTTGACACTTTGTTTAGATATTGATCTTGCTACTGTTGATCTCATTTTGGACATTATTATGTTTTGACTTAGTATGATGTGTATATGTTAGATCATGGATTATTATGGACCTTGATTCAGTTAGCATGCATGATGATTATTGGAGACATTATTATATATGGATGATGATATACTGCTTGATATGGACAAGTTATTGATGTTGATTTTAGACATGTGACATTTGATATTATGAGTAGCTCTAGTATAGAGATTCATTGGATGATGATATAGTGGCAAAAATTGAATTTAAAATGATAATGTTGAATTCTTGATATTGTTGTGATTTGGATTTGATATTTATATGTTGCTTATATCATTTTGGATGTTCTGATATGGCCATGAGGCCGAAGGAGGTATTGTTATTTTGTAGGTTAAAATATCACAACAATGTTGGGGACTGAGACTAACCATATTGAAATTCTGGATGAACTCAACAAGGTCACCATGGCAACTATAATTGTTTGTGTGTTGTGTTGTGTTAGGATTTCCCATGGGGGGATTTCCATTATATGTGACCATGGGATATATGTGTTTTATTTATGTGTTCCTTTTTATTATTGTTGTATGTATTTTTATTTGTAATGTGTTCTTTTTATTATTTAATTTAAATGTGATAGTTTTAATGTGATAGTCATATAGTTAAACTTTATTTAAATTTAATTGGGATGTGGAATGTAAGTAATAAAGTGTTGTCTTAGTTATTAATTAAATTGGATTTATGTCATGTATAACCATATGTTAAATAAATAAATCATTATGTCAAAAGTATGTAATAAATGAAGTCATAGATATTAATTCATGTTGTAAGAATGTGTAAGTGAATGTGTAAGAAAGATGTAAGAGTATGTAAGGCAGATTTTGTAGTGTAGAACACTCCATCCTTTTTGGAATTCGAATTTGACCTTGGAGGCCAAATTTGGAGGCTTGTGGGACAAGTTAAACTTGTCCCACACCTCTTAAAATCATCCACCAACCATGCCTATGGTTTGGGAGTAAATTTTAGCCTTTTTAATTAAAATTTGAAATGACTATGTGTAAGTCTTTATTGCACTTTACTTACAAATTTTTAATTCAGTCCTTTTTGGTGTATGGGTTGAATTGGAGTATGTAAGTGATTTTGTCATGTTTAATTTATTGTGATTTGTTTGTTGATGTTGATTTCCTCTTGGGGATGAGGAAAAATGATGTGGCATCCCACTTGGATCCACATCATCCCCTCTCCTTCCCTTCCTATAAAAGTGAAGCTTCTTGCTCATTTGGAGGTTGTTGAAACTTTGCTTCTTCCTCTTGGGTCGAATTTTTTTGCTGTTTTGGAGCTTGTTTGTGGAGGAGCTTGGAATTCTTTGTGCTTGCTTAAACCTTGTTATTTTGGACTGACATTTTTGAGCATCTTGTGAAAGCTTGTGAGCTTGGAAACAATCTCCACTATGGAGAGGTAGGATCTTGTCCCATTTTAAATGTTTTTTTCCCTTTTCTTGCATGCATTTTTGAATGGTGTTTGTGTTTGCATTCATGGCTGGTTTGGGTAGAATGCTTAGGGCAAGGTGTAGGAGAAGGCTATGGGGATTTCATATGGGGGCATAAGGGATTGCCAATGGCACTGATTTTATTAAGGAGGGAGTTTTGGTTTGGGATCCACCTTGGAAAAGAAACTACTTGCATTTCTTACTATGGGGGGCATAAGGGATAAACTTTGGGGGCATAAGGAGGGGTTGGGAGATATAAGGTTTATGGGATTGATATGATTATTGGTGGTATGCATTTTGGTGGATGCCCAATTCTAATTTGGGAGGCATAAGGAGTTCCCCATAGTCCTTGCTCTTGTTGGCTTGCTTGATCAAGCCTATGTGTTGTATGAAATGTTTCAAATGTAGTTGGGAACTACTGTCTTGTTTGAATTGTGCATTTTTTTGATTGTATGAAAATGTGAATGTTCTTGTATGTGAAAGAAGTCTTGTTGCCATGTGTTGATTTCATGCTCCATTTCAATATGGTTGGGGCTCGGGGCCAATGGGGAAAGATGGCTTCTCTTTTCCCATTGGATGTCTTGGTTGGGTGGAGAGCGTTGCCTTTCCCCTTCCTTGTTGTGATCAAAGTTGCAAAGAAGAAGAAACAAGTATGTTGCTGTTTGGAGAAGAAATTACAGTTTGATAGTCTTTTCCCTTTGAGCAAATTCAATGTAACCTTTCCCACTTTGAGTGGATGAGTGTATAAATGTTGTAATAGGAAGTTATTGTATTGATAGTAGATGTTTGAAATTGAAATTGAGAATGTAAAGAAGAAGTATATTTGATCTTTATGTTTTTTTGGAAAGAAAATGTAAATGTTATTCCATGCTTTGTAAATTGAAATTTGATACCAATTTAAATTGGAAAAGAGATCAATTGTAAAAGTGTTATTGAATTTTGAATAAAGGATTGAAGTAGTTTTCAAATTGTATTGTATGTTGGAATTGAATTGTTGTCAAGAAAATTGAGATTTCTGTGTTGGAAGAAAATACGTATGAGAAAGCTAAACTGTATTGTTCTCATTTGAATTGTGCATTTGAATTGAAATATGAATTGTAATTTAATTTAGAATTGAATGGTTGTCTTAATCAATCAAATGTATTTGACTAATCTTAGGAATCACATGCACATCCAAATTACCAAAAAAATTGATGAACAAATTTAAAAGAAACAGTTCACTTGTTTTAAAACTCAAATCTGGCAATGCACATTTAATAAAAATGAGCAGTTCGACTTTATACTCAACAATAAATTATGAAACTTGAAATTTATACTTAGGAAGACTTGAGGAATCCAAATTCACTAAAACAGTCAAGAATAAATCTCTAAAACTCAAGGAATTTCAAATCGGAGCTTGCACGGTCGTTTTTCCCATCAACTATTGGAAAAATGTAAACTCATATAAATGAACAAATTGACTTCTAAAACACTATAAACCCTCCCTAGACTGATCCTCCATGTTTGTTTGACATGTTGAGTGAAGGAGGAGTTCTAATTTTATCAAAATTACAAGTTGGAAAATTGCCAATTTTGAAATTTAAGCCTGCAGATCGATTTCTTAAAATTGACCTTTCATAAAATCCAAAATTTATTATTTCAAAAAGAGGACTCATCAAAAGCTTTCCTTTTTTCCCAAAATGACTTTTCTATCAAAATTTATGGCCATTTGAAGTTTTACTTCAAAATGGCCATCCAAAAATTAATCTAACTATACAAAATTAAAATTTAACCTTTGGAAAATTTTATCCAAAAAGTCCGCACCCCAAAACATTTCAACCAATCAGATGTGCCACGTGGTACTTTGGAGGGCGGGCATTTTTGAAAACTTAACTTTTGAAAAATTTGTCCTTGGGAAAATTTTCCCAATTTCCCCACAACCCCCATGCCCCGTGAATCAATCACGTGTTGACATGTGGCTTGGCGAACATGCGAATGAAATTTTGAAACTTAAACTTTTTTTCTTTTTCTTTTTTTCCTTTTGGAAAAATTTGACTTTTTCCTCCATGGTCCCGCACCCCCACAACCAATGGGGTGATGACACATGTCTTAACGGAATGCACGAGGCCGCATGGGCCATTTTGACCTTTAAACACTTTTAGCTTAAAATTTTAAATCGCTCCGCCACTCCGTAGGCCCATGTCCCAATCAAGATGCCCACGTGGCCCTTTTGCACATAGTCGAGGTAAATTTTCCTTTTGGAAAATTTTGTTTGACCTTGGGAAAAATTTCAAAAAATTTCCCATGGCCTCACCATGACTGGGTCTAATCACGTGCGACACGTGGCGCGGGACATCGGCGGGAGAGTGAAGATCTTCTCTCCTTTGAGATTTTAACTCATAAAATCTCAATTTTCCCTTTTGTTCCACTAGTCCGCTTATCCCCATGAATCAGGAAGTGACACGTGTCCTTCCTCCCCAAACCCGCTCAAGGGAAAAAATTTCTCCCTAAGCCCATGGACTCCCTAAGGGAAAATTTCACCCCAGAACTCCACCGGCCCATAACTTGAGTTTTATAAGGAGTTAGAGGACTTATTTATATGGTTGGAAAGGTGAGAGAATTTCCTATCCAATGAGCATGATTTAGGAAAGTTTTGATGAATCTAGGTGTGTGAAAAATCAAGTTGAATCTTGTAATCCTGTTAGGGCAGGAGGAGTGAGAATTTACTCTCCTAACCTAAGTGATGAATTTTATCCCTTTTCTTGACCTTGTGCTTGTTGTGTGATGTTGTAGAATGATACGATGAGCTCTCAATGCTCCAAACATTGAGTTCTCGATGCTCCAAACATTGTTCATGTTGTTGATCATTCACTATCACGAAACTAATCTTCCACTTCCAAGCTCAATTATAAGATACCACCCGATTTTTCTTATTAACAAATTTGATGGAGCTCTATCCAAACACATTGAGATAAGTTTTCTCAATCGCAATGCTTGACTTGCATGAGATATAATGGAATTCAAAATTATTTTTGCATTCCCTTGGGATTTTTTTAGTTTCTTACCTATCATCTGGTCTCCCATGGCTCGTTGATCCATTTCCTACGAAGCATCCCAAACACTAGTCCTCGAGTGAATCCCCACATCTCACCCTCGAATCCTTCATCTCTTCATCATCGTGACCTTTTGATAATAGCTCGCTTTGCATATATAACAAGAATCATGCATATTCACATTGTGATCTTCTGCCAAGCCTAGTCATGACATGTTGACCAAGTTAACCTTATCCAACACTAAGACCCTTGTCAAAAATGATTCTATACATTACTATACGATGATCCTATCTTTATGAGAAATTGCAAGTGTTTATGTCCTAAGCTCATTAAATATATGTTTCAATTCCTACATCGGTAACATGTTATAAACAGTGAGCTCAAACCAAGCTACCAATGTATTTTGAAAACTTACAACTTTTCCTATATCTCGGTAAGCCATTTGAGCTTGAAGCCCCCCTCTTGGGCATTTTCACACTTGACCTCAAAACCTCTAAATTCCCACCATTTCCTTGAACCTTTAAGATTATGAAATGACAATAGGGCCCTTTTTGGTGTGATCTGATTTTCTCCATCTATGCCATTTGTTAGTTGGAGATGGGACCAAAGTGCCAATCTCCTTGCCCTAACAAAACCTGTTGGGTCTCCAAAACCTAAGAAAGGAGAAAATATCTCAAAAATAATCCCGAACCATCCTAGAACTTGCCGTAAACATTCTCAAAGCTAAAAAATTTTCCTGTAGGCCCCAAGTTCTTCCTTGAATACCTAAAATTCAATAGGAACCCGTTGTCAAATTTTTCCATACGTACAAAATTGGGTAAAAACTATCATTAAATAAAGCACTTATCTTGAAAAAGTAGTTGATTCTCTCTTCTAGTCACAATTGAATGAGAATGGATCTTTTTTGTTGTTATATAGGTAGTGTGAATTAAGTCCTTCTTCCTTGTCCTTGCCTTGTCTATAATGAAAATTCCTAGAGTGAAATCTTTAATTGACATAGTGTGAGTCTCATCTCATGAAATACACTTGTTAGAGAATTGAAAGTTGTGAGGTATCCTAACATTGCTTTAAATAGTTTCAAAATAATTGGTTTGTGTAGAAGAATGATATAAAGATAGTAGAGAAAATTTGATTCGATTACAAACCGCATCTCTTTACACTATTCTAAGATTGGCTAATTGGGAGGTTAAAGGTATAAGAAATGTGATGTTATAAGTAATGAGAAATAGCTCACAATGACTAGGTCATCCTATGAAATGAATTATAATATTATTCTAGCTACAACATTTCAAATACCTTGACATGTGTAACACAGTTTTGGTTTGAATGACAATGTGAACTATCTCATCTTGGTTCTGGGAGTAATTGGAGCAGCTTCATTTCAAATGAATTCTTGTAAAATATATGTAACACTCTCAAAAGACTTCAATAACTAAATTTTAAATTGCATATAAATTTGATAGAGAAATGAATATTTTGTGATCTTAGGCTCTTAAAGTTAAGAAAACCTTGATTCTAGGGTTTGAGAGATAAAATTGCTTGAATCTAGGATTCTATCTAAAAAAATTCACAATTTTTTTGATAAATATCTCTCTAAGGGATATGGAGGAATTGAAAAAAATAATGCAATTTACACTTGAAACCAGGGAGATTTCACTAACAATTCTCTCAAAAAACGTTCTAGTCTTTATGCAAAGTGGTAGAAAACTATCCTCTTGTGAAATTCCTTTGAGAAAAAATATATAACTTCATGAACATTACTCATAAACCATTACACAACTTATTTAGGGTGGTTTTGGCTTTGAATCGATTTAAAGATCTTATAATTTTTATGACATTAGTAACAAGCTTATAGGTTCATAGTTTAGGTGAACCATCATGTGCTTTCTTCTTTAAATGACATTATAAACAATGAAGGAATCTTGTTTCTTGTATCAACAAAAACTTTACAAAGTCTCTTGATTCCTGAAAATCTTTTGAATGAGTTTTGGTTTATTTTATTGTCTAAAACCTCTTGTAATGCTACTATAGGTTATTTGTTGATCTTATCAACAAGTTAAAGATTCATGGGTTGGATTGAATCAAAATAAAGAGATTCTATGAATTCTTGAATGATAAAAAATAATGTATTCTTCTCCATCTCATATAGGAATGTGAAGAGACACCTTTCTTGATCAAAAAAAAGTGCACAAGTCCAAAATGCATGGAATTAAAGTATAGTAAGTTGAAGGGTAAAAAGGAGTATAATTTTTAAACTGAAGTTGATGAAAAGAAAGGAGAAGAATAATATAGAGGTGCTTGATGATGAATGATATATGAAAAATACCTGAAAGCATGTAAAGTGTAAGGAAGAACATTAACAGAATATAAAACAGTGAATGTGTGAGACAAAGTATGAGTTATATTTCCAAATAAAAAGAGTATAAAGGTTTCTTAAAGTGATGTGATGACTATTTTAGTAATATATGTAGGTTCACATGAAAATTATAAGGATATCTTCCAGTAAAAGTGAACCTTTTGTGTAAATAATGATATGTAGCTAGAAAAATTGAATATATGTTGTTATTCATTTATTGTACAGAGTGAAAGATATGGAATGTGATATCAAGTGTAGAAAATATGTATGAATGTTGAGAAGAGGATTGAAGTAAGGTGAAATATTGAGGATAGGGCATTAAATCAATAAGATAAAGTGAGGTCCGTGTATATAATAAATGTTACTAGGAATTATATGATGTGAAGATATAGAAAAATAATTATCGAGGAATAGTGCATGAACATAACTATGAATTATCAAAGTGAATGAGTGTGATAAGGTAAAAAAGCATGGTGTGTGATTAAAAATTAGTATTATGATATTGATATGAAAACATAGATATAATATCCTCAAGAATTTGAGAATCACGGGATATACGATGAACTAGATGGAATTAGTATTCATTTGAGTAAAGAGGGATTTTGAATTCTTCAGAGGTCTGAAAGAAAGATGTGTTTTTGGTGAAATAACAGGTGAGATAAGAAGTATGGGTTACAAATTTAGGGCCACAATCATATGTATGGAAACCAATATGAAGAGTGATCAAATTGTGTATACACATTGAGTTATAGCTCAGTATAATCAAGGATTTGTTGCTTCCTTGCATATTATAGCTTGCGGAGAAGGTCAATTGTAGCTAACTTGAATTATTTTGGGGTTGTATCTTTTTCATCAAGTTCTACCTTGATTGTATACTTGAGGTTCTCTCCTTAAAAGTTAAGTTGTAGCTCAACTTGAATTCATTGTAACTCTATAGAACATATTGTCCCAAGTCGTTTCTATGATTTTTGCAGTTTTCTCTTATTTTTGGTTTCCCATAATAAAATCTATGTATGGTCTCTTTTCATTTCTTGTGTATGATTTCATGTTATTTTCTTAACAATTTAGAGAAGTAAAAAAATGTGAAAATTTTAATGAGATATTTACTCATCCCCCTCTCGGTGTCCAAGTTTCCAAAACTTTTCTTTTAGCATTATTGAATTTTTAAAATTTTAATGTAAATTTGATTAAATGGGCTATTAATAATGGGGAAAATTTATTTAGTATCTTTTGATTGGTAACTTAGAATTGAGTATCATGTTCTTAAAAAGTGAATATTTTTTTCTCCATCTCTTGGTTCAATTTTAATTGTTAAAAATACTAAAGTATACAGATTACACATTTTGAGGGGGTTTGATCAAAGGTGTATTCATGAGGGTTTTGAATCCTTTTATCACCTTGTATCTTCATAATATATCTTCTTAGATGCATTATTGAATTTACATTACATCTACAATTTTCAAATTTATCAGTTGGTGACTTGAGAGAAAGGGATTTTCTATTTGAGGTGGAATTCATCCTCCTTAAAATTCCTCTTACATCATGATTTATCATTTTATAAATCATTCAACACCAAAAATTTGAAATATGGAAGAAGGATATGAAGATGCATATGGTGAATGGTTTTGAACAATCACTAGTGGTGTTATGTATGCTCTTAGTTTAACTAAATAGGAATACATTGCTTGGTTTGAGGAAAACATTGTTGATGCCCTTCACTATATTTTTCCTTAACATCTCATATTTCCTATAGTCTCACATTGCACATTCCACTCCAATTAAGGAATTTTGGGAAAAAAAAAGTTGTTTAGGGAGCCCACTATTGCTCCACACCATATTGTTCCTAAGTTCCTCTTTCGTCTCATTCCCTTATTTTAAATTATATTAGTGGTGATTTTCATGATGATATTTTGGAATCCTCTTCTCTTACTTATTCTCCTATTGCAGTTATTTCTCCTCCTAGAGAGGACAAACTTGTAGGTGGATTGTTTGAGGTACACATTACTTATCTTATAGTTTGTACCCCTATCCATTAGATTGATCATAAGGAAATGATTATTGAGGATAAGGAACCTCCACCATATATTACGATATTATGGATGAGGCACAACCATCTACTCCTTTCATGAGTTTGATATCCTTTTATGATATTTTGTAATAGAATCACACACTCTTCTCGATTCACCTCACTAGGACACATTTCTACTAGACCTTTCTTCCTTTTTTGTAGAGTCACACATTTTGAATCTAGATGAAACCATTGTGAACATTTGCCTTTTTTTTTGACATATCTTATGCAATTTCATCTTCATATTTGTATGTAATGAGAGTACTTATAATCCCTCATGCTCTCTCTCCTTCATTTTGTGCTTATTCAATGACATCTTCTATAATTAGTCTTAGATTTACCAAAATTAATTTGGCACATTTTAGAACTCACTTGGAGACATTTAATAATTTTCCAAACTTCTACATTATGATTCCTACATATAGTCATTTTGTGTACCCTTAATACTAATTTCTAACCCCAAACACACCATCCTATCAACCAGCCGGCATTGGGAACTCAATCGAGGAATGCGTAGGTGCTGAACCCCTTATTTATGTGAGCATGTGAGAAGGTTTTTCCATTAATGGAGAATCATTTGCAAAATGAAAAATACATTCACTTAGTTAATAAGGTAAAAGGAGCATCTAACATATTCCCATATTAATTCATTACAAGAACTTAATAACAAAGTAAATAACATGCTAAATCAGATATAAATCATGATATTCATATAACATGAGGTTTTACACCCTTAAGCATGATATACATAATGAATTCATATATATATATATATATATATATATATATATATATTCATCGGGATAGTTTTGGTAACCATATTACAATCAAAAGAGGTTATCTCGACCATACATGATAAATCACAGGGACATAACCCCTACATATCCTCCCCGGTATGAGATTCTATCTATACCCTCCCATTTCAACCCTTATTACAGACCGTAGTTTCATACACAAGCTTATTACATCCTTCACAACCCTTAGCACTAAATTCTCTAAACTTGAGCATTACTACAATATCTTACTCTTGATCAATTCTCTTTTCTATCTCTTGCATTCTCCTCTCGATCCATTTCTTACTTCCAAGCATCTCGTTTTATAGGTTTAACACCCACCACCATGCCTTTTCTCTTTAAAATATCACATTCCAAGTGTCGATGTTTTCCTCCAATGGTGAATTTTTATTTCTTTATGAACCCTCCACTCTCTCGTAATGATGTCTTCTAGGAATATTCTCTTTGTGGAATATATTGTTTTTTACCTCCAAGGTTCCAGGATGACACCTTATCCATTCATCATACCTATTTAGGTTACATTTTTCCTCAAATGACCCTAGAATTCCAAATATGGCTTAGTCCTTTGAACCTATGTTCTTTTAAAAGGAACGATAACTGATCGTACTGCCAAGAACATAGATGCTAATCAAACACCATGATCAATAAGATGAAATCAATTAGCCATAATAAATTTACATAAACCTTTGCAAACAAATGACAACAATATCATATATTATTATGGAACTCAATTAAAGTACAATAAGAATGGGAATTGCTTTTATAGGAAATGAATAACAATCTAAGAACCAGTCAAGGTCGTAGATCAAGCCATAAATAAAGGAAACTAGTCAAGACCATATATTTAGAGTGAAGTAGACATCAAGGATCTAGCTTAATACTATATGTCATAGAAATAACTATACCTAACAACCTAATAATATCACCCTAATATCTAAATAAATAAAAATAAATATCCACACATGAAGTGGGTGAGGATAAATACAATAAAGGTAAATAAATTACCTAGTTGAACATGATCTAAGGTAAATACCTACTTTAACACGCCCCCTCAAGTGAAGCTAGGGGCCAAAATAGAAGTGGCGTGTCCACGGTATGAGTCCCAAAAATAGGTCTGATGAGGTACTCATGTATAATATATCCATGAAGAAATCTCAAAATAGAAGAAGGAAAGAATCCTACTATAAGGAAAGAGAAAGAAGATGAAGAAGAAGGAATATGTTATCATGAACATCCCCCAAGAACAACTTCTAAAACCCCAAGCATTCCACACAGCTCAAGGTAGTGAGGTGATGCAAAAGGATTCATAAAGATTTCCGTAACTCCTTTGTGAGTCGAATTTACTTTAAGATAAGAACTTCATCCGAATGTAATGAAGAATGAATTAGATGTGTATCTCAATATGCTTGGTCTCTGGTGCTCAATTGCATTGTGAAAATGTGAATTGCACTTTGGTTATCACACAAAATTACAGTCGGTGAATCATGTGGGAATCCAAACTATGTCAATAAGTGTCGAAGCCAAAGAATCTTCTAACTCCCGTAACTATTTCCCCGTAACTCCGCCTCTCGAAGATAAAAGTGCAATATCCTGTTGATTTTTACATGCCCAAGCAACT
Organism: Taxus wallichiana var. yunnanensis; assembly: GCA_018340775.1. Classification (NCBI taxonomy): domain Eukaryota; kingdom Viridiplantae; phylum Streptophyta; class Pinopsida; order Cupressales; family Taxaceae; genus Taxus; species Taxus wallichiana. The sequence continues at coordinate 41,542,236 of CM031240.1, read as the reverse complement.
AGAGAAGAACCAAGACAAAAAAGATAGCCAAAAGTGGAACACCTATCATTAATAGAACCTTCCCAATCTAAATCTATATACCCAACCAACTGAGTATAACCCCTAGTGTAGTGTAGGCCAAAGTGGGAAGTGTCATGCAAATAGTGCAAAATCCTTTTAGCAGCCTACTAGTGACTACTATGAGGAGAATGTGTAAACCGAGATACAAGCCCTACTGCAAATGAAATATCAGGGTGATTATGGGTCAAGTACATGAGACTCACAACAAACTTCCTATATAATGTAGGATCACAAAGTGGTGTGGTACATGTGGAAGTAAGAGTAACTCCAAATTGAAAATGAGATGGACTTGGATTGCAATCAACCATATCAAAGCACCTAAAAGATCATGGCTTTACTTTTGCTTGACTCAAATGAATCCTTGAATCTGCTTTGATAAATATGAAAATGAAGGAAATAATGTAATAGCCCAAGATATGTCATGTCATACTTTGTAGAAAGATCTCTCTAAATACTCTAAATGTGGGAAGAAGAGCTGCCAGTAAGTAACATATTATATACATACAAGACAAGTATCACAATATCCTCACCAACATACTCGAGAAACAATGTATGATCGGAGTGGAAAAAAACAAAACCAGTAGATAGAATAAAACAATCCATCTTCTCATACCAAGCCCAAAGGGCTTGTTTGAGACCGTAGAAAGACCTTCGAGCCTACAAAAAGGAAGAATCTGATCAAATCCAATCATCTAATCCATGTATATTTACTTTTACATATCTCCATGTAAGAAGGCACTCTTCACATCCATCTCCTATATGATTCACCCTTATGATGCAACAATAGCTAAGTACAATGTGTAAAAAATCCATTTTGCAACGGTTCAAAGTCTTAGAGTAATAAATACCTTCAACTTATTAAAAACCCTTTGTAACAAGACGATCCTTATACTTTTCAATGGACCCATCAACTGCATATTGTTTTTGGTATACCCACTTACACCTAACCATATTTCTTCCTTTAGGAAGAGATACCAAATCCCAAGTGTGATTTTCATCAAAGAAGAATACTCAAAGAGCCATCGCATCATCCCACTCCCGTATCCCATGAGCCTTTGAAAAAAGCTGTGTATCCTCGAAACTACCTACACAAAATTCCATAATCTATAGAATGTGTGTGATGATGCCTAGTTAGTGGAATATATTGTTTGAAATGGGATACCTCAAAAAATGTAGTATGAGCCCACTTAGGCACAGTGACAACATACGTGGAAATAGGATCCTCAATGGAATATATAACCTCCTCATCAATCTCCTCAAAGAAAGGATCCTCAAGATGAGATGAAGAAGAAAGCATGGAAGAAGATGAAGAATGATCCGGAGTGAAGTTCTCATCAAAATGAACATGTGTCTCAAAAATAACGCCATGTGTATTAGGATATAAAAGATGATAATCTCTCGTGTCCTCACAATACCCTACAAAGATCAAGGGTTTACTTTTCTTATCCAAATATTTCTTTTCTTCTTTGGCACAAAGGCCCAAGCATGTCTCCCAAAGACTCAAAAAAATAAGACATCTATCTTAGTGTTGAACCAATCTTCCTCTAGAGTCAAATTCTCAAATTCTCTGTGTGGTGTGTGATTTTGAATTTAGTTAGCACAATTAACTACTTCTACCCAATAGATAGGAGGTATATCTCTAGAATACATCATACAGCTTAGCCATTTCCTTAAAAGTTCTATTGTTTTGTTCTCTAATCCATTTTTTTTGGAGTATGAGGAACAAAATGCTGGTGAATAATGCCTTGAGTTGCAAAAATTTAGAAAACTCATTGCTTAAGTACTCCCCCATTATCGTATGAAGGTTCTTTATGAACTAGAAGATTATTTCTCGACCAAAGACTTGAAGAATTTGAGGTGTGAAAACATCACTTTTTTACTTGATAAAATAAACCCAATTATGCCTCGAGAAATTATCAATAAAGGTAAGTTCATGCTTAGCTCCATTAAAAGAGGGGTTTGGAAAAACCATCAAGTCACTATGCACAAGCTCAAGTGGTAAATAAGATCTCTTAGAAAATTCTTAGGAAATGGATCTTGGTGTTGTTTCACTAATGCACATCCAAATAAAACTCCCTTAAGATAAGAAAATTTAGGAATACCATCTACCATACCATGAGTTCTCAACTCTTTCAAACATATGTAATTAAGATGTCCAAATATTTCATAACAAATCTTACTCTCTAAATCTGCATGAGAAACCAATCATGTCCCTATAGAAGAAGTGTCATCAAAACCTTCAAAGTGATATAGTCTAGAACTATGATCAATAATACCCTGAGCAACAAGTTAATAAGGCTCCAACAAAGTTCTTACTTTTCCCCATGTGGTGTAAAATTCATTGTTTTCCCTTGACCAAAATGACAAATTTGATATATAGAAAGAAAATTTGTAGTGATGTTAGGAACATATAGTGCATCTTGGATACTACCACCATCAAGTTGTATATCACATTTTCCCTCAACACAAAGAAAGGAATAATCTCCAACCTCAATTTTGGAAGTAGAACTCAAACCTCTAGAAATAAAAGACTCCTTAGAAGAAGTCATGTGATGAGAAGCACCAAAATCTATAACCCAACTATCTGGAAGTGGTGACTGAGATATCCTAATAACATTAAGTTTTTTTCCATGTTGATTAAAGGAGGTGGAGTGGAGATAGAAATTTTTTGTTTCTTGATTGCATCCTCTAAGGCTTGCATTCACTTATATCACCTATGTTCTTAATTACCAATACCCCCACAAAAGTGCATGAAACACTAGACTTATTCTTGGATTTAGAATACTCCTTTGGGTTTAAAGTTATATTCTTTGGGTTTAGGAGCACTTTGAGATGGAGAAGGGGTGGATTTGGTTTTATTTTTTAGTTTTCCCTTATCCTTAGGATTAGATGCAAATAATTCCTTTTGAGATGTAGAATTTCAATTTGGATTCTTCCCTAATAAGTATTTCAAAAAAATATTCTAAGTTAGGAATTTTGAATGTGTCACCTAAGGCATCCATGCAAGAGAAAAAGGTAGAAGAAAATATTTGAAATTGTCCTCTCAACTTAGATAAAATCAAGTGAACACACTCTTCATCTTTCTTTTATCTTCCACTTCCCCTATAATTTTTGGAAAATATTTAAGATTAAGAGAGGTGATCTCAATTTCAAGTTACATGGCTCTCATATGATCCACTTTACAAAATACATCCTCCAATTTCTCCCATATTTTGAAAGAAGAATCACACTTTTCCAAAGGAAAAAAATACTATCACTTACATAAGTTCCTAATAAACCCATACACTCGTCAAATTTACACTGGTACTAAAATTTCTCATATTCTCTAGTGAACATTGGTTGTTCAAGAAGTTAAAGCCCATAATCCTTTCCACTTAGTTATTGTTTCCATTATTTGTTTCCATGTGAGGTAATTATGTGTTTTTAATGGATCAACATGATCTAATGAATATGTGGATGCCATCCTTAAAAATTTACCAAAAGAAATCCAAGAACCAAGTAATGCAACAAGACCCCCAAGCAATACAACAAGAGCCCTCCCATATTTTGGCACTTTATAATGAGTGTGTGTTACAATATGGAATTTATAATTATAGTGTGATACTCAAAATAAATATTTCAAATGGAAAGAGCATGAAAAAACAAGCATTTTTACAAAAAAATGGTACTCAAAACTGAGTTACCTATCAAAAGTTACAAGCTTTTCAATATTATGCTCTACTATTTATTTTAGTTTCCACTAAAACAAAATAAAATGCACTCTTTCCTTCACCACATAAATAAAATGAAAGGGATATGAAGTTAAGCACCTAAAATTATGAATCACAAGCTTTAAACCCTCATATGACAATATCATATGACCAGGGCTAAGGATTATAAAAAAATCCTACTCGATACCATAAAAGGAATGATAACTAGATCATACCAAACCAAGAACACAGATGGTATCTAAACACCACGATAAATAAAATAAAAGTAATTCACCAAAATAACTTCACATAAACCTTTGGAAACAAATGAGCAACAACAATATCATATATTATTATGGAACTCAATTAAAATACATTGAGAATGGACATTTCTTATATAGGCAAGGAATAACAATCTAAGAACCAATGAAGGTCATTGATCAAGAAATAAATCAAGGAAAGAAATAGTCAAGACCATAGATTTAGGAGTGACCTAGACATCAAGGATCTAGTAAATACCATAGATCAAGGAAAGAACTATGCCTAACAACTAGATATTATCCCCTAATATCTAAACAAATAAAAATAAATATCCACACACATAAGTGGGTGAGGATAAATACAATAAAGGTAAATAAAGTACCTAGTTGAACATGAGATAAGGTAAATACCTACTCTAAGACTACCATTCGCGCATGCCCTTCTTTCTCCTAAACCCTTCTTAAACCTCTTTTTCTTGCGCACTTCTCCTTAAGCATCATTCTTCTTACTAGTCCCGAGCACTCATGCCCTTCAATACTCACCCAATAAATCAAGGCCCAACATCACCCCACACTAAGCGTGTTCTCCATCCTTGGAAACATCCTACTTCTTCAAATAATAAAGAATAGTGGGACCTGGACAAATTGAAATAAGAATGAAAGAATGGAATAATTGTAACACTCGTGATTTTACCCCATGAAACCCAAGACAAAAAAAGGTTAATTTAGAAAAATTATTGAATAATGTTTTTAAAAAAATTCCAGTTGCAATGTTTAGATCAAATTCTCGGTAAACAACCAATCATTATAATTACCAATTAAATTATACTAATTAATTTCCAGCTTGGTTTAAAAATTCTTTGTTTCAATAATCCTTATATAATTAATAAATGTGTTAAAAATTCATTTAATAATTTATTATATTTTAGTAATAAGTCTAATTTGCCCCCTTATTTAAATACTATTAAATTTAATCCCTAATTATAAATGTTATCTACTTACTAAGGGAAATAATTTATTTTAATTATCACTAGGTCATGGCCTCTTTAATTTTAAAATTTACTAAATAAATCATAATGGAATACAAATTAGAGTTAACTTTTACACCACTTAAGTGGCCCCATTCAAACTTGACCCATGCATTCAAATGATGATCTCACCTAACTCCCACCTAACATTTGTAGGGAAGAATCTTGGCCATTAGATGAAATCAATCTAAGCCATTGGATCAAGAAATTCCAAACAACCCTAAACATCTCTATGGAGTCTTTTATTCAATTATTTTACTCATTTCCTCATTTTTGTTTTGTAGGTTTTTAGGAAGGAGAGGAAGCCATGGAAGAGGAAGGAGCTTGGGATGGATACACACAACCCCCAAGCTTATTTTATTTTTTTTTTTCATTTTTATTCCACCCTCTCCTAGGTTTGTTTGTAAAAATCATTTATTGTTAATCTATTTCAATGTATTTTCCCTTCTTGGGCATTTGGGTATTTTACCCTTTTATTAAATCTGGTTTATGAATAATATATATAACCTCTCTCTCTCTTTTTATTATATATACACATGTATATATCTCCATATATAATAATATATATACACACTTGTGTATATATATACAAATATCATATTATACATTTTTTTGTTAAGGTTTATGTAGCCGTAGAAATGCACACTGTGAACAACTATATAATGGGGGCCGAATGTATTAAAACCATGGCATTTTAATGTTTAAAAGTTGGAAGATTTTGGGGGAGGGTCGCCTACCCCACCCCACCCCATCCCATATTAAAATAGGGTGTAGGTGTGGTCTGGTGACCCTCCCCCATTTTTATATTATCAAAAACCCTAACACCATAGTCCACGTGGGCTAACAACACCATGACAATGCATTTTATTTTAAGTTGTTTTTTTAATATTATATATATATTAAATAAATTATATTTCATAGTATAATTATAATTACACTAATTTATTTTTAATAAATAATATTTATACTATATTTTCTATATATAAATTTAATAATAAATTCATATAATTAAAAATATTTCGATTAAAAATGTATATGGATATTCTTATAATTTGATTTAATTAATAATCAAATCAATTCATTTAAGTTATGGTAAAACAAAGCAAGAAACTATAAAATTTTCTAACTAGTCATAGAAGAATGATAATTGAACAAACCAATAACATTACTTATTCATTTCAAAACAATTTGCAAGGAGGCAATTTTTTTCTTCCATTTTAAGGATTTCCATAAATTACTTTCTTTCCTTATACTTGACTAAAAATGCATCTATAGCTTAAATATTTCAATATATACTTCACTCAATAAAATAATAGTAAATATTTGTTTTCTTGCTTCAACAATTAAATGGTAACCATTTCACAAAGCAAGTGCAATTTAACAAGATTGTCATTTCTTTTTTAAAAATTACAACATATCACATTTTTGGAATAATGAAACATTTTCAATTAAAGGAGATGCATTTCCATTTCAAACCATATCAAGTTTTTATTCCACCAAAACAATGAATGATTTGGTAATTTCATTTCTCAAAACTAGCACATTTCAAAATGTGATTCTCTCATTCAAGCTTTTTTAGAAGAGTATACAAAATATAGAGATTTCCAAGTACTAATACAACTTTCTTTCAAGTTTAAAAATTTACAGATCTTCCACTCAAGTTGGAATAATAAAAAACAATTTACAACATAAATTCTTTCATCAAAACCAAAATAGAAGTCTTCAATTTGTAAGTCTTCTCCTAAATGTAACTATGAATCTCACTCACTTCAATCTTTCACAACAAGGATCACAATATAAAGGAAGGGGGTAGGCAACGCTCTCTACCCAACCTTTAATCCATTAAGAGGATAAGCCATCCCCTTAATGGCCCCCAAGCCCCAACCAAATAACCATGAGGGGTCTTGAGCAACATTTGACAACTTTTCAACAAACATGGCTTCCACAAACAACATACATTTCAAAATATTCAACACAACCAAAATGACATATTCAACAAGTTTGCAAATTCTAAAAAATGTTTGAAATAAAACCAAATGGAGCAAGGAATATGGGAAACCACCTCCTTTTTCCTCCCAAGTGAAGTGGGAGTTTCACCCTAAGCCTCCAAGTGCACAAAACAAACAACACAATATCCTTATCTCTCCCTTGCAAGTATGCAACAATATAACCATGATTTCCTTTTCACTCCCCATAGGTGAAACTCCCAATCACACTCCCACCAAATGCATGCCTCAAAAAATCCCTTTTCCTCCCCAATTTTCCCATAAGTCCATCTCCCATACCCAAACTAAGGCATGCTACCCAACCACAAAAAAGTACATTCACAAAACTCAAACAAACTTAAAAAGCATAATATTTTCACATCAACAAACATAATAATAAAAAAAAAAAAGGTGGAGAGCCTACCTCTCCATCATGTTTGAATAATCTTCCCTTCACAAGTATTTCACACCTCCAAGCTAAGAAAATTCCCCAAAAGCACTCCAACAAGCTCCCAATTTCCAAAATGGAAAAGGAAGAAAATGAACAAGTAACCCCCATTCCATAAAAACCATCAATAAATAGAAATGAAATGTGAGGATGATGAGGGTGCTACATGTAGGATGCCACTTCATCATTCCTCCATTCCCAAAATCAAGACAAACACCATGCCCAAGACAATAAATGGGCATGTAAGAACTTTGAAAAACCCACATAGTACACAAACTTGCACACCATGCCTTATAAGGAAAAAAATTATTATGACAAGAACAAGGTGTGATTGTTTTCACCCTTTACATTCCAAAAGGATAAATAAGTAAAAAATAAAATCACCGGCCCATAGGTAGGGCATAAACCAACATACATCTCACTTATAAAAAGGACCACCTAACTTCATAATTATCTATTTATCACAACTCTATTTTAGTTAACCAAATATGAAGGATTAGCTTAATTAAGAGACATTATTACTTGCTAATAAAGTGACAAAAATTTTAAAAAAACATATAAAAAATAAAAACACAAAAAATTAAAATAAGGGAAAACATATCACCCCATGGCCACACATGTGAGGTCACCCCCCTCAGAAAGACTCCTGACTAGGCATGCAAAAATACCACACAACATAACTTTACACAAGTTGTCAATTTTTTTCCATGTTTCTCAACATCCAACATCCTTCCATGGTTGGTCCCCTATCCCCTTTTGATGTATGTGATAAAATGTCCTGCAACACAAAAAAATACCTCTCTAGCCTTTCGGTTGTATTAACAACATCGAGATAATATACATATAAAATCAATAATCATCATTCAACATTAGCAATTCTATCATCTAGCATCATACAATTAATTTGATTTTTACATCCATAAAATCATAATTCTACTAAAAAAATCAAACATACATTATGCATCAAATTATGACATGTTAGTACAAAAATCAAAATATCACAACTCAACATATATAATTATCTATCATCACCATCTAGTGCATCATAATAAAAATGTAAACCACATAATGTCAATAGTCTAAATATCTGCATAGTCCATCATCTACTGATCAAAATATAATACTCAAATGTCTAACTATCAGTCCAACAATATCAACATCAAAATGAAATAGTTTCAGAGAAGAATGGGCACTACATCCCCCTCTCGTTAGAATTGAATTCCTCCTGGAAGTCACTCGAATAGGTGAGGAAACTAGGCTCACAATAAAGTGGAATCCTACCATGTGGTTTTAGTCTCATCGTACCTATCCCACTTTGGACCCACACTTGGTCAATATCACGACCTCAAAGACCTTGGTCATGTTCTCTATGATGCACATGGGCTCCACTGATACCTTCCCCTACTCCTACACCTGTAATACGGTCCAATGAAAACATGAGAAGGATCTAGAATATGTCTTATCTAAGTACATAAAAATGAAATACATCATGCACGCGAGACATGTTGGGTGGTAATGCTAGACAATAGGCCAAGGACCGATAATCTCCAAGATCTAAAAGGGAACCACAAATCTAGGAGCCAACTTAGATCCTTTTCCATAATGAATAGGACTCTTATGAGGCTTGACACGAAGAAACACCTTCGTTCCCACCTCAAAACTATGATCTTTCATCCTCTGATCTACATATTTCTTCATTCTATCCTAGTCTCCTATATTCTCTGTCAAATCATGAAAACCTACTACTCCATCTCTTGTAATAATGACACCCAGAGAAACCCCGTCCTTCAATTTGTCCCAACTTAGTGGTGTCTTGCACTCCCTGCCATACAATTCCTGAAATGGAGCCATACCAATCGAACTCTAAAATTATTGTTGGTAGGAAAACTCCACTAAATACAAGTACTCCTCCCACCTAGACTGATGGTCCATGACATACATCCGCAACATATCCTCTAAGATTTTATTCACCCACTTTATCTATCCATCTATCTCTAGATGATAAGTTATACTAAATTTGATACTCATCCCAAGGGCACGTTGCATGATAGTATAGAAATAAGATGTGTATGAGGGATCGTGGTCATAAATAATCTTCTGCGGAATCCCATGTAGTCTGAAAATCTCATCCAAGTATACTTGTATCACTACACTAGCTGTATAGGTGGTCTTCACCCGAGAAAAATGAGCCGCTTTCATCAATCTATCCACCGTGACCATGATGGAATCATTGTGGTATCTAGACATTAGAATCCCTACTATTTAATCCATGGAAATGATGTCCCAAGTTTTTCCACACAAAAATTTTCCTGTAGGCCCCAAGTTCTTCTATGAAGACCTAAAATTCAATAGGACCCAGCTATCCAATTTTGTCATGCGTGCAAAATTGGATAACATTTTTCGTGACCTCTCAAGGATAATTTCCTACTAAGCATGATTCCAGTATCCTTAAGTCATCCATTAGGCATGGATTCACTATTGGAATCCTGAAAATGATTTGATATTCGTGATATATCCCGAAGTCCCTTTGAGCATTGCTAATCTTGGACCTCCCCTGGAATGTTAGGTATATTGAATATGTTGAATGTTTGGCATCATGAACACTGTAGAATTTTTAATGAAGTAGATGTATGAAACTCTTAGGGAAACTTTGAACCTTTCTCCCCTTGAAAATCTCCAATGATGAAACAATGTGCAAAATAACACAAAACATAAGAAAAAGGAAAGTAAAAGAACAAAAAAACACAACAATGTGCATAAGAACTTGGAGGAAAACACCTAACTAAACTATACATACAGGTGGAATGATCTCAAAGACAAGTTTTGAGATGTATCCCATTCACATGAATGGAAGTTCTTCTCCATTGATCTTAGACAAAAAAATGAATTTTTCTCTTTGAACTTGTAATGATGTATGGACTTCTACAAAGCGCATAAACTGGTTTTTTTCTTGGTTTGGCTTGATCTTCATACAATTTGAGAACTAAATATCCTTCTCAAAAATTCTTGTCGACACTTTCTTGTTAAAATATTTCTTACCCGGGCTTGATGTTGCTATAAAGTCTTCATAGCCTTGTTTTTCACTTATTTTAACTTCATGAGTTTGGAAAACCTTACTTTTAGAGGATCATTCTCCATAACTTCAAGATGATGAGCTAACTCCAAAGAAGTAAATTCCAATGAGAATGGAATTTTTCCTTCTCTTCCATATACAAGCATGAAAGGAGAATTTCTGATGGCCCTTTTAGGTGTGATCCAATCTACCCATAAAGCATCATTAAGCTGTGTATGCCAAGTCCTCCTTTTAGTCTCCATTGTGTGCTTAATAATCCTTATAAGGTTTTTATTTCTAGACTTAGCCAATCTGTTTCCTTATTAATAGTAATTGGATGAAGTGTTGAGGTAGACCCTATTCTTAACAGCCCATTCACTCAAATTCATACTAATAAAATTCATTGTGTTGTCCTAAATGACTATAAAAAGAACACTTGAACCTTCTCATTATTCCTTCTAAGAAATTAAGAACTACCTTCTCATTTTCTCCTTCAATGTTATTTCCTATGTCCATCAAGTAAAATAGTCTCTTTGTAGTAAGGACCCATTTATGTCCATCACTCATGGAGGATTAATCATTCTCGATGAATTCCAACCCCCATCAACAAAGGGTTGATCCACTTGTATTGGATGGAGTCGAATATCTTCCAACTTATGTTTACTCATGAAAAAGGCACATTCCTTACACTTCCTTATCTAGCGATGGGCATCTTTGAAAAATCTAGCCAATAGTAGTCAACTCGCATGATCTTGGTAGTAGTTATTCATGTAGAATATTGTCCTCTAGATAGGCCATTATGAAACTCTTTTAGTATCTTACTTACCTTTTTTGGTCCCACACACCGAAGTAGAACACCATTGAAATCATTTTGAAAGAGAACATTATCTACCATAACATATGGAATAGACTAAAGACATAAATTATGTCTTTTATTTTTATCCATGTTCATAGGATATACCTCTAAGAAAAGGAAATTCTTCATTTTAGATAACCAATCAACATGATCATCACTCTCATCAATGTTTAGGAGCGTCACGTCCTCATCACCTTTTGATTCCATGTCTATAGAAATGTTTTGACACTAAACTTTACCTCGACATGTTTGGTAACTTTTATATACACGTTGTTGTCCACTCAAAATTCCCATGCTCATGAAAGTAAAATTTTCAAAATTTTGAGTTTAAGTGTTTTCTCTAATGTACCAAGTCGTGAAATTGAGAAAAGTCTGAATTTGGGTCATTTTGTATGTATTTCGGCCACAAAGACTTACATTTTTGTCCCGCGTGTCCCAAGTTTGGAAGTGCACTCGTTCAATCGGCTGAAATCTATCGAAGTTGTTCCATTTTCGGCCTGGCTTGAGATTTTCGTCCCAACCGTCCCAAGTTCAAAATTGCGCTCTGTTCCCCGATCACCGAAATCTCGAACCGTACTTCACTCTTTTATGTTTCAAGTGTCCCAAACTTTTCGTGTAATTTGTTCCATTTTCACCCAAACCGCGTACTTCGCTTTTTCATGTTCCAAATGTCCCAAAGTTAATTCTACAAGTTGTTCCATTTTCTAAACGCCCGAACCAAGTGCGTACTTGTGTACTTGCATTCCAAATGTCCCAAACTTTTTCGGACTCATTGTCACCTTTTTTGGCCAAACGCCCGAGTCACATGTTTCGCGCTTTTCATCCCAGATGTCCCAAAATGCATTTGTGCGTTTCTCCCTCAAGCTTACCTACGAGTCGGCCGAAAAGCCGCGTGTTTCGCGCATTCACGTCTCACATGTCCTGCTTAACCAAATGCCATTCATACTTAGTTTTTCCCGCTCTACCCGAATATGCTGTTTTTCAAACTAATAGATATGAATTTAATGCACATTGATCACCTTTCTCTCTCCTCGCTATATAACGGAAGACCCCTTTTTTACATTTCTCACACTGCTTCCTTGCTATCTTTTACTCAAACATCTTGCTGGCGAATAAGGTTTTCAATGACGTCAAGGATAATCTATCAAAATCCTGGGTTTAGAGCGTAGAGTGGAAGATCAGAGTCTTGGAGGAGGCTTGGGGGAATCGAAGAACAAATTAGCGAAGGACGAAGTATTTGAGACACTTTGGTCATCTTCTCTTTCAAAGACATACACTCGTCATCTTCTTGGATGAGACTTCGAGACATAGGCGAGGCGTTAGAAAATTCGAGCAAAGTGGATTCTCAAGTCGGTGGGTCCCTCTCCGTGACTAGCCACCTGTCTTCTTCTCCTTGTTCTTTTCTCTTCTTCCCTTTCTTTTTCCATTTTCTTTGTAAGAAGTTAAGGTATTGCAATTGGCGGTCCTTAACTGTTCTTGGTTAAAGAAGCGGTTACGAAGAGTAACTGATTTGTAAGCTATATAATGGCCTTCTTTACGCCATTCTGGGAGGAAGAATTTGGCATATTTTCTGAAAGTGTAAATAGATCATAAAGAAATCAATACAGAAGGACTTTCCATTCTTTGTCTATCTGATCTCTGTTACTCCTAAGCTTCCATTTATTTTCTTTGTGAAGATCATTTGTCTCAAGTTCATTAGTCTTTCCGATTGCATACTCTTTCGACTTTGCAAAAGCACGGTGGTCTTGTATAACCAAGAAGGAACTTTGTGTCCTTGATTAATGAGTCTGTGTTATGTTAAGAAAATTTGTGTTCTAGCAGATGTTATTTACAGAACTTTGTGTCTTTGAATTCCATCTTATTTATCCGATACAAATGATCTTGCTTCAATTTATTGTGACTTCGCATACATAAAGAATTACTCTGATATCTATAATTCTGCATGTTGCCTTTCTGCTCATTCTCGTCTTCTCATTCCTCTGTCCTTTTGTACTTGAACATCCTCATTGAAAACACTTTTGTAATATCCAAGTTTAACCAGAAAATAATGTTTTGTACATTTGTAAATAAGTTCGTTTCTAAATAAGGGAACCTCTCCCATTAAAGAGGATGGACTTCTTGTCCCCTGACTGTTGCTCTTCTTAAAAGTCCTATTTGACGACCAACACATGTCATACTCCATAACCTTCATGATCCATCCAACATGCTTTTTATTCATCTATTTTTTAAGAAAAAGTCCTTGACACCTGAGACACCATCGGATGAATTCTCATTGTTGACAACATTATGCTTGAATTTATTTTAAGCTCAAATAACCACAAAGACTTATTTTTGAACACATGAATATTTGAGATCATATTATTTAAAGGAATTGATGAAGAAATCAATTGGTTACTCTATCAGTCATCTTTTTCTGGGCGAGGATACCTAATATTCTCTCTTGACTCAGCAAAATCATAAAGGAGAGCTTGAGAAATTTCCATTTTGATGGATTCAAATCTCTCCTTCCTTCCTTTTCCATGAGAATGGCATATTTTTCTTCAGCATGGTTGTCATTGGTTTAGCCAATGTTGAAAATTAAGGGATGAATCTCCACACAAAATTTATGATTATAAAAAAACTCTAGATACCATTCTAGTGACTTAGGAGAGATAAGGACATAATTGAAAGAATCTTGGCTGGATTGATTGACATACCTTCCATAAAAACAACATGCCCTAACAAATTTCTCTCATGCACTACTAAAATACATTCCTTGGGGTTAAGTAAAACACCAAATTACCTACACCTTTGGAAAACCTTCCTTAGATGCGTGATGTAGTCTTATGCATGTTTAGAACATATAGTTATGTCATCAAGGTAAACCAAGATGATATAATTGATTAGTGCCTTGATTGCCATGTTTATGGATCTTTGGAAAGTAGCCCTAGCATTAGACAAACCAAATGGCATTTTTTATAGGCATATGTGCCCCACTTGGTAGTGAAAGCCTTTTGAATTGATCGATTCTTGGACTAGAATTTTATTGTAACTCAATATCCATCAAGAAAAGAAAATATTTGAGCTCCTTCCACCATTTGAAATATTTACTCCATTGATGGAAGATGATAATGGTCTTTCAATGACACATGATTCAAATCCACTCAAGTCCACATATAACTCGAATCTCTCCATTATTATTTCTTACAGAACCATATTGGCTACCCAAGAGGAATGTTTGAAAGGAAAATTAAACATGCCTCAATGAGTTTGGTCAGATCCTTTCTCATTAATGGCTCAATTTTGGGATTAAATGGCCTTTATTTCTGAAAAACTTGCTTAGCATTAGGATTTAGCTCAATAGTATGTTGTGCTAGACCTTGATCAAAACCACGTACTCCTTGTATCTCCATGTAAAAATTCATTATATTCTTGAAATTTTTTAACAAAATCTTCTTTCTCTTCGGGAGTGCATACTTTTCTAATCTTCATAATTTTTTCATTTTCTACCTCGACTTCCTCAAAATATTCTTCTTTGACCACCATGTTAGAGATGTTTCTATTTCCTTGATCATCGAATTGAATATGGATTCTAGAGTGACTAATCCTTTTGGTATTTTATTTCTTTTCAATTGTATGATTTGATCACCATATGATTCTTACAACTTATCTTTATTTTTTCACATGTAAAACTCTACATCTTCATGTAGGAAAAGGACATTTTTTGTCACTATCAAACACTTTCCATCTACACACATTATCAGGAACTACAGGTCAAACCACCATTTTGATAAATCTCTACCCTTCTTCCATGATATAAACATGTATATCATATTGTGAGACAATTATAACAAGCCTATCATCATCTTGATTTTAATTTCAAGGAACTACATGGATCTCAAAATCTTTGAAATATTCAATCAAGTCCCAGAATCGGTTCTTGAATGATCTTAAAAGGTAATTTTTAGATGCAAAGTGCGTGTCATCACTTGATGAAATACTAACTCACTATCTCAAAAAATTAGATAGGGCCTTGATTCCTTATTTTGAGGTAGTTGGATGCCTTACACAAGAGCCTTGTATTCAACAACATTGTTAGCACAATTAATTACAACTAGAAATATGAGAATTCCTTATCTCCCTCTAGAGAAATCAACATAACACCAAGATTACAAATCCATTCTTACTTCTCGAGCAATCAAGAACAATTTCCACAGTCCTTTAGAATTGTTTTGTGTTTTGATAAGTTACGGTATGATTGTATATTCTTCATGAATGCAGTATGTACCCAATCCCGTTTCTTTGAAAAATAGAAAACTAGATTCTTCCTCCATTAATAAATTAGAGTAGGGATCATATTGATAATCTACACTTACTTCATCAAGCATTGTATCAAGAACTTCCTCTCTGAGAGTAGTTGGTTAATGATCCACATCTTCTTCTTTTAGATCTCTGATGGTGTAATTCCCATTTATAGGACTAATAGTGTAGGGTTCTACATGATTATGGTAGATTGATTCTACCCTTATAGTCACTTTGGTTTCGTATCGAGTCCTGAGAATCATATGTGATCAATTAGTTAGTAGATAACCATCCATCTTAGTTGTAAAATAACATGATAGGAAGATGGAAAAGAGAGGATGAATGATCGATGAACGATATGTCTTGTGTGAATGAAAACTAAGACATGCATGGATAGTAAGTTGAAGTCCTTTGATAACTCCAACATTTCTAATGCCTATGTCATCTAGCTAAAAAAAACCTCTTACAAATGGAAAATATTGTATGCCTAGTACATCTATAATTTGTTTGGGCATGATTGAGCTACTGGAACCAAAACTAATTATGCAATTATGTACCAAGTTTTCACTAATGATTAGGAAATATAGAATGGAGGTGGTTTGTTTGATTTAGGAATACTTTTCCATTCTAGTTGACATAAACTTGTAGTGGTTGTTGCTCCATTACCTATTGACTTGTTGGTTGTACCAAAAATATTTAGAGCCTCTCAAATGATTCCTTTGAGAAGGAATTGAGAGTGCATCCCACATAGTAAAGATCGAGTTAGTCTTCTTCATCTTTCTACTATGTTGATGGGAATTGTTCCAAATTTGTTGATATTCCTTTTTGTGTTAGAATCTTCTTTTGGAAAGTTTTTATTGGGTACCGTGATGCCTCAAGAAATTTCTTTCCTCACAACATGGATAACATGTGTTTCTAGTGGTTTCTTTTGCCCTCATCTTTATCAATTTCCACTTGTAGATGAGGTTGCAAAGTGGATTCTTGATCATCTTTGAAAGTTGAGGTTCCATTTCTCTCTTATTTAAACACATGTTTATCACCACTTGATGAGGAATTTGTAGTCAACCCAAAAATTATTCTTCTTGAAAATTTAACAAAGTGGTTTCTTCAGTTTGTTGTGGTTGATCTTCCATCTCCTATGTAGACAAATTTTTTGTTGGCTTTGAGGGGCCGATACGATTTTAACCATATGGGCCTGGCTAAGAACTACATTGGGACAAATATTTTGATTGTGGGGTTGAGAACAAGGATAACACCATTCATAGTCTTGAACTAGATTATTTAGGATAAGTACTATGGCTCTATATGGGCTAGAAGAAAGAGGGTTCCAAAAGTTTAAAGGCCTAATATTCATATCTTGATTTGTAGCTTGATTTTGTGGCTGATTGTTCCCTTAAAAAGGAGGATGATTAGCCTAATACTGCTGATTTTATGGCTGATATGGATGATTATATTGAAATTGTTGCCTCTTGAGTACAACGAGATCATTCCCAAAATTTTGCAGCAGTGATTTGAATTTAGCCGATCATTACAAGGAATGGATGTAGTCACAGTTCATTGATTTGAAGTTGTTGGAACAGGAGAAATGACTGGTTGTTTCCCTATAATTTCAACAAAGAGAGGCATGGGAGGCCTAGGAGGGATCTTTCCTGCTTAATTTAATAAATTTTCAGCTCTTATAGAAATTTCATAGACATCAGGAATGATAGTTCCCCCCATGGATTGAATCATAAATGCTATGTCATTATTCAATGCCTATAAATAATACAAGAATGCATTGTTTGGAGATGGCCTTATGAGCGTTGGGATTCAGTTCCAAGTTTTGTCAAACCAAAATTAAAGTCACTCATATATTCTTGAGGGGCTCGTTTTATGGTAGTGATTTGTTCCATAAGTGATAGGTGATCAATTTTTTCCTCAAACTACTTGTAGAGATTTGTGCCTAACTCATTCCAAGTAGTAATGGAACCAGCAATTAAGCTTCAAAACCATTGAAGTGATTTACCTTTAAATGAAGTAGCGAGAATTCTAACCACCATGTTATCCTCCATAATACTATGCACTACACAAATACTAGCCACATCCAAAATGTTCTCCCAAGGAGTAACATTGGTTTCTCCAGTATAAAATGGAAAATTTTTCAAAGCAGATACATGTATAGCATCTCTTTGGGCTAATAATAAGGGGTTTTGCTAGCATTTAAAGGAGGAAAAACATTGGCTGCCATGGTGACCAAGGGTCGATTGTTCCTTGGTGGAGGAAACCTTCCGTTAGGAGGAGTTGAATGACCTCTATGAGGTAAAGCTGCAACTGGTGATGTTGAAATGCCTCTTCTCCTTATCCTTAGAGGAGACAAGAAAAGTTTGATATGCTGACAATTTCCTTACTTTTAAGAAGCTCTTATCTAAATTATTTTCATAATTTAATGCACTGTTTGAGATTTGGAATCCAGAGATATATAGTCAACATGAAATTTGATTTGTGCAAGTGATAAGAGAAGTACCAACTCTTTGTCCCACTTTGCGTACCAAAACATGTTGTCACCAAATCATGCACTCCTTCGAATGGCGAGAATGTGAACAATACATTCAAGTGTGATTGGGAAATTTGGGATCACCTCTCAAGCTCTAGGACTTGGGCTCGAGGTGAACCTCCGAGAAGGCCAACTTCCTCTTCCTAAACTAAGTGTTGTACTACTCCTAGTATAATAAAATGGCTAACTAGACCTATTCAAACATTTTTAATGGGTTTTAGGGAAAGAGATTTACAAGAAATGAATCTATACTATGGATAGTGATGCACTAAATAAAGGGCTTTTCTAGACTCAAGAATGGTTTATTTGAAGAGGGTGTGTGCACCACAAGTCACTTCTCCTAATGCAACTTAAAGAGGGTACATAACACCACGTGACTAGGAAGCATGTGTTCCCTTTGTTAAACTCAATCAGACAAAAAAATCTATCAATATTCTAGTAAAGAAGGATGAACGTGATAAGGGTGGACAAGCACCAAAACTCAATTGCATGTAATACTCCACCACTTGATAAGCACATAACTCCAAGAACCTATAATAGAAATTTAAACTTGCACAGTGTACCTGCAAGCATGAGAAAGGAACAAAGAAGTATAGAAGGATGAAAGGACCAAGATTAGTCATAAAACACACACTTTTATTAATTCAATAACATGCATAGTGCATCATAGATTCATAATGGGCAATAGTTGTCATTACAGTTTTGAAAGGAGGCTTGAAATTTCACTCAATAACTTGCAGAAGAAGGAGGTTTCTTGATAACTATACACTTGTTTGAGAAGTATAGCTTGTCCAACCCATTGGAATGAGATTCCAATTTACATTTATAGAAGTTGTGAGAGAGGAGAGAAGAAGTCGTAAATTCCCTACCTAAATTGAAGGTACATTATGGTTCATTTATTAAAGTTACTTAAACCACTTGAGAAGGTTCCATCATGTGTCATTAACGGCCAATTTGACTTATTCTTCTCAATTAATTAAAAGTATATTTAAAAAGAATATTTTAATAATAATAATAAATATTATTAATAAAATAGTAAAATAAAATATTAATTTAATTTAAAAATTCAAGTGGGCCCCCCCAGAGTTATTTTTCACTAAAGGAATTCTGAGAACCAAAGTAAAAAAGACCAAATCGATGGTTGGATCACTAATCCAACTCATCGAGTTGGAGTTGAGCTCCTTTGCATGACCGAACTATGCTAACTCAGCCAACTCTTTTCATCCATGATTTGGTTGAGTGACTCCTCTTCGTGAGCTCCCACAACACGAGATATTCATTAAATGAATTTCCATTCTTACTACAACCAAGTTCTTTTGCATTGAGATCCTCCATCAACTGAGCTCTAATTACAAACCGAGATCCTCCGACCCGCATGCATCGACCAACCTACTTTGCATTAACGCATCCAAAACAACAAGCTCAAATGACCCTCACCTTAGCACATCAACATCATGGGATACAAATATCCCTAAGACATGTGAAGATCTATGACCATGCAAGCTTTCCATCATATATTTTTCAATCATGCTAAGGTGATCTCGTGTCAACATCAAGTTCTTCTTCGAGTTCCTTTGCATTGATGCATTAATCGATGCAAATCACAAGCTATTCCTCCATGAAATTGGTCACTTAAAGTATCGACAAAACAAACCAACTTACCTTATCGATGCATGATCCACCATGACACAAAAATTCACTCCTTTCATAAACTTTAAAACTCTTCTACCATTCCACTCATCTACCGTAGCCTAGCTCATATCGCCTCGCATCTTATTTCCTTCACCTCCAAACTCATCGATGGATGTGTTCCTTCAAGTTTGAGCTTGCTATTTCCTTTTATTACTCAATCTAATCCCAATGTGCATTTCATTCCCTATCAGCTCTCCATTATAGCTCACCTTCAACTCGATTCACCAAGCTTAGCTCTTTCCTCCTTCGGTAGTCTTCCATAGGACTCATTTACTAGAGCTCTCCTCCACATTACTTGAGCTCAGAATCAACTCGCTCCAACTAATCTCCAAGCTCCCTCTTCTCTTATCGATTCATCATCAATGAGCTAATCTTCCTTTGTAATGAGCTCCAAACCTAGCTCCATCTACAATTTCACAATGCATTGTCATTATAATTGACCACCTCTCTCCATCTAATTTTGGTTTTCCTTAGCTCATGTCTAATTGATCGAACATGAACTCAATTGTCTTAAACTCCACATTTAAAGCTCATGAATTACCTTTATTAATGACCAAGATATTGGCCTTCCTTTCATAATTGACCTTGTAGACTCACTCGATGCCATGAAATTAATGTCCTAGGAATACATTTCATCACGATATCATTGATCATATTTGTTTTAACTCACTAGTCCTTTGAATTTTCCTTAATATTCAAGCCCACTAGCACATTTACACCAAGCTTCTTAGCATCTACTAGATCTATGAGCTAGACATTGTGAGTTACTTCATATTGTCATGGCCGACTCCACTTCATTATTTACGAGCTTGTTATTCATTCTTGCTTATGAATTGATGGAATCTTCTTCCCTGGTTCACTCAGTGTATGAGATATTCACCTCACCCTACCTCAAGATAGACTTTCTATAACTTGTTGACCCTTTGATTAATCCCGCCATGCTACAAATTTTTTTTAAGCTCACCAAGGTGAGCCTCCTTAATTCTCAGCTTGTCCTACCCAAAGTTACACTTCCCGCTCGCATGGTTGTCTACCCTAATGAGTCCATCACTCATGATTGAGTTGCCATTCTTTTGACGTAAGAGTTACCGATTTTCTGATTTTCTCCTACTTTACATTGGCTCACTACGAGATATTTTACCTTTGTTTTTTGCAAGCTCGGTCCTATCAAATCGACCACCCCATGCCATTTTAGAACTCACCAATTCCACTCTAAATTTGAATTAGATCCTTGGTGTCACCTTGGCCCTTACATAGATTCAACATCCATTTTTGAGCTCCTAAGTGGATCTTCGAATCGTGTGAACCCAATTTAACACCCTTCAAGTCTACCTAATCCTTATCTCTCGTATTATGCACCTTATATTCCTACTAACCTTCATTTCACTTCATTTGAGAGTTTGATCATTATTTTTCTCAGCAAGAAGAGCTTGTTACATTGTTACCACCCTGATACCTTGAGATTCATGTCATTGAGAAACTTAGTCTACATCCTATTCTTCCGTAATCCTCCTTCGTATCGATGATTTTGGCATTAGCTCCTCTAAAATCGATATTATGTTGCATTTTTTCCCCCATGACTCATTCCATCCCCTTGAACATCATTACAACTCCATGCATTAGTTGGATTATTTAGCATTTGACTCGGTCTCTTGATGAAACATTTCTTTGGTGGGATTTCTCCCTTGGCTTGCCATCTCACTTTTCTCATGATCTCTCCTCCTTTACATCCAAAATGACTCTCATGGAGAGTTACATCATATCACATGCTTCCCCACACACTTTCATTGAGGGTCTGATCTCCTTTGGGTAAAAACTCATTAGCCCTTCTATTTAAAAACTCTATAATGGCCAAGCTCTCCTAAATTTCCCACATGATGAATGAAGTGTGGAATTTTGGTGACATTTTTCCTACTCGTTTGGGTTATTTGCTATAGTTTCCATGACGTAAAGATTCCAAAATCCATAATGGAAGACTTGAGAATTTGAATGCCATCTAACCCCTACACCAAATCAGTGATTTGGCTCTCAATCTCCACAATTACCATGATCTCTTCATGATCCTTACAACTTACTTGAACATTTGTTTGAGATTTACACTGAAAAATATGACTTGGCTTCACCTTGCTGCAACATCAAACACAATAATCCTAATTCAATATTTTTTATGATGAGCTCCATACATCCTCTGAAACATTGCCTCCATTCAACCTAAATTGATGATGTTGATACCTACAAGCACCTTATCTATTCAAAATTTCCCGGTCTCGATGTCCACCCACTCAAGATTAGATTAGAACTCACCACCTAAGCCATATGGTGAGCTCTCAATGATCCAAATGTTGAGTTCCCATTTTGTATTTATTGTTCACTATCATGGAGACCAATATTCCAATGCCAAGCTCAATTATGAGCTACCATCCAATTTTTATTATTAAAAAATTTGACGGAGCTCTATCGAAACACGTCAAACTAACTATTTCTTAGTCTCAATACTAACTTAAATGAGATAGAATAGAATTCAAAATAATTTTTGCATTCCCTCATTATTTTTTTAGTTACTTTCCTATCATCTAGTCTCTCATGGCTCATCGATCCATTTCCTATAAAGTAGCTTGAACACTAGGCCTGAGCTAATCCCCATAACTCACCCTCGAATCCTTCATCTCTTCATCGTCATGACCCTTTGATAACAACTCACTCTACATGTATAGTAAGAATCACCCATATTCACATTATGATCTTCGGATGAGCCGACTCGTATACATGTTGACCAAGCCACCCTTAGCCAATGTTGATACCCTTTTCAAA
Organism: Taxus wallichiana var. yunnanensis; assembly: GCA_018340775.1. Taxonomy (NCBI): domain Eukaryota; kingdom Viridiplantae; phylum Streptophyta; class Pinopsida; order Cupressales; family Taxaceae; genus Taxus; species Taxus wallichiana. Next base: position 41,519,541 of record CM031240.1, on the reverse strand, counting down.
ATGATACTTTACATTTCTATACGATGAACCTATCTTTGTGGGAACTTGCACATGTTTATGTCCAGATCTCGTTAAGTATATGTTTCAATGCCTACCTCGATAACATGTTATAATCCATGAGCTCAAACTGAGCTACCAATGTATCTTGAAAACTTACAACTTGTCCTTTAGCTTAGCGAGCCATTTGAGCTCAAAGCCCCGCTCTTGGGAATTTTCACACTTGACCTCAAAACCTCTGAATTTCCACCATTCCCTTGAACCGTGAAGATTATGAAATGAAAATAGGGCCTTTTTAGGTGTGATCTGATTTTCACCATCTATGCCCTCATCGAGTTGGAGATGGGCCTGCAAGTGCCAATCTCCTTGCCATGAGAAAACCTTGGGCCTCCAGAACCAGGGAAATGAGAAAATAGTTCAAAAATGATCTTAAACCATCCTAGAACACCATAAACATTCTCAAAGCAAAAATTTTTCCTGTAGGCCCCAAGTTCTTCTATGAAGACCTAAAATTCAACAGGACCCCATTGTCCAATTTTTCCATGCATGTAAAATTGGATAACAATTATCATTGATTGAAGCACTTATCCTGAAAAATGAGTTGTTTCTCTCTTCTAGTCACAATTAAATGAGAATGGATCTTGTTGGTGTTATATAGGTAGTGTGAAGTAATTCCTTCCTCCTTGTCCTTTCCTTGTCTACAATGTCAACTCTTGGAGTGAACTCTTCAACTAACATAGTGTGAGTATCATCTCATGAAATACACTTGTCGAGAGAATTAAAAGTTGTGACGTATCCTAACATTAATTTAAATGGTTTCAATATAGTTTGTTTACGTAGAAGAATGATATGAAGATAGTACGGAAAATTTGATCCATAGGGATCTGAAATGACTATACTTCATCAAACCAATCAAGTATGAAGAAGGAAAAATAACACACATAGGTTCTATCTTTTTAGTAATAGGACTCTGCCACTCTATGTACCAGTGGTGGTGGTCTTGGGACCACCGGGCTGGTGGTCCTCGGTGGTGGTCTTGGATATTTTGGATAGAAAACAAAAAAATGAAACAAACATCCCATAATTTGGAAGGTTATCATGTGTCTCTTCTCCTCCTTGACCTTTCCCATTCTCCAGTGCACGAGAGGACATGAGAAAGGCTATAAATACATGTTTTTGGAAGGGGATAGGATCATTGAAGCATGAAATCAAGTTAGCAATAATTTCTTGGTGCTAGAATTGTGTTTTAGAGAATAAAGGAGTGTTGAGACAGAGCAAGCAAGTAATTGGGAGGAAGTTTGAGATATTATCTACTTATCTTTCATACTTATTGTAAATTATGTACTTATTATTTGAATTGGCCAATAAAAGTGGAAAGAAAGAGTAATTTCCCTTCCCGACTAGTTTTTCCTCCTCTGGAGTTTTCCAGGATAAAATTTGTTGGTGTTCATATTCTTTCCTTTCTTGCAATTTTGGATTCTAAGAATAAGCAAAAATTCATTCACTAACTACCTCTTTCATTTTATAATAGAAAGTATAACAACAACACCAATTTGTGATTTTGTGGATAATTCCAAAGTTGAAGAGTTTACAGATCATTTTGGTATCAAATCTATCAAGTATCCAAGTTTGTGGTATTCATTCTTGATTTGTATGAAATGAAGAGATCTAAAGGTGAAGAGGCTTCACTTTGCGATCCAGATTTCTACAAAGAAGTGGAAACATAGAATTTGGGCATAAATATAGGAAGAGAACTTGGTCCGTAGAATCGAGATGCTAAAGACCATGATGATAGGTTGTTTAGAAGGAAAGAAGAGCTTACAAATTTGCATAAGACAACTTCTGTCAATTAGGAATCCATGGGCTCGGTGGTTCGAGGTTTAGCTGAAAAGTTTGGCATAAGAAGAAGCCACCATGAGGAAATTTATGGGGAAGAGCACAAAGAAGAGACTTCAAACACAAGAGAAAAGGTAAAATCTGATTATACACCCTTTAAAGTTGAGACAAAAGTTGATATTAAAATCTTTGAAGGACAATTAGATGTAAAGTTTCTTGATAAATGGTTAAAATAGTTTGAAGTCTACTTTAGCATCTATAATGTCACTTTGAGGCATAGAGAATCACCTTTACATGTCTCAAAATGTAGGGACACGCTTTGGTTTGGTGGGAAACCCATATAACCACTTGTGAAAATAAGAAGTGTTCTATTGTGAAATATTGGTTGAATTTAAAGAATTACTTAGAGCTAACTTCTATCCTATTGGCCACAAGATTTTGCAAATGATTAAATGGTAGTATTTTAAATAAGGAAGTGGTCAAAGTGTGTAGGACTATATTATGGAGTTTTAGAGGTAGACCATGTTACTAAACATGGACTTGGAGGATGATTATATTGTGACCAAGTACTTAGGAGGACTTCACACTCACCTTCAAAGAAAAGTCATCTCCAAAAATCCTAAATATATCAACAAGGCGTGTGTGCAAGCATACTACATAGATGATGAAAAGAATAAATGAGAAGTAGAGCCAAGGGCAAATTAGTTGGAAAATCACCAAAAAAAAAAGTATGGGCAAACAAGTAACAAGGGTGAGTTGAAAGGGAAAGGTAAAAAAACTACCACTAATTTAAATACTTGTAAAGATCCCAAGAATTTTTGCAAGAACTATGATATCAATGGTCATACTAATGCTACATGTTGTAGGTTTCACACCGGAGTTACATCTAAAGAACCGAACCAAGGACTCAAAGAAGTCCATGGTAGCTATAAAAACAAAAGGGGAGGTGGAAATCAAGCATGACTCTAATGTAGGTGAAAGGCTTAGATGCATGACACCAACATGGACAGCCAAGAAGAGGAGATGAGTAGACTATACCAATCAAAATCCAAATCAATAGAACTAAGGTAAATGCTTTGGTTGATACTATTTCTTAGTCTAACTTGATTTTGAAGTAGTTGTAAATAAGCATGGTGTTGAGACTCACGAGCATCCACACCCTTATCATTTGGGTTGGGTGAAGAAGGGTGTTGAAATTCGGTAATAAGAATATGTAAGGTCAAGTATGGGATAAATTCCCAATATATTGGTGTTTTGGAAGGTGACATTATTTCACTTGACGCTTTTGATGTTGTATTTGGGAGTCCTTACTTGTATATCGGGGATTATATATTTATGAGAAGGGAAAACTGGTATAGATGGGTAAAGGATGGGAGCAGCTATAACATTCGGGAACACCAATGTAAGACACGATTTACTATGGTGATTTCAACCAAGGAAAATGACTTATTCAAGAAAATCATAATCAATTTTGTTTATTTTTGTTAAAAGATAAACAAGATGGGGTAGAAGTTTCAGAGATTTCTAACTAGGAAAAGCATGATTTGGATAATATTATTCAGTATTTTTAAGAAGTATTTCAAGCTCCGAGTGGGTTACCACCACACCGAGAAGTAGAACATGAGATTCAACTATTGCAAGAGTCCCCTCTACCGAACAATGGGTTGTATAGACAATCCTTTCTTGAGAGTACTCAAGTAAAGAAACAACTCCAAGAACTACTAAACAAAGGGGTGATATGTCCAGCACCTCACCATGTGGTTCACCTAGTTTGATGGTAACAAAGAAGGAAAGTTCTTAGAGAATGTGCATCGAATACCATGCTTTGAACAAGATCACCATAAAGAATAGATATCCACTTCCCCGCATAGATGATCTCTTCACCAGCTTCAAGATGCCAAATTATTCATGAAGTTGGATCTCAAGTCCGGTTATCACCAAGTCAAAATGAAGGAGAAGGATATATGGAATACTTCGCCTTCAAAATAATATAGGGTTTGTATGAATGGTTAGTACTTCTTTTGAGTTATGTAATGCACTCGTTACATTTATGATATTTATGAATGATGTATTACGATTTCATAGATTCATGTGTCATTATATATCTAGACAATATCTTGATTTTTAGTGCCATATGGGAAGAACACCTAACTCATTTACAACAAGTCTTGCAAGTGCACGGGGAAAAACAACTACATTGTAATATGAAGAAATGTGAATTTTCCAAATAGTCACTTTTCTATCTTAGGTAGGTGGTTGGAGGAGGAGAGCTACGAGTGGATTCAAAGAAGGTGAAGCCATCACTAATTAGCCAACACCAATAGGATCCACAAAGACTAGGAGTTTTGTGGAATCAATTTAGTACATGCGAAGTTCATTTTGGGCTTCTCTGTAATTGCAACACCTCTACACACAGTGGCTACAAAGAGTAAGGGTTTTGACTGGGGTAAGGAACAAGAAAAATCCTTTCGTTATTGAAATACAAGATTAGTCATGTTCCAATACTTTCGCTTCCCAATTTACGATATCCTTTTTAAGTAGAGACCGATGCCTTTGATTATACCATGGGTGTAGTGTTGCTTCAAGGAGGTAAACCCGTATGCTATCATTCTGAACCTTTCACTTCACCAGTTAAAGGATATTTAGTATATGATAAGGAAATGTATGCACTAGTTCAGAAATTGAAAAATGGAAGCATTATTTGTTGGGTAAAGAAACTATTGTGCACACTAATCGCAAAACTCTCCAAGATTTGCAAGCACAATATAAATTGTAGTAGCAAGGCACTACAAATGGATGAGGTTCCTTCAAGAGTTCCATCTCGGTGATCAAATATAAAGAAGGTAGTACAAATTTGGTGGTAGACTTGTTGTCTAGGATGCCCACACAGGGATAATTTTCCTATTTGGCCACTATCTCTCAAATCTAGCCCTTCACGAAGGAAGCCGACAGAGAGGCATATGCCTAGGACAGAGAGACTTTGGGGTGAAATTTCAGCAATTTTAGTCCTAAGGAACTGAAAGGACAATGATTGAATATTTTTATCTCAAGGATGGGATGATCTACCAATGGGGGAAGCTTTGTGTGCCTAAATAAGAAATACTTCTATTAATGAGGGAAAAACATACCTTGAAAGTAGTGGGACATTTTAATCTTGGTAAGACCCTATCCCACTTGCAAAGGTATGTGTATTGGCCCAATATGCAAGAAGAAGTATCAAAATTTATACGTGGATGTAAACTTTGTTGTACCAGCAAGCCTAAGACTAGGAAGGAGGGTTTGTATATGCCTTTTCCAGTACCTACTCATATGTGGAAGGACATTTCTATGGATTTTGTAGGAGGATTACCTATGTCTAAACATGGCCATGAATATCTCTATGTTGTTGTTGATAGATTCAATAAGATGTGTATTCTTATGGCATGTAAGGTGTCTTTCCTTATGACTGAAAGGGGATCAAGTCATAAGAAAAGGAGGTGTGATCCATAGGGGTGGCATGTTGTTGTTGATAGATTCAATAAGATGTGTATTCTTATGGCATGTGAGGTGTCTTTCCTTATGACTGAAAGAGTATTTCCTTATGAGGTGTATTTTTAGTAATAAGAATACACATAAGGAAATGTGTATTCCCTCACTTTCTCCTTTCATTCATAAGAATACACTAATATTTTGTGGGACAAACATCCTATTAAGTAGGGGAGGTGTGATCCAAGGGATCCGAAATGACTCTACTTCATCAAACCAATTAGCATGAAGAAGGAAAAATAAAAAACGTAGGTTCTATCTATTTAGTTAGTAATAGAACTGCCACTCTATGCAAAGTGGTGGTTACATAACCACCACCAAACAAGGGTGGTGGTCTTGGGACCACTAGTTTGCATTGGGTGGTGGTCCTGCTCTTTTGGACATAAAACAAAAAATATATGAAATGAACATCCCATAATTTGGAAGGTTGTCTGTCTCTTCTCCTCCATGACCTTTCCCATTCTTCAAAGTGCATGGGAGGACATGAGAAAGGCTATAAATACATGTTTTTAGAAGGGGATAGGATCATCGAAGCATGAAAGCAAGTGAGAAAGAATTTATTAGTGCTAGAATTGTGTTTTGAGAAGAAAGGAGTGTTGAGACAGAAAAGAAATTAATTGGGAGGAAGTGTGAGATATTATCTACTTCTCTTTCATACTTATTGTAAATTGTGTACTTATTGTTTGAATTGGCCAATAAAAGTGGGAAGAAAGAGAAATTTTTGTTCCCGATCGTATTTCCTCCTTTGGAGGTCTCTAGGATAAAAATTGTTGGTGTTTATGAGTTTATATTCTTTCCTTTCCGCAATTGTGGATTCTAATCATAAGCAAAAATTCATTCACCGCTATCTCTTTCATTTTCTAGTAGAAAGTAGAAAATCAACATCAATTCGTGATTTTGTGGATAATTCCAAAGTTGAAGAGTTTATAGATCAAAATGTGAGTCAAAGTACAAATTGCATCTCTTTGCACTATTGTAAGATGTTGATTGAGAAACAGGGGACGGAAGCCTTCGTGTAGATTTTATTAATCTCAATCAAGAGAAACAAAGATATTGAATAGGCTGCAATATTTATAGATATTGCACAGCCATATACATCCAGAAGAATGAGTTGCACAGGTGCAACCAAAAACCAGAATTCACAAGCTTCCAATAACATCCGGGAAGCAAAATTACATAAAGACAAATATATTGTTTATAACAATATAACAATCTGAATACAAACAAATATGGTTGATTAACCATACAACAGTATAACCATTTATTATTTAATTAATAAAATTAATTAAATAATCCTACTATGCATAATTAATAATAGGATAATAAAATTTATCCTAACATTCCCCCCCTTAATTGTGCATTGTCTGAAGAGATGAGGAGAGAAATGCTCTGAACAACTCGAACTTGTCACGTGCAAGTGACTTTGTGAAAATATCTGCTCGTTGTTCAGTTGTTGGACAAAATGAAGCTGGATGTTGTGCTTCAACACATGTTCGCGTATGAAATGAACCTGAACTTCAATGTGCTTTGTTCTCTCGTGAAAAACTAGATTGCGAACAAGTTTGAGAACACCTTCATTGTCAACATACATGGTAGTCGGTTTGTCCTGTGGTATTCCAAGTCCTTCCAAAGATGCGACGTAGCCAAATCGCTTCACGATGACCTTCTCCGCAGAAACGATACTGCTACGTGGAAGAGCGAGAAACAAAGTGTTGTTTCTTACTTCCCCATGATATTGGTCCGATCCCATAAAGAATACAAATCCTGATGTGGATTTTCTATCATCAATGTTACCTACATGATCTGAATCCAAATATCCAAATCGAAGAAGTTTTCATTCTTCTTGTATTCTAGACCAAGATCCACTGATCCTTTGAGATATCTCAAGATGCGCCTTGCTACTTTCCAATGACAAAATTTGGGTTCCTACATGAACCTGGATAGATAGCTCACTGCAAAGCTGATATCTGGTCTAGTGTAGGTTAGGTAAATGAGACTCCCAATCAACTTCCGATAGAGAGTGGCACTTACCTCAGGAGATGGATCTGAACGAGATAACTGCAATCTGTTCTCCATAGGTGTAGCAATTGGTGTGCAATCCATCATCCTAAACTTCTCGAGCGTTGTCTTGGTATATTTCATCTGAGAAACAAATATGTGATTCTCTTTCTGCCATACTTCCAATCCAAGATAGTAGTGCATTAGCCCGAGATCTAGTCATGTCGAATGATCGATTAAGATCTTTCTTTATTTCATCAATCATCTTCATTGAACTACCAGTGATGACTAGATCATCGACATAAATTACAACAATCACCATCTCCCCCCCTTGCTTTTTGAGGTAGAGATTGGGATCGTATGGATTTCTGACAAATCCATGTTGTACGAGATGCTCATCAATCTTGATGTACCATGCCCGGGGTGCCTGTTTGAGGCCATACAGAGAGATTTCCCAGTCTGCATACCTTTTCTTCTTGACTGTGCACAACATATCCTCAAAGGTTGAGTCATGCAGACTTCTTCTTACAAATCTCCATTCGGAAGGCACTTTTACGTCCATTTGGTGAACTTTCCATCCAAACTGAAAGAGATAGAGCAAAGATCATCCCGATCATTTTGATCTTAGCTATGGGAGCAAATGTCTCCTCATAGTCAATGCCTTCTTTCTCGTAAATGCGTACTTTTCTTTACAAGTCTTGCTTTACACTTTTCCACCGTCCCATCTGCTTTGTACTTAGTTTTGAATATCCATCTACAACCAATGGGTTTCTTCCCACAGGTGGAAGATCGACAAGTGCCAAGTGTTATTCTTCATCACCGATTGATATTCGTAATCCATGGCATCTTTCCAAGCTTTTGACTGTAGGGCTTCTGGGTATGTAGTTGGCTCGTCTAATTCAATGACTCTACTCATCAAAGTAAAGTTAACTTCTTCTCTTGCTTTCTTTGTGAGTCCATGGTCCAGGTGGATTTATTCAAATGGAGCATCCAATCTTACATCTCGTAATGTACTTGTACACCATTTAGGCATACGTTGAGATGTTCCCATGGGTTGTGGTTCTATCTGATCAACACCATCATCCCCATCATCACTTTCATCTTCTGAGGGAACATTTGCTTCAGTTTTTACAACTGGTGAAAAATCTACATCTTGCGAGTCCGGAGGAGGAGTCTCTGCTTCCTTCTTCTCGAAAAACTCAACATCTCTGCTTGTGTAGACTTTTCTGGTCTTAGGATCCATCAGTCTGTACCCAAGAGTCTCTTCACTGTATCCAATGAAGATGAGATTTTGTGACTTCATGTCCAATTTCTTTCTGTTCTGTTTGGGTATGTGCATGCTGGCTTTGCACCCGAATACTCTGAGGTGTGCAATGGATGGTTTCCTTTTTGACCATGCTTCTTGTGGTGTAATTCCATCAAGAGCAGTTGTGGGCACTCTATTTAACAAATACACTGCTGTTTTTGCTGCTTCTGCCCAAAATGTCTTTGCAAGTTCGAATCATCGATCATGCATCGCACCATTTCCATGATAGTACGATTTCTTCTCTCGACAACACCATTTTTCACGGTGTGTGTGGAGGAGGCATTTGTCAACGAATCCCTGAGTTTGTAGATAGTTTCTGAACTCATCATCTGGTGAATTCCCCCTCGATCCGAAAGGAGAGTTTTGATGTGATGACCAGTTTCTTTCTCAACCGCCACTTTGAACTTTTTGAACGCTTTCAAAGGCTTCACTTTTCTTGTGAAAGACAGAAAATCCACATTTCGCGTGAATAATAGTCACAACACAGAGCATGAAGTATCTGGAACCCCAATGACTTGGCTGCATTGGACCGCATGAGATCGGTATGAACCAGTCAGTTTACCATGAGCTCGAAAAGTACTTGTTTGGAATGAAACTCTGTGTTGTTTCCTGCTTTTAGCGGTGAGGACACTTGTCTGTGTCCTTCAAGAGATGGTAGCCCATGTACCATATTACACCGGCGAAGTGTGTCGAGATATTTGAAACTTACATGACCAAATCTCCGATGCCACAACTGAGCTGAGGTGGAGTTTTTAGCCACAAGTGCTTGATCATTTTTGTGAATGAAATCAAGTTGAAACATTCATCCCACATTTGAGGCTTTTGCAATTATTTTCGAGCCTCTGGATTTATCTCGAATCAGACACATTTTCTTGCCGGATTGACTATCAAAGTCAATTTTCAGGTTGTGATCTAGGAGTTGACTGACCGAAAGAAGGTTCTTTGTCAACCCAGGGACATATAGAACATCTGATAGTCTGCATTTGCGTGAACCAAGGGGTAGAGAAATGTTTCCAATCCCCTAAACTGTATATGAAGAATCATCTCCCAATGAAACATGATTTTTCGATGGCGTGTCCCTCATTGAAATAAACCAATCTCTGTGGCCGGTCATGTGTCGAGTGGCTCCCGAATCAACATACCAGACGTCACTAGATGACGTGGATGGTTCACTTGATCGAGCAGTGAACAAGAAGTCTTCATTGTCTGACTGATCTTGTTGCTCAGCAATATTACCTTGCTGGTGGGGTCTTCTTTTCCAGTTCCCCTTTTTCTACCCGTGATAATTGTTTGAATGTCCCTTGTAAGTTTGTTGTTGTTGAGGTCCAGCATTGCTTGATGAACCTTTCTTATATGTGTTAAACCAACATTCTTGCAAGTCATGTCCTCTTTTGCAAATGGGACATCGCTTCTTCTGTTGATTGTCCCCATGATACTGATTTTGATGTGGGGACTTCTGATAGGATTTAGGTTTACCTTTACCTTTTCCTTTCCATTTTTGATGTGAAGACAGTGCCTGCTCCTCTTCATCATCCTTGTTGTACATTGCTTCCTCTTGTTGCAGTAGGTTTACTAACTTGTCAAAACTAATTGTCGTATCTGACAAGTTTAGAGTTGTGACAAAAATTTGGTAAGAAGAAGGGAGAGCTCTCAGAACAATGGGAACGAGAGACTCATCTTTGACCTCTTCTCCTAGGGCTAGAAGTGAAGCCCTCAACTCTGCAACTCTTCTTAGGAAGGCTTCAATTTTCTCATTCTGTTTGAATTTCAACGTATGTAACTGACTCTACAAATTGAGTATGACATTCTTGTTCTTGGCCTCATATATTGTGCTCAGCTTATCCCAAGCTTCTTTTGCTGATGTGGCATCTCGAATGTGGACTTGCACATCGTCGGATACTCCAAACAAAATGATGAGTTTTGCTTTCTGATCTGCTCTATCAAATTGTTGTTGTTGTGTTGCATCCGTTGGTGATCTCAATAGAGTACCATCCACAACAGCCCTTTCTTCAAACTCAAGTTGTGTTTTTATTTTTTCTTTCCAAGCAAAGATAGTTGCTTCCTCCGAGCAATTGTGAATCGGAAGAAAAATTTGGGGCATTAGTGCCCATTTTGCGTAGAGTTCAATGACAGGGGTTTGGCTCTTATCACTCCGTATTAGGTCTCCCATCTATATACCGTCGATCCGATATACCGAACCTTTCTATATACGCACCCTTCCGATATACCCGTCCAATGCGTGGGAAGAAGCTCGCCTTTTTCTATATACCCGTGTGCACGTGAAAGAGGCGTTAACGTACGTGAAAGAATTCGATACGTGGCACCAAGACAAACATATCTTGATGGGGTCTCAGTGATTATTGACACGGCTCAAAGAAATATCCTCATATGCGCGCGTAACTTCGCTATATACTCGGATAATTTCTCACCCGTTTATGTCTTGCAATCGTTCACGACGGATGGGATGGCTCATAGTGTGTGCACTGTGACCTTATTACTCCCATCGGTTTATAGGGACGATGCCCGAGATGATGTTGTTGCAGCTATATTAGGTGTTAAGTGCAGTAGTAGTCACAACGGCTTTACCCATAAGCGCTTCCTGCAGGCAGCCGTATATATATGCACGAACGCTGCGAATGAGATCTAGGATCTCGTGAGTGTTACTGAACGAATTTTACTTTTTTATTACAATTCGCATTTTAAGGCATTCATGAAAGTTTTGCATTGACTATGGCAACCTACAAATTAGTACAATATATAGTACAATTGATCGAATAACAAGCAAAAATTTCGAGTTTGGGGTCCTGTGACCTCCTGAGCCCTAAATGCTAAAAATTGCAAAAAAATAGCTGAAAATGCAATTTTTAGGTGGGTCTCCTTTTGCAAAAAATGTCTGGAATGAGAAAACAGACCAAATAGGAGAATTTTTTTTTACCCTAAGTTAGGGATTGCTCCGCTAAATTTAGTTAGCTGTAACTAAATTCAAAAAGCCTGCTAAATTTAGCAGTTCTGCCAAAAATCCGCCAGATGCAAAAGGAGAGTTTTTGAGTGTTTTTAGTGGGATTTGATCCTCAAACCTCTCACTCCTAAGGCACATGCACTAACCAACTTGGCCACTTGGGGCGCTTGGACTATGGAAGGAAGCAATTTGTATTTATTGACAAATAAATTGACTTACCTCTTGAAAAATGAATGCCACGTGGCGCATGCTGGTGAAGGGGCATTTTTAGGGTTCTATTTGCCCAAAAAACGGATCTGAGGCTTTATTTCTTTGCTCAGGCCGCATTTTCTCCTTCCCACGCACTGATCTACAAGTGCAGGCCGCGTTTTTTGTGTTGGGCGCGTTTTTTCACTTGGGGGCGCGTTTTCCTTTGCCACTGTTTTTTTATTGTCCTGGCCGCATTTTCTCTTGCCTGGGCCGTATTTTCTACTGTATAATGCTTGCTGTCTTTGTTGGGTGCTGAATTTTATTGCCTGGGCGCGTTTTTTCGTTGCTGGGCACGTTTTTTGACTTGGGGCGCTGTTTTTTGACTGTATTTGCTCACAAAAATGTTTTTTTTTTGTGCAGGCCTGGGGCAGCAAATGGCGCGGGCAAGCTCAAAAAAATGCCTTTTCTTTCACCTCTGCCGTGTTTTTCACAGTCTAAGCCTTCATTTGCTTGTTGTTTGCATGCACAGGCCGTGGGGGACAGCCAAGGGCACGTATGCTCTAAAAAAGCCTTTTTTTTTCCTTGTACAGGCGCTAGATCAAGAAAAACGCCTCCTTTTTTATTTTCTTTGCTCTGTGTATTCACTGCAGGTGCACAGACAGTCCTCCAAACAAGCAAAACAATCTCCAAATACAGTAAAACAAAACCCTGATTGGGAAATTTTTTTTTTTTTAAATTCATACTCAGAGTAATTTTTGCACAGTCAGCTGAGTGCACCAAAGGTAAAAAAATTGCCTTCCAAGTACTGAAGGAACAGGCTGATGTGGGGGAGGCAGGATGGGGTGCAGGAGTTTGCAGAGGCTGCGCATGGCTCTCAAATGCTGCAAAACACGTCTCCAATCTCCTCTCTCTCTGCTTCTCTCTCCACACCTTCACAGGCTGAATTTCGCTCTCCGTACCAAATGTTGATTGAGAAACAAGGACGGAAGCTTGTGTAGATTTTATTAATCTCAATCAGTAAACAATACATTGAATAGGCTGCAATATTTATAGATATTGCACAGCCATATACATCCAGAAGAATGAGTTGCACAGGTGCAACCAAAAACCAGAATTCACAAGCTTCCAATAACATCCGGGAAGCAAACTTACATAAAGACAAATATATTGTTTATAACAATATAACAATGTGCAAACAGACAAATATGGTTGATTAACCATACAACAGTATAACCAATTATTATTTAATTAATAAAATTAATTAAATAATCCTACTATGCATAATTAATAATAGGATAATAAAATTTATCCTAACATAAGATTGGCTAATTGGTAGGTGAAAGGTTGAAGAAGTGTTATGCTATAAGTACTAAGAAATATCTCAAAATGACTAGGTCATCCTATGAAATGAATTATAATATTATTCTAGCCATAACAATTCAAATAACTTGACATGTGTAGCATAGGTTTTGATTCAAATGACAATGTGCACTATCTCATCTTGGTTCTCGGGATTAATTGGAGGAGCTTCATTTCAAATGAATGCTTGGAAAATATGTGTAACACTCTAAAAAAGACTACAATAACTTGAAATTTTAAATTCCATATAAAATTGATAGAGAAATGAATTTTTTGTCTTCTCGGCTCTTAAAGTTAAGGAAACCTTGATTATAGGGTTTGAGAGATAAAATTTCTTGAATATAGAATTCTATCTAACAAAAATTCACAAATTTTTGGGTAAATATCTGTCTAAGGGATATGGAGACCATGAAAAAATAATAATGAAATTTACACTTGAAACCAATGAGATTTCACTGACGGTATGTTCTCTTCAAACGTTCTATTCTCTATGTAGTGGTAGAAAACTATCCTCTTGTCAAATTCTTTCGAGAAAACAATCTAGAACTTCATGAACATCGCTCATAAACCATTGCACAAATTATTTAGGTGTTTTTTCTTTGAATCAATTTTAAGAGCTTATAATTTGGATGAAATTGGTAACAGGTTATAGGTTCACAGTTTAGGTGACCAATCAAGTGCTTTCTTCTTTAAATGGAATGTTAAATAGTGAAGGAATCATCTTTCTTGTATCCTCATAAACTTTACAAATTGTCTTAATTCCTCATAATCTTGTTAATGAGGGTTTGTTTAGTTTATTGTCCAAAACTCTTGTAATGCTACTATAGGTTATTTACTAATCTTCTTAAGAAGTTAGAGATTCATGGGTTATTCCAACTCGAAAGAGAGAGAGCCTATGAAGTCTTTAAAAATTACAAGATCATGTATTCTTCTCCATCTCATATAGGAATATGAAAAGGCACCTTTCTTAATCAAGAAAAGTGCACTAGTCCAAAATGCATGGAATTCAAGTATAGTAAGTTGAAGGGTAAAAAAGGAGTGTATTTGTTAATCTGAAGTTGATGAAAAGAAATGATAAGTATAATATAGAGGTGCATGATGATGAATGATATATGAAAAACAACCGAGAGCATGTAAAGTGTAAGGAATAACATTAACAGAATATAAAATAGTGAATGTGTGGGATAGAGTATGAGTTATCTTTCCAAATAAAAAGAGTATGAAGAAGTTTCTTAAAGTGATGTGACTAATATTTTAGTAATCTATGTAGGTGCACATGAAAATTATAAGGATATGTCACAAGAATAATGGAACCTTGTGTGTAAATAATGCTCAATAGCTAGAAAATTTGAATATATGTTGTTATTCATTTATTGTATAGAGTGACAAATAGGAATGAAATATCAAGTGTAGAAAATATGTATGAATGTTGAGAAGAGGATTGAAGAAAGGTGAAGTATTGAGGATAAGGTAGTGACTAAAAAGATAAATTAAGGTCCATGTATACAAGAAATGTTGCTAGGAATTATGTGATGTGAAGATATTGAAAAATAAATATCGAGGACTAGTGCATGAACATAACTATGAATTATCGAAGTGAATTAGTGTGATAAGGTACAAAACATGGTGTGTGATTAAAAATTAGGAGTATGATATTGAGATGAAAATAGAGATAGAATATCCACAAGAATTTGAGAATTACATGATATACAAAGAACTAAATGCAAGTAGTAATCGAGTTTATTAAAGAGGGATTTTGAATTCTTCAAGAGGTCCAAAGCAAGATGTGTATTTTGGTGAAATTACGGGTGGGATAAGAAGGCCAGTTGAAAATTTAGGGTCACAATCATATGTATGGAAATCAATATGAAGATTTATCAAATTGTGTATGCACAAAGTGAGTTATAGCTTAGTATAATCAAGCATTTATTGCTTCCTTGTAGATTGAAGCTTGCAAAAGGTCAATTGTAGGTAACTAAATTATTTTGGGGTTGTAGCTTCCTTCATCAAGTTCTACCTTGATTGTATACTTGAGGTTGTCTCCTCAAAATTGAGTTTTAGCTCAAATTTAATTCATTGTAACTCTATATGACAAATTGTCCCAACTCATTTCTTTGATTTCTGTGGGTTTTCTCCCATTTTTGGTTTCCTCAATAAAATTTGTGTACTTGTCTCTTTTCATTTTTTTGTGTATGATTTCATGTTATTTTCTTAAATATTTAAAGAACTAGAAACACTTGAAAATTTTAGTGAGACTCTAACTCAACCCCCTCTCAATGTCCAAGTTTCCAACACTTTTCTTTTAGTATTAGTGAATTTTTAAAATTTTAATGTAAATTTGATTAAATGGGCTATTAATAATGGGAAAAAAATTATTTAGTATATTTTGATTGGTAACTTAGAATTGAGTATCATGTTCTTAAAAAGTGAATATTTTTTTCTCCATCTCTTGGTTAAATTTTAATTGTAAAAAATACTAAAGTATATAGTACCAAATTTCGAGGGGGTTTGATCAAAGTTGTATTCATGAGGGTCGTGGGTCCTTTTATCACCTTGTAAATTCATACTATATCTTATTAGATGCTATATTGGTTTTACATTACATCTACAATTTTCAATTTAACTATTGGTGACTTGATAGAAGGGGTTTTCTTTTTGAGGGGGAATTCATCCTCCTTAAAAGTCCTCTTACATCATAGATTTATCGTTTATGAATCATTTAACACCAAAAACTATGACATATAGAAGAATGATATAAGGATTCATATGATGCCGAATGGTTTCTAAATAGTCACTCTTGGTGCTATGTATGCTCTTAGTTTAACTAAATAGTAATACATTGCTTGGCTTGAGGAAAACATTGTTGAGGCCCTTAACTATATTTTCCTTAACATCTCATATTTCCTATAGTCTCACATTGCACATTCCACACCAACTAAGGAATTTTGGGAAATAAAAAAATTGTTTAGGGAGCCCACTTGTTGCTCCACATCATATTGTTATTGAGTTCCTCTTTCTTCTCATCCCCTTATTTTCAATTATATTAGTGGTGATTTTCATGATGATATTTTGGAATCCTCTTCTCTTACTTATTATCCTATTGTAGATATTACTCATCCTAGAGAGGACATGCTTGCAGGTGTGGATTGTTTGAGGTATACATTGCTTATCTTATGGTTTGTACTCATATCCATTTGATTGATCACAAGGAAATGATTATTGAGGATAATAAAGATCGACCATCTATTACAGAGATTATGGATGAGGCATAGCCATCTACTCCTTACATGCATTTTATATACTTTTATGATATTTTTCAACAAGATCACACACTCTTCTTGATTCACCTCACTAGGACACATTTCTACTGGACCTTTCTTCCTTGTTTGTAGAGTCACACATTTTGAATCTAGATGAAACCATTGAGGACATTTTTCTCTTTTTGACAGATCTTATGGAGTTTCATATTGATATTTTTATGTAATGAGGGTACTTATAATCCCTCATGCTCTCTCTCCTTCATTTTGTGCTTATGTAATGAAATATTCTATAATTAGTCCTCGATTTACCAAAAATAATTTAGCACATTTCATATCTTACTTGGAGAAATTTGATAATTTCCAAACTTCTACATTATGATTCCTACCTATAGCCATTTTATGTACCCTTAATATTACTTTCTAACCCCACATGCATCAGCCTATCACCCGAGAAAATGTTGAGCACTCACCCTAGGCACACACAGGCACTAAGCCCCTTCTTTATTTGAGCATTATGGGAAGTTTTTCCATTAATGGAGAATGATTTGCAGAATAAAAAGTAAACTAACTTAGTTAATAAGGTAGAAGGAGCATCTGAAAAATCCCCATCTTAATGCATTACAAGAACTTAATAACAAAGTAAATAACATGCTAAATCAGATATGAATCATGATAGTCATATAACATGAGGGTTTACACCCTTAAACATGATATACATAATGAATCCATATATATATTCATTAAGATAGTTTTGGTAGCCATATTATAATCAAAAGAGGTCATCTCAGACCATACATGTTAAATGATAAGGACCTAACCCCTACATATCCTCCCAAGTATGATATTCTAGCTATGCCCTCCCATTTCAACCCTTGTTATAGACCCTAATGCCATACAGAGGCTTATTACATCCTTCACAACCCTTAGCACTAAGTTCTCTAAACCATAACATTACTGTAGTATCTTACTCTTGATGCATTCTCTCTCGCCTATATCTTTCATTCGCCTTTGATCCCTTTCTTTCTTATGAGTATCTCTTTTTATATCTTCACCTCCCATCACCATGCCTTTTCTCCTAAAAATATCGCATGCCAAGTGTCGATGTGGTCCTCCGATGGTGAATTATATCTCTTTACAAATTCTCTACTCTTGTAATGATGTCTTCTCAAAATATTCCCTTCATGGAATATTCTTCTCTTGACCTCCCGGTTCTAGGATGGCACCTTATCCATTCATCATGCCTAGTCGGGTCACGTTTTTCCTCAAATAACCCTAGAATGTTAAATATGGCTAAGTCTTGTGAATCCATGTTCTTCCATTTGTACGTGCCTTGGCTTCTCCTAAACCCTTCTTAAACCTCTTTGTCTTGCATGCTTCTCCCTGAGCACCCTTCTTCTTACTAGTCATGTGCACTCACGCCCTTTGGTACTTAGCCAATATTTCAAGGCCCAACATCACCCCACACTAAGTGTGTTCTCCATCCTTGGAAACATCCTTCTTATTCAAAGAATAAAGAATAGTGGGACCCGAACAAATTGAATGAAGAATGGAAGAATTGTAACACCCATTATTTTACCCCATGAAACCTAATAAAAAAGGTTACATTACAAAAATCACTAATAATTTTATTTTTAAAATATTCCAATTGCATCATTTAGATTAAATTCTCGCTTAACAACCGATCATTATAATTAACAATTAAAATATACTAATTAATTTCCGGTATGGTTTAAAAATTATCTATTTCAATAATCCTTATTTAATTAATAAAGTGGTTCAAAATTAATTTAAGAATTTATTCTATTTTAGGGCTAAGTCTAATTTTCCCCCATTTAAACAATACTATTAAATTTAATCCCTAATTATAAATTTTATCTACTTACTAAGGGAAAGAATTTATTTTAATTATCACTAGGTCGTGACCTCTTTACTTTTAAAAGTTACCAAATAAATCATAATGGAATACAAATTAGAGTTCAATTTTACACCACTTAAATGGACCCATTTAAATTTAACCTATGCATTCAAATGATTATCTCACCTAACTCCCACCTAACATTTGTAGGGAAGAATATTGGCCATTGGATGAAATCAATCCAGGCCATTGGATCAAGAAATTCCAAACAACACTAAACATCTCTATAAAGTCTTTTATTCAATCATTTTACTGATTTCCTCATTTTTATTTTGTAGGCTTTTGGGAAGGAGAGGAAACCATGGAAGAGAAAGGATCTTGGGGTGGATACACACAACCCTCAAGCTTATTTAAATTTTTTACTAGTTTTATTCCCTCCTCTCCTAAGGTTTGTTTGTAAAAATCATTTTTATTAATCTCTTTCAATGTATTTCTTCTTCTTGGACATTTGGGTATTTTAAACTTTTATTAAATCTAGTTTATGAATAATATATACCCTCTCTCTCTTTTTTAGTATATGTGCACATGTATATATCTCCATATATATGATTATATATATATATATAATTAATTTTGTGTCTCTATATATATATATATAAAATATCATATTATGGTTTTTTCTCGTTAAGATTTCTGTGGCCGCAGAAATGCACATAGGCAAACTATATAATGGGGGCCAACTATCTTAAAACAACAACAATTTAATGTTTAAAAGTTGGAAGAGTTTGGGGGGAGGGTCATCGACCCCATCCCCCATCCTGTTGGTACCCAAATTCGTTCACCTTTTCAGTCTGAGCAGCATCAAAGATATGACATGAAGCTTGAAGACAGATGGATCATGGTGTGTGTCATTTTGTAACTAGGGATATGATCTAACCGCACTCAGATTTGTGGAGAGATGGATAGAAATCAAATAGGAATTGATCTTTCCTAACTATTTTAGGTTGTGCCTTTTAACCAAGGTAATATAACCTATTTTGTAACCCTAAAATGGTGAAGGAAATGAAGATATTCCTCAATTTGTGCAAATAGTTTAAAAAGGGCCTTGGGAAAATATGATCAACACTCCAAATCTGACTTTCACAAGTTGTCACTTCTAGATTATGGAGATCCTTTCAATGCAAGGCAAGGGTTACTGAAGACATTTTAAAATCTTGATCTGTTATGCATACTTTAGCAAATGGATTTTGATCTTCTATGGGTATACAGGTCAAAATAGGGGTAAAACAAGGTAGGATTAGTTGTTTTGAATTATTTTTGGGTGGGAGTTTAGACAAGACAAACCAAGGTCTGCCAGACTCTTTGAGGATTTCAGAAAAATATGGAGAATATTAACAGTAGAAAGTATCAAAATGGTTAATCATCCCTTCAACCAAGATATGTGCATCAAATGGAGGCCCAGATCTACACTTTTCCACACAATATTTGATCATCTATCACAAAATCTTGAGTTAGAATGAACCAATGAAGCATTTAGCAATCACTATTTAATCATGACCTAAGGTGCACCCAAAGGTTTACAAACAATCTCTGAAATCAAGGAAGGTAAAGTGATTTTAAATTTGTTTATCTATTTATCATATCAAAGTTCTTCCAATGTTAGATTGTAAATGCCACTAAACTATCACAAGAAATGAGACCATGTATGATCAAGAGATATTTTAAACACAAGACTACAACAGGAAACAAGAAACACAAATTTGAAATGCATTATGAAATGTAAGCATTCACAAATTTTTCCCAAAGACAACATAGAATAACTCAAAAATGATCAAATTTATTAGTAGGGGAATGTTTTGAAAAACAATCTTAGAGCTTGTTAATGGCTATACATGTGCAACCAACTTAACATGATTTGAAATCTGATATAGAGAGAGTTACATGAGTTTCTCAAGTGGTCACTCAAAGAATGGGCTTCTTCCTAGATTTTCCCATGAAATTTTTAGTTTTCTAGGGTTTTTTTAAACTCTTCTAACCCTTTGCATGAAAAATTCATGCAATATATAGCTTTCAATCTCCTTCGAGCCTTCTTTCCCAAGAAAATAATATGCCAAAGGATCAAATTTGTTACAAAAATTCCTCATGATTCACAAACAAGGACGTTTAACAAAACACATCCAAAAAGTTGCCAGTTGTCTCAAAAAGAGATGAATCATTGCAAAATTCACATCATTATCCATTGTGGAGGCACGTTTTTCATCTTCAAAGCATGTAGACCCCCTTCCTTCATTATTTCATCCATTTCCCTCCAAAATTTGACTCTGTAACTTCTAGATTTGATATTTTATGTTTTGGACGGGTTAGGGAAAAAATTCATTTCAAAAACATCTTTGATCTTCAAATTGATCCTCAAAACTGATTTCATCTATCCTCAGTAGGCACAAACAACACAAATTTTTCAAAAATTTGATGAAAATTGATCTAAAAACACATCTCCAAACTTCCCGGAGTGTAAATGGCAACCAAACTAAAAAAATGCATATTACCATTGATCTTCCGTTATCCTTTAATATGAGCCCTCCACGTGTCACAATGTGATTGGAAATGGGCTTGGGATCACCTTTTGACATTTTAACACTTTTTGAAAAATGTAAAAATTTGACATTTTTCTCCACCCCTCTGCCCTTTTAAAATGGGCGTGACACGTGTCCTAAAGTGGGCCCCATTGGAATCACTGGACCGATTCTACACATTTCCACCTTTTTGGAAAAAGGATATTTTTCAAAATTATCCCCACGGACCCACACCTCTGATTTTGTCTCTGACATGTGGTGATTGTTGATTCACTACGGGCTTGTGTTCCTCCTTTTAATTTTATGCCTTTATGCCAAAAATGGGAAAAAAATCTCAATTTTTCCCCGAGGCCCAAAGTTCCTCCTCTGACCCTACCACATGTCCACTCCTAATTGGCCTAGCGGACCCGCCCTTTTCACAACTTTTGTTCCCTTTCGCCAAAAAGAAAAATTTCTAAGTCTTCCGCCAGCCTCCATTCCCGCCTTTGATGCAAATGTGACACGTGTCCACCTATGATTCACTGCGGAGTTCCGGATTGTTTTGTGACTTTAATCTTTTAACCAAATAAAGTTAAAAACTTCAAAAGAACCCGACCACCCATAATTCCATCCTTGGCTCTAAATCGCCACGTGTTCCATTCTGATTCATTACGGGCCCTAGGCATTTTCTTTACACTTTAACTCTTTTTCCAAAATGCCTTAAGGCACAAAAAGACCCATTGCTTCTCATCCAATCAAAAGAGGACATGTCAGCAACATTAGAACCAATCAGAGTAAAGTAGAGCCATGGGACCAAATTCACCCTTTTGCCAAAAAAATAAAAAGCGATAAGTTAAAATAATTTTCCACCATCCCTTAGCCAATTTGAACAAGCCACGTTGCCGATGTATCCTGAAGAAGAAATTGATGGGAAAATGACACCCGTTTGACCGTCAAAACACATAAAAATACTAGGGATGCCTTAGAATTCGATTTTTTTGCTAACAACAACAAATTTCTTGAAATTGAACCAACTAAAACATGTTTTCAAATCATTTTTTATCAAAAATTGGATTTTGAATGGCATACAAGTGCAAATCGATCAATTTTAAACTTCCACAATCGGGCAAAAGGAAAAATGGTAGAGCCTATAGATTTTGGAAAAATTAGGGCACAAAATAGGGCACACATGCAGATTTCTTTCAAATTGGGGCAAAACAACAAGTTTGTGAGAATTTCAAGGCATTCGAATGGAGGGAAAAGTTGTAGACTAGCAATTTGAGAGAAAAATGTTTTAGAGCATGCATAATGAAGGAAAAATTTAGGGAAAAACGGTGCAAGCTCAAAAATGGCACCAACATCGGCTCCTACTTAGGGATGGGCACTCCCATCGAGTGCCACAAGAACAAAAGAAGTAGACCAAGTTCCAAAAAAACCATTGGGCAATGGAGTCAAAAATGTAGGGTAGAAAAACCAAACCCAATCGACAAAAAATGGCTACTAAGAATAGGCCAAACCACAAACTAATAAAAATAGCAAAAACAAAGCCAAAAAACAAATACTATACACTATACAAGTGGTTCATACCTCAAATTTGGGGATTAATCCAAGAAATTCTTTAGATGCCTACCATTAACAGGTAGTTCAAACAATTCCTCATCTAAGTTCTTAAGAAAAAATGTATTTTCACCAATTCTTATATAAATGGAGTAAGGGCCCATCTAGAATGCATCAAATTTACCATGTTTTCCCTTATCTTTATGTCTGCTATCCCACAACAAAACTAGATCTCCAACATTGAAAACCCTAGGAGTGACGTTTTTGTCAAACAACCTCTTCTAATTCTCTCTAAATCTAACATGCCTTTGGTGGGATGCTCTTCTTTCTTCATCCAGCTCAAAAATCTGATTAATCCTTTCTTCATATCGAATGACCTCTTGATCTTCAAGTTGTTGAACAAACTGAAATGAAGATAATTATAGATGTAAGGTAGAAGAGCTTGATTTCCATACACCAACTCAAATGGGCTCTTACCAGTAGCTCTTTTGGTAGTGATTCTATTAGCCCAAACTACAAATTTCAG
Source organism: Taxus wallichiana var. yunnanensis (assembly GCA_018340775.1). Taxonomy (NCBI): domain Eukaryota; kingdom Viridiplantae; phylum Streptophyta; class Pinopsida; order Cupressales; family Taxaceae; genus Taxus; species Taxus wallichiana. The sequence continues at coordinate 41,496,622 of CM031240.1, read as the reverse complement.
TTGTTCACCCCATTTTCTCTTGTTCAACTCCAAGGTTCTCCTAATGATCTTCAACAAGTTCTTATTGTTAGACTCATCTTGTCCATTCTCTTGAGGGTTATAGTTTGAAGCATAAGTTAGATTGGTTCCATACTCCTTGCACATTGCCATCAAGGGATTAGCTCTGAAACACATGGCATTATCAGCAATAATCTTTACTGGCACACCAAATATGCATATGATGTGATTCAACAAGAAGTACATAACAACTTGGTGTGTTGATTTCTTGGTGGGGATTGCTTCTACACACTTGGTGAAGTAATCTGTGGCTACAAGGATCCACTTTGTCTAGCACTAGAAGGGTTTGAAATCTCACAAATGAATTTCATCCCCATTGTTTGAAATGAGCCTCAATTGATATAGGATGTAAAAGAAGGGAGCCTAAAGCTTTTATTCTTCAAGAGAAATTCTCACAACTTTCACATTTTCTAACCAACAGGTTGCATTTTTGAAGAGAGTAGGACACCAATAACCAACTCTCAAAATTTTGTGTGATGTGACCCTCCTAAGCAAAGTGTCCTCCACAAAATACCTCATGGAAATCAACAACTATTTTGGGAGCTTCATCTTCATTACACATTTCAAGAGGACACCTTCGAGGTTCTTCCAAGCCATTCCCTAATTCAAGTAATGATGTACTTTTGAGAAGCCAATTTGAGGGCTCTTTTTTTATTTTTATTTAAATGATCGGGAAGCATAGGTGTCTAAGATAAAAGATTACATCCTTGTACCACTCGTAGCTTACCAATTTCTCAAGAACATCTGCCCTTTCTTTCTCTACTTCATTCACTTCCACATGCTACAAGTTGCTCTCAAATATAAGCTTAGCAAGACCCAAACCTCTTACCAAATTTGTGGTTTAGATATCCATGTCATATTCCCGTATTTTTTCACCCATCTACATCTATTTCTTGAGATATCCATCTCTAATAAGATGTCTTTTACCATGGTGTGGGAACATAAGCAACAAATTTTGAACTTACGATATAAGGCTTGAAAACCTTTGCTTTGCTTTCACCAAGGAAATAATTTTTTTCCACGATTGTGTACTTTAACTCAAAGACTTATAAAACCTTGTTAAAGAAGGCAATAGGCCTCTCAACCCCATCTTCATCCTTTTGTAGTAAAACAAATGCAATGGTATTTTCATAAGCAAAGGAGAAGATTTGGAAAGGCTTCTTGTAATTTGGAGCTGCTAAGATAGGTGCATGTTTCAATGCTTCTTTGATTCCTTCAAAATATTGAATAGCAGCCTCCTCCCATTTGATAACTTGGTCTTTCTTTAACATACATGTAATAGGAAGAGTCAATTTAGAAAAATGAGACACAAACCTTCTAATGAAATTGATCTACCTAAAGAAGGATTGGATGCCCTTATTTGTTCTTGGAATTGGAACCTTGCTGATTGCTTCTACCCTCTCAGGGTCAATCATGACACCAACCTTTGAAACAATATGACCAATCAGCTTGGCCTTTTGTAATCCAAAATTACACTTCTTTGGATTGAGAGAAATGCCATATTCTCTACATCCGATTAACATTCATTCCAAGTGCTGCAAGTGATCTTTTCTTCTCCTTGAAAACACAGTCACATCATCCTGATAAACTGCAATGAAGTCATTTATGTAACCAGAAAAAGCAACATCCATTTCTCTTTGGAAGGTAGCTCCAACATTCATGAGACCAAAAGGCATTCTCACATAGACATATGTTCCCAAGGAGTGGTAAAGATAGTTTTAAATCTTTATGACTCATTGACAACAACTTGGTTGTAGCCGGAGAAACCATCCAAGGTGGACAACAATTCAGGTCCAAATACTAATCAGAGCATGTTTTCCATGTTTGGAAAAGGATAATTTTCCTTCAATGAATCTCTATTCAGATTTCTAAAGTCTTCACAAAGTCGATATCTCCATTTTTCTTTCTAACTGTCACAAGGTTTACAACCCAAGATGAGTACCTTATGGGCTGAATGATCCCTCCCTCCTTCGCTTCTTCATTCATCTTGCATTTTCATGGAGAGAAGTGGATTAATTGGCCTCTTCTTTTATCTAAAGGGCTTGGCATTTTTTTCAAGAGGAATCTCATGTTGAAACAAGTCCTTTTATATGCTTTCAACTCTAAATAAGACCAAGTAAGACAGTCCTGATATTTCTTCAATAGTTGAACATAGGACTATTTTTTCTCTCTTTTAAGATTTCTGCCCAACAAAAATTTCTTGGTTTATCATTAGTGCTCAAGTTATGCTCTTCCACATCCCTTGAGGTAGACATGTTTCTATTGATGATGAAATCAACATTGTCAAAAATTGACTCAAGTGCAACAAGACCTCTAGGAATGGTGTTAGTTTTCAATTGGATAATATCCTTTCCAAACAAATTATCTCTTCCTTCAGTCACACACACCATTGGTTCCCAATCAATATTATGATCTAAAAACTCACCTTGATTTTGTAAGAACCTTTACACTTGAGCATCATCATTAAACACTTGCCAATGCTTGATGTTGTTAAGGACAACTGTCCTAGTCAACACTTCAATATTATACTCACAATAAGGTGAAACGAAGGCAATTTCCAAATCTTCACCCCAACACTACCAACTTATTAGCGAAACATTGAAAATTATGTCATGATGCACAATGTTGAAGGAATCAAACATCTCAATTAGATCCCGGACTTTATGTTTGTATTATTTCATCCGTTGAATTTTTGTAGCATATAGTTTTCTTATTTGTTTGAAAACTAGATTTGAATCTCCTTTTACAAAGATGTCCTTGACACCATACTTCCATGTAATTATCGGGCCCAACAACAAGGCTTCATAATCGGGAATGTTGTTAGTACATTCAAAATTAAGCTTGAAGGAAAAACAAACTCTTCCAAGCTAGGAGAAATCAGAATTATACCAGCACCATTTCCAAATTTGAAGCAACCTCCATAAAATATCAAGGTTCAAGGGGAACCTACTTGTTTAAGGTAATTTGACAGATCCATCTTGTGTTCTTTTCCATCAGCAAACCCAACAAAGTTATCAGCATCTACATCAGTAAACAACACCTCATAGGAAGCATTGTTGGGATCTTCAATAAGGTGTAACATCTTCTTTTCTCCATAGATCTTGACAAGGATGCCTTAAATGGGAATAGTGGAAAAATACATGTCCATTTGAACTATCCCACCAACACTTGCAGCCCACCTTCTTGACAAAAGGATACCCCATTTGGCAGGGCAATCAACAATCACAACATCAAGTTTCAAATTCTTACCCGGATAGGCTGCAAGTTATACCACCAAACCCTTCACACAACCAACTACTGACACTTCTCTTGAGTCCATGGTAGTAAAATGTTAGCATAATTTAGCATAGGCATATTTATTGCATTGTCTTTTATTTAATAATGTGCAACATGTGCACTCTAGTCTAGTGACTTGCATTCAATATTGTTATGTTGGATAACATTCAATATTGGTATTAGTAGTAATTACATGTGCATGTGAGATGGGTCTTATCATCTCGTAGTTGGTGCCTGATAGGGTGTCATGTCTATCCATATGAGGCTATCTAATATCTATAAATATTACAGCTCTTACATTGTTATGTAATCTGATTTCATGATCAATAATATTTGTGAGGCTTTCGTCCCTCTTTGGTCATTGCAATCTTATTCTATTCTATCATTTGGTATCAAAGTTATACCATTGTTATCATTTGGTATCGAGCAAAGTTCTATCCAAGAAAGGTTGAAGAGGAGCACTATTGGAGAGGAACCATTAGAGAAGAAGATCTACATCGAAGGAGATTCATTGAAGCATCATGCAGCCTCCATTCCTTTCAAGCATCCCTCAACTAAAATTTGACCTATCCACTTATTTGGAAGGTAAATTTTTTTATTAGTCATTAGCATAGCCAATTGATCCAACATATTGGCAGAATATTTCATATTTGGAGATCTTAAAAAAAAGATTTTAAAAAAAAAAATTGCAAAAAAAAGAGATCTTGAAAAAAAAATAATGAAAAAAAAATCGATCCGAAAGTGGAGGTGTGAAGAATTCGGGAGCAAAGGTTGAAGCCGATCCAGTTAACAAAATTCCAATAGATAACTCTAAGAAAAAAAGACATAATTTTTCATACAATGTCAGATTGATGTGCCATTTTTTTCTGGAAAGATAAGAAGGAGGCACACAACTTTTCGGTTTACATTATCTTTAGATTCGCCTCTACATGTGACGAAAAGTCTCATGCAGTAGGGTCATTTTTTCTAAAAAAAAGATCTAGCAGTAAATTGGTAAGATATAAAAATGAAGATTCTGATTCTTCTAAAATTTTGTTGGTTTCAAGAAAAATATTGTATGATGCTTTTGTCAAACTTTTAGAAAAACCCGTGATCGCGGTTTATGAGAAAAGGTGAAAACAATATTTAGATTGTTTGTTTGGATCTTGAGAACCAACAGTCGTGCCAGCTCAATTCCCACTCTCTCCATATTTTTAATTAAATTATTGTTTTTGGAAACTTTGGAGAAATTACTAAATTTTGGGGGATTTCCAAATTTAGAATCTCACCAAACACATTTAGAGCCACCGCTAAATTTAGCGAAAAACACCTATTGGGGGTAAAAAATATTTTTGGCCTAAATTGTGTATTTTGTGATTCTGGACCCTTTTTTGGTAAGAGGGGGACACAAAAACTTCATTTTGATGTACTTTTGGAGCATTTTGTACTAATCTTGGTGCATAAAGTGCAAAAAAAAGAGTAAAAAAAAAGTGTAAATTTTTTATTTTATGTTTGGTTCTATCACACGAGATCTTTGATCTCATAGTAGCGTTCGGTATATACGGTGCCTCTGGGAAGCACTTATGGGTGATGTCGTCATGACTACTACTGCACTTAATGCCTAACATAGCTACCTAAACATCATCTGGGCATTGACCCTATAAAATGGACGGGGAGTAATAATGACACAATACACACACATTTAAGCCCCCATCCGTTTGTGCTTGCACAAACCCCTCTCCGTATTGTCTACGTACCACATACTAAATTCTTTCACGTGCATTAACACCTCTTTCCATACTAATAGGTATATTGAAATGGTGATCTTCTTCCACGTACCGATGGGTATATAGGAAGGGAGCGTATAGAGAAAGGTTTGGTATATCGGCCTAACGGTATATTGAGAGGGAGACCATAAACTCGGAGTGATAAGAGCCTTACCGCTTGTCGAAATTTAGAGTTTCAGAAATTCAAATTATAAAAATGGGTGCACAAGTGCCAAAGTTCTTCTTTCCATATTCATAAGCTGCTTAGAGGAGACAACTATGCTGCATGGAAACCAAAGATCAAGAAGTTACATGAGTTTGAAGACCTATGGAAAGTTGTAGATGGAACAATGAGAAAGATGACTTGATGATAGAAGAAAACAAGTTCAATTTGACAGGGGCCAATCAAAAGGTGAAGTTGATCATCTTGTTTGGTTTAATAGAAGATGTGCAACCCAATCAACCAAGGATGCATGGGATAATTTGAGCACAGTTTATGAGGCAAAGAATAAGAATGCCATCCTCAACCTACTATCACAACTGCATACTCTCAAGTTCAAGCACAATGAGAAGGTTGAAGCTTTTTTGAGATGAGTTGCTACTTTGAGGGCATCTCTACTGGCATTGGAAAAAGAGATAAGTGATGAGGACCTCGTACCAATTGTGTTGTGAGCACTTCCTCCTTCCTACAAAATCTTTGTGACAACTATCAATATGAGTGAACACACAGTCACCTTTGAGAAGTTGGTCAATCTACTCCAACAAGAAGAGGCAATGAACAACAAAGATCATGAAGATGAGAAAGCACTATCTTCCAATCATAAAGGAAAGGGGAAATTTCAGTCCAATCACAAGAAGTCCCAACAAAATCAAAGTCAACAAAGGGACCAAATTCAAAGAGACAACACCAAGAAGTGTCTCATTTGCAATAGAGGGGGATATGACATCAAAGATTATTGGTATAATTCCTACAAAAAGGGTTCATCAAGTAATTCAAAACCCAACAACCAATAGGGTAACAACAATTCAAATCAAGGGAAGTCCAACAACAACAACAATCAAGGGTAGAAAAATGGTAATTGGCAAATAAAACTCAAACAACAAGGGTACATTACCGAACATGAGGATGATTCAGATGAAGGAAACCACATGTATTCTGGTCAATTTGATGAAGAAACCAAGTCCACACAAGATATCTGCATGTTGACTTGGGTGCAACTCAACACATGATTGGATGTAAGGATTGATTCTACACACTACATGACTCACCTAACAAGAACCATGTGTCATTAGTTGATGACTCATCATACAGTGTTAAGGGGATTGGAAACATTTCACTACCTCTTGGAAAGCATGACTGCAAAATCACAGATGTATTGTATGTACTTGGGTTGACCAAGAATTTGCTATCAGTTAGTCAACTCCTTGATCACAACTTGAAGTTGGATTTTGACAAGAATAATGGAGAAAAGTGTGATTGATAAGAAATAAGTCAAGAGGTTCCAATATTGAAGCAAGACCCTCCAATGTGGGATGCATGTTCTAACTTGATTTTGTCCACAAGGATGATCAAGCTCTAGTGGCCAAAGACACACAATCTTCGAACTATGGCATCGTAGATATGGTCACATCATTTTTGATATCTCCAAACACTTCAAAAGGGCCACATGGTGAAAGGATTTCCTACACTCAAACACACCACTGACAAGTGTCACAATTGTCTAGATGGAAAGCAACACAGAGTACCCTTCTAGAAGAACACATATAGAGCTAAGGAAAATCTTGATTTGGTGCACACCAATCTTTGTGGGCCCATGCAACCAAGTCATTCTAGATGTCAATACTTCATGCTTTTGTTGATGACTACTCAAGAAAGATGTGGATATATTATCTAAGAGACAAGAGTCCAACCTTTGAGACATTTCGAAAGTTTCAAAGCACTTGTTGAGAATGAAGTTGGTGACAAGATCAAAAATCTCCACTCGGATCGAGGGGGAATTCACAAGCAATGAGTTCAAGACTTACCTAGAAGCTCATGGGATTCATCAAAAATGCCTCCTACTCACACACCACAACGAGAATGGTGTAGTTGAGAGAAGGAATCATACTATCATGGAAATGGTGCAATGTATGATTGATGACTCAGGTTTAACAAAGACATTTTGGGTAGAAGGCTGCAAGAGCTGCGATCTATTTTTGAACAGAGTTCCCATAGTATCTCTTGAAGGAGTGACACCTCAAAAATCATGGTCAAATCGAAAACCATCAATTGCACACCTAATAGTATTTGGGTGTAAAGCTAGCATGCACATACCTAAGAAGAACATGAACAAGTTGGATATGAAAGCCGAGAAATTGATATTCATTGGATATAGTGAAGAAGCACTTGTGTATAGATTATGGGATCCAAAAGTAAAGAAAGTATACACAAGTAGGGATTTTGAGTTCTTTGAGAAGAAATAAGAAGATGCTCCACTCAACAACTAACAAACATGTAGAATATGCCTCTTGTGAAGACAAAATTTGATGTTCCCACTAAAGATGATAGTGATGAATTGGATGATGGTGAAAACTTGGATCCACCACAAGCTAATGGAACAACTAAGAAGTTACCTAAAATGTATACTCAATTAGTAAGAGATGCAAATTTGAATGAAGCACCTAGCACATCATCTAATCTTGGACCTAGAACTCAAAGTCAAGCTTGTGAAGAGGTCAATTATGCCCTAATGAGAAGAGTTGTTGAAACAATTGAGCCATCTATAGTTTGGGAAGCCCTAAAATCAAAAACTTGAAAAGATTCCATGGATTCGTAGTATCGGTCGGTGATGAAGAACAACACATGGCAAACTTGTCAACCTTCCACCAGGAAGAAACCCATTGATGCGAGATGGATATTCAAGACTAAGTACAAATTAGATGGGACTATTGATAAGTATAAAGCAAGGCTTGTAGCAAATGGGTATACACAACAAGAAGGATTGATTATGAGGAGACATTTGCCCCACAACCAAGATAAAGACAATTAGGATGATCTTTGCTCTAGCTACACAATTTGGTTGGAAAGTCCACCAAATGGATGTGAAAAGTGCCTTTCTTAATGGATATTTGCAAGAAGAAGTCTATATGACTCAAGAGAGGGTTATGTAATACCAAGAAAAGAGATGATGGTATGTAGACTCATAAAATCTCTATATGGCCTAAAAAAGGCACCCTGGGCATGGTACATAAAAATTGATGAGAATATCATAAGTCATGGATTCAAAGGAATCCCTATGACCCCAATCTCTACCTCAAAAATCAAGGGGGAGATTTTCATTGTGGTTGTTTATGTCGATGATCTAGTCATTACAAGCGATTCTGTGAAGATGATCAATGCAACAAAGAAGGATTTTAATTGATCATTCAACATGACAGATCTTGGGCTCATGAACTACTGTCTTGGGTTAGAAGTATGGAAAAAATAGAATCATATCTTTGTGTCGTAGTTGAAATACACCAAGACAACGCTTGAGAAATTCAGGATGATGGACTACACTCCTATTGCTATACCTATGGAAGTGAGACTTTAGTTATCTTGTTCCGATCCATCACCACTAGTGAATATAACTCTCTATCGGTAGTTGATCGGGAGTCTCATTTACCTGACATATACTAGACCATATATCAACTTTGTAGTCAGCTATTTATCACGCTTCATGTAAGAACCAAAATATGTCATTGGAAAGCAACAAAGAGAATACTGAGATATCTAAAGGGTACAATTGACCTTGGTCTAGAGTACAAGAAGAACGACAAATTCTTCTTGATAGGATATTCAAATCAGATCATGCAGGAAACATGGATGATAGGAAGTCAATATCGGATTCATCTTCTTTATGGGATCTGGACCGATATCATGGGGAATCAAGAAACAAAACATTGTTTCTCACTCTTCTCTGACAGAGTATCGAGTTACAGGTGAAGTTGTTTGTGAAGCAATATGGCTACATCAAATACTGGAAGGAATTGGTCTACCACAATAGAAATCTACTCTAGTATATGTTGATAATGAAGGAGTTTTGAAGCTTGTTCACAATCCATTATTTCATGAGAGAACCAAGCATATTGAAATACGGGTTCATTTCATACGCGAGCATGTCTTGAAATATAACATACAAACTTCAACTCTATCCTACAGTGATTCTCAGAAGGCAAATTTTTCACTAAGTCACTTGCATGTGATAAATTCACACTGCTTCGAGAGTTCCTCTCCACTTCATTGGAAACTATGCAAAATTAAGGGGGAATGTTAGCATAATTTAGCATAGGCATATTTATTTCATTTTATTGCATTGTATTTTATTTAATAATGTGTAACATGTGCACTCTAGTCTAGTGACTTGCATTCAATATTGTTATTTTGGATAACATTCAATATTGGTATTAGTAGTAATTACATGTGCATGTGATATGGGTATTATCATCTCATAGTTGGTGCCGATAGGGTGTCATGTCTATCCATATGAGACTTTCCAATATCTATAAATATTACAGCTCTTACATTGTTATATAATCTGATTTTATGATCAATAATATTTGTGAGGCTTTCCATCCCTCTTTGGTCATTGCGATCTTATTCTATTCTATCATTTAGTATCAGAACTATACCATTGTTATCATACACTTTCTATAGGCTTTTTCACTTTTATATCCAACTCATTCATGACTTCTAGAGGCATGACATTGCATGATGCATCGGAATCAAACATACAATTGTGAAGTAGTATATCCTTTATGATCAAAGTTGTAAAGAATGGATCAAAATTCAATTATGAATCAACCAGTATGTACCCAAGTATACCTCAGTGTTTTCCAAGATCCCCTCTACTTGCTAGTGGTGTTTTAAGGTTTGTAATGATTTAAGAAGGAGTTTCAACAATGTTTACATTTCTGCTTGGGGTACTCTTCTCCTCTTTCAATCCAAAGTAATCAAATGCTCTCTTCTTGTGCTCAGGAATCCTAAGCAACTAAATTATTGGAACACTCACTTTGATTTGGCTCAATACCTAGGCTATGTCATATGTAACAATATTTGGGAAGGTGGCATTGGAATGGAGACAAGCATTCATTAGATGGCATGGGATTCTTGGCAGCTTGGGCATGAGGAGGACTAAAAGTTTTTCCTAGGACATCAAAGCTTTTGGCAGTGTTTCTCTTATATGAGCTTCTTTGGGAATACTTGTAAGCAAGGTTGTTTTAGGTTTGGCTTGAGGCCCAAATCCCTTAAGAACCTTGCTCCTAGTGTTATAATCTTTCGTTGAGCCACAACAACATTCATTAACAATTGTCTATCTTCCTCCAAAGGGATACCTCCATCATACTTATTAATCATCAAAGCTCTTAAGTATTCAAATTCATTGTTAGGAATCTCAAAATCTTGTACTACATCTACCTCAAGAGTATAAGAGGGAATAAGGACTTGTACCCATTTGATGTAATCCCAAAAGGTTACAGATGTCATTGTACTTATTACCTCAGTTGATGTTACTCCTTCTTGTGAGCTTGAAGAAAAACCCACCATGAAGATATTATCATTATTACCATCATCATTATTAGCTTCACCATCTTCTTGGTCCACTTCACATGGAGGATGGGGCAAAAACACCTATCATGTTAATCAATATCATCAACTTCCTCAATAGTAGTAACCCTAGTAGTTAGGGGATCAGGTAACACTCTCCCTTCACGTGCTTGAGGATGTCTATTTGTAGCAGACCCAGGGTCCTTTCCCTCTATCATCAGATCTTTGATCACCCCTAGGATGATTAGAAAATCTATCATTGTTTTGTGCTTTTTGCTGACCTTGTTAAGTCTTTCCAATTCCCTTCTCTACTCGAGCTAGTTTGTATGAGATTTCTTTGACATCCCCGCAAAATTATTAATAACCTCCTCCAAATCAACACCCTTGCAAGATTGAGGTTTTTCATGGTTTATCAAATTTACACCATCTCTCTTGTGAGGTTTCCCAATGGCCTTAATGTTCTTTTCAATCTGCGGTGCCATGGTGAAGGCGTGCCTCAAATTAGTATGGTTTTGTCTCTTAAGTAGTAGGATGCCTTCTTATCAAATGCATCTACATATTTGATCAATCATGACTCATCACATGGCCTCAAATTAACAGAATCCTTCTCAAAGTTTTGTTAAAACTTGTGTTGAAGTCATGAACCGATTCATTGGGGTTCTTCTTGATATTCTCAAAATCGACAATATAAACCTAGGATTAATTTTGTCACCATATTGCAATCTGAATGCATTATGCATTTCAGCCCATAAATCAATAGAATTATTTGGCAAGGCCTTGTACCAATCCCTAGCATCCTCCTCTAAAGTGTGGACAAACAATTTAATGTACACATCCTCAAATCCAATTCCAAAATCCTCCATCATATTAATAAAGAGTTTCAAGTGTTGATCACCTATTATGGAATTATTCCCTTGGAACTTTGGCAATCTACTTCTAACACCCTGAGGCACATCATTAAGATAACCAACCATTCCCCTAAAATTTATTTGGCCAAAGGTATTAACCACAAATGGAGGCCTAGGTGGAGTCTGAGCCATGTTGTTTGGTGGAGGTGATCTTGGGGGTGACACAAGCTGATGAGGAGTGCGAGGTCTTTGGGGATCAAGAATGTGGTTCACAAGATCGGTATTCTCTAGGTGCTGATTTTCTTGGAAAGTTTTAGTAGAATTGAAACACACAGGTGCATATTGAAGAAGGAACTCACCAGGTATAATAAGGAACTTCACTAGTTGAAGTAAACAAGTTTATGAGAAGATTTCTTGAATCAAAATCACTAGAAGAAGAGTGATAATCCTCTATTAAAGGCTCATCTCTCTCACCAATGGATATTACTTTGCTTGATGTCTGACCTTCAACAACCTTCCAAACTTTTCTTTCCTCTAAAACTATCTTTCCCAATTCTTGAAATAACTTTCTACTTGGGTCCCTCCTAAAGAGAGATCTTCTTCCTTCTAGGTTTATAGAGATTAGCAACACCAAAAATAAATGACAGAAATCTAAGACACTGGTATTTATCAAGATCAAAACAACATGGAGTTTCCACTAAGGACTTTCACCCTAGTTGTGAAAATGCACTAAAATACTCATCAAATACCTATCATCACTAAAAATCTTGCCAAAATTTATAGATCAGATCTTCCTTTTCTTGAATCTATCAACCACAAATGCAAATGAAGTGCAACTACTATTGAAACTAATAAAATTACAGACAAAGTTTGAAACCTTTGCATACACCTTGAAAATCTGAGTATAGAATGATGCTTTAACATTATAAAACTTGTAAAAGACATTACTTGGGTTTGATATGCATTCAAATATTTCAAATATGTATGAACATGGATCGATTGATCTAAGAATGTCCCCACAGCAACAACGTCCTATTGGTCTTGACGGGATCAAAATAATATGAACTGAAGTAGATTAAAAATTGGTCTGGATATTACATTCTTCATCCTGAGATATGGCACACTAGTGTTAACGTGCTCAAAAAATTATTAACTAGAAGTAGATTAACAAATTGGTCTGGATATTGCATTCTTCATCCCCAAAAATGGCACCACTAGTGTTGGTACCCAATTTTTTCTCCTTTTCACTCGAACAACATCAAAGATATGACATGAAGCTTAAAGACAGATGGATAATGGTGTGTGTCATTTTTAGTTAGGGATATGATCTAATCTGGAACTCAGTTTGTGGAGAGATGTATAACATTTAAATAGGACTTGATCTTGTCCTAACAGTTTTAGGTTGTGTCTTTCAACCAAGGTAAGAGAACCTATTTTGTAACCCTCAAATGGTGAAGGAGATGAAGATATCCCTCAATTTGTGTAAATAGTATGAAAAGGGCCTTGGTAAAATATGATCAACACTCCAAATCTGACTTTCACAAGTTGTCACTTCTAGATTATGGAGATACTTTCAATGCAAGGCAAGGGTTACTGAAGACATTTTGAAATCCTAATCTATTCTACATACTTTAGCAAATGGATTTTGATCTTCTATGGGTATACAGGTCAAAACAGGGGTAAAATAGGGTAGGATTAGTTGTTTTGAATGATTTTTGGGTGGGAGTTTAGACAAGACAAACCAAGGTCCACTAGACTCTTTGAGGATTTTAAAAAAATATGGAGAAACTTAATAGTAGAAAGTATCAAAATGGTTAATCATCCCTTCAACCAGGATATGTGCATCAAATGGAGGCCTAGATCTGCACTTTTCCACACAATCTTTGATCATCTATCACAAAATATTGAGTTAGAATGAACCAATGAAGCATTTAGCAATCACTATTTAATCATGACCTAAGGTGCACCCAAAGGTTTACAAACAATCTCTGTAGTTAAGGAAGGTAAAGTGATTTTAAATTTGTTTATCTTTTATCGGAAAGAAAGTCTTAAAAATGTGAGATTGCAAATGCCACTAAACTATCACAAGAAATGAGACCATGTATGATCAAGAGAGATTTTAAACACAAGACTGCAACAAGAAACAAGAAACACAAATTTGAAATGCATTTTGAAATGTAAGCATTCACATATTTTCCCAAAGACAACATAGAATAACTCAAAAATGATTAGATTTATCAGCAGGGGAATGTTTTGAAAAACAATCTCAGAGCTTGTTAATGGCTATACATGTGCAACCAACTTAACATGATTTGAAATCTGATATAGAGAGAGTTACATGAGTTTCTCAAGTGGTCACTTAGAGAATGGGCTTCTTCCCAGATTTTCCCATGAAATTTTTAGTTTTCTAGGATTTTTAAAACTCTTCCAACCCTTTGCATGAAAAATTCATGCAATATATAGCTTTCAATATCCTTTGAGCCTTCTTTCCCAAGAAAATAATATGCCAAAGGATCAAATTTGTTACAAAAATTCCTCATGATTCGTAGACAAGGACATTTAACAAAACACGTCCAAAAAGTTGCCAGTTGTCTCAAAAAGAGATGAATCATTGCAAAATTTGCATCATTATCCATTGTGGAGGCACATTTTTCATCTTCAAAGCATGCAAACCCCCTTCCCTTAATTATTTCATCCATTTCCCTCCAAAATTTCACTATGCAACTTCTAGATATGATATTTTATGTTTTTGGATGGGTTAGGGAAAAAATTCATTTCAAAAACATCTTTGATCTTCAAATTAATCCTTAAAAATAACTTCATTGGTCCTTAGAGGCACAAACGACATGAATTTGTCAAAAATTCGATGAAAATTGATCTAAAAATGCATCTCCAAACTTCTTGGAGTGTAAATGGTAGCCAAACTGAAAAAATGCATAGTTACCATTGATCTTCCTTTATCCTTTAATTTGAGCCCTCCACGTGTCACAATGTGATTGGAAATGGGCTTGGGATCACCTTTTGACATTTTAACACTTTTGGAAAAATGTAAAAATTTGACATTTTCTTTGCCCTTCCACCACCTTTGAAAATGTCCCAAAGTGGGCCCCATTGGAATCGTGGACCGATTCTACACATTTCCACCTTTTGGAAAAAGGAAAATTTTCCAAATTATCCCCACGAACCCGCATCTCTCGATTATGTCCCCGATGACATGTGGCGATTGTTGATTTGTTGTGGGCTTGTGTTCCTCCTTTTAATTTTATGCCTTTATGCCAAAAATGGGAAAAATCTCAATTTTTCCTCAAGGCCCGAAGTTCCACCTCGACCCTACCACGTCTCCACTCCCGATTGGCTGGTGGATCTTTGGCCCTTTTAACAACTTTTTTCCCTTTCGCCAAGAAGAAAAATTTCTAAGTCTTCCGCCCTCCATTCCCACCTTTGATGCAAACGTGACACGTGTCCACCTGTGATTTGTTGCGGAGTTCCGGATTGTTTTGTGACTTTAATCTTTTAACCAAATAAAGTCAAAAACTTCAAAAGAACTCAACCACCCATAATTCCGTCCTTAGCTCTAAAGCCACCACGTGTTCCATTTTGATTTATTGCATGGCCCTAGGCATTTTCTTTACACTTTAACTCTTTTTCCAAAATTCCTTAAGGCACAAAAATACCCACTACTTCTCATCCAATCAAAAGAGGACACATCAGCAACATTAGAACCAATTAGAGTAAAGCGGAGCCATGGGACCAAATTCACCCTTTTTCCAAAAAAGTAAAAAGTGATAAGTTAAAACAATTTTCCGCCATCCCTCGGCCAATTAGAACAAGCCACATTGCCGATGAATGTTGAAGAATAAATTGATGGGCAAATGACGCCCATCTGACCGTCAAAACACAAAAAATGCCAGGATTCCTTAGAATTTGATTTTTTTGCTAAGGATGACAAATTTCTCGAAATTGAACCAACTGAAACATGTTTTCAAAGCATTTTTGATCATGGAATTGGATTTTCAATGGCATACAAGTGTAAATCGATCAATTTTAAACTTCATGATTGGGCAAAAGGAAAATGGCAGAGCCATAGATTTTGGAAAAATTAGGACAAAATTAGGGCACACATGTAGATTTCTTTCAAGTTGGGGCAAAACAACAAGTTTGTGAGCATTTCAAGGCATTTGGCTGGAGGGAAAGTTGCAGGACCAACAATTTGAGAGAAAAACATTTCAGAGCACGCAGAATGAAGGAAACATTTAAGGAAAAATGGTGCAAGATCAAAAATGGCACCAACATATTAAAATGGGGTGGGGGTGGGGTCGACAATCGTCCCTCCCTTTTATATTAACAAAAACCCTAACACCATAGCCATGTGGGCTAACAACACCATGGTGATGCATTTTCTTTTATATTTTTTTATATTCTATTTTTATTATCATAAATATATATGTATGTATGTATGTATATATTAAATATTAAATTTTATAGTATAATTATAATTACACTAATTTATTTTTAATAAATAATTAATTATAATATATTTTTTATATATAATTTTTGTAATAAATTCATATAATTAAAAATATTTCGATTACAAATGTATATGGATATTCTTATAATTTTATTTAATTAATAATCAAAGCAAGTCATTTAAAGTATGGTAAAATAAAGCAAGAACTATAAAAATTTCTAACTATTCTTAGAAGAATGATAATGAACAAACTAATAACATTACTTATTCATTTCAAAACAATTTGCAAGGAGGTGATTTTCTTTTTGTTCTATTTTAAGGATTTCCATCAATTACTTTGTTTCCTTATACTTGACTAAAAATGCATCTATAGATTAAATATTTCAATATATCCTTTACTCAATAAAATAAGAGTAAATATTTTTTTCTTCCTTTAACAATTAAATGGTAACCATTTCACAAAGCAAGCGAAAATAAACAAGATTATCATTTCTTTAAAAAAAGATACAACATATCACATTTTGGGAATAATGAAACAATTTCAATTTTAAAGGGGATGTATTTCCATTTCAAACCATATCAATTTTTATATTCCACCAAAACAATGAACAATTTGGTAATTTCCTTTCTTAAAACTAGTACATTTCAAAATGTGATTCCCTCATTCAAGAATTTTTAGAAGAGTTTACAAACTATAGACATTTCCAAGTACTAATACAAATTTCTTTCAAGTTTAAAAATTTACAATCTTCCACTAAATTGGTAATAAGAAAATAAAAATTTACAACATAAAGGCTTTCAACAAGGCCAAAATCAAAGTCTCCAATTTGTAAGTCTTCTCCCAAATGTAGCTCCAATCTAACTCACTTCAATATTTCACAACAAGGATCACAATACAAAGGAAGGGGGAATAGGCAACTCTCTCCACCCAAAATTTAATCTATTAAGAGGAGAATTCATCCACTTTAATGGCCCCCAAGCCCCAACAAAAGAACCATGAGGGGTTTTGAGAAACATTTGACAATTTTTCAACAAATGTGGCTTCCACAAACAACATACATTTCAAAATATTCAACACAACAAAAATGACATATTGCATTTTTTTGCAACTTCTCAAACAAAAAAAAGGTTTTAAATCAAACCAAATGGAGAAAGGACTACGGGAAACCACCTCCATTTTCCTCCCAAGTAAAGTGGGAGTTTAACCCTAAGCCTCCAAGTGCACAAAACAAACAACACAAAATTCTTATCTCTCCCTTGCAAGTATGGAACAATATAACCATGGTTTTCTTTTCACTGCCCATAGGAGAAACTTCCCAATCACACTCCCACCAGATTCATACCTAAAAACCCTATTTTCCCTCCTCAATGGTCCTATAAGTCCATATCTCATACCCAAACTAAGGAATGCTACCCAACCACACAAAAGCACATTAAGAAAAGTCAAACAAACTTAACAAGCAAAATATTTCCACATCTACAAACATAATAAAAAAACAAAAAAGGTGGAGATCCTACCTCTCCATCAAGTTCCAAGAATACTTCACTTCACAAGTATTTCACACCTCCAAGCCAAGCAAATTCCCACAAAAACACTCCAACAAGCTCCCAATTTCAAAAATGAAAAAGGAAGAAAATGAACAAGTAACCCCCATTCCATCAAAATCCATCAATAAATAGAAATGGAATGTGAGGATGATGAGGTGGCTCCATGTAGGATTCCACTTCATCATTCCTCCATTCCCACACTCAAGTCAAACACCATGCCCAAGACAATAAATGAGCATGTAAGAACTATGACAAACCCACATGGCACAAAAACTTGCACACCATGCCTTCTAAGGACAAAATTTATTGTGACAAGAAGAAGGTGCAATTATTTTCACCCTTTTACACTCTAAAAAGGATAAATAAGTAAAAATAAAATCCCCATCCCATAGGTAGGGTTGTTGGGTAAATTTAAGAGGCATGGGACAAGATTAGCTTGTCCCACAAGCCTCCAAAAAGGCCTCCCAAGTCAAAATCCAAATTTTGAAGTTGGGGTGGAGTATAACACACACAAACCAACATAAATCTCACTTACAACAAGGACCACCTAACTTTATAATTATCTATTTGTCACATCTCTATTTTAGTTAACCAAATAAGAAGGATTATCTTAATTAAGACACATTATTACTTGTTAATAAAGTGACAAAAATTTCCATAAAAATTAAATACATATAACACAAATAAAACACAAAAAATTAAAAAAGGAAAACATATCACCCCGTGGCCATACATGTGAGGTCACGTCTCTTAGAAGACCTCCTAACTAGGCATGAAAAAACACCGGACAACATAACATTACACAAGTTTCCAAATTTTTGCGACATTTCTCAACACCTCACATCCTTCCGTGGTTGGTCCCATATCCCCTTTTGATGTATGTGATAAGATGTCCTACAAAAAAACAAAACACCTCTCTGTCCTTTTGGTCATATTAACAACATCGAGACAATATACATATAAAATCAATAATCATCATTCAACATTAGAAATTCTATCATCTAGCATCATACAATTAATTCAATTTTGGCATCCATAAAATCATAATTCTACTCAAAACATCCAACATAGGTTATGCATCCAAATTACGACATGTTAGTACAAAAATCAGAATATCGCAACTCAACATATATAACTGTCTATCATCACCATCTAGTGCATCATAATAAAAATGTAAACCACATAATGTCAATATTCTAAATATCTGCATAGTCCATCATCTATTGATCAAAATATAATACTCAAATGTCTAAGTATCAATCCAACAATATCAACATCAAAATGAAATAGTGTCGAAGAGGAGTGGGAACTACATCCCCCTCCCCTTAGACTCAACTTCCTCCTAGAAGTCACTAATAGCTGAGGAAACTGGGCTCGCAATAAAGTGGCATCCTCCCATGTGGCTGTAGTCTCATCGTACCTATCCCACTAGACCCACACCTAGTCAATATCATGGCCTCAAAGGCCCAAGGTCATGTGCTCTATGATGCATATGGGATGCATTGACACCTGCCCTTATCTTGCACTTGCAATGTGGTCCAATCAAAAATTGAGAGTGATCCGAATTGTATCTTCTAAGAACAAAAGAATGAAATACATCATGCACATTAGACATGTTGGGTGCTAATGCTAGAAGATATGCCAAAGGACTGATACTCTCAAAGATCTTGAAGGGACACATAAATGTAGGAGCCAACTTAGAGCCTTTTCCATAATGGATATGACTCTTATGAGGCCCGACATGAAGAAACACCTTCATGCCCACCTCAAAACTATGATCTTTCCTCCTCTGATCTACATATTTCTTCTTTCTATCTTGAGCCTCCTATAATCTTTCTTGAATCATGACAACTTGCTGCTCCATCTCCTATAATAATTTCTTCCCAAGAGAAAACCTATCCTCCAATTTGTCCCAAGTCAGTGGTGTCCTGCACTCCCTACCATACAATGCCTAAATGGAGCTATACCAATCAAACTCTAAAATTGTTGTTATGGGAAAACTATACTAAATACAAGTACTTGCTCCCACCTAGACCAATGGTCCATGACATACATCCGCAACATATCCTCTAATATCTGATTCACTCACTCTATCTATCCATCTATCTCTAGATGATAAGTTATACTTAAATTGATATTCATCTTAAGAGAATAGTCCATGATAGTCCAGAAATGAGATGTGTATAAGGGATCACGGTCACAAAAAATATTCCATGGAATCCCGTGCAATCTGACAATCTCATCCAAGAATACTTAAATCACTACACTAGATATATAGGTGTTCTTCATTGGAGAAAAATGAGCCACTTTCATAAATCTATTCACTGTGACCATGATGGCATCATGGTGGTATCTTGGAGGTTGGCAACCCTACCATGAAATCCATGGAAATGGTGTCTCATTTCCACTCCAGTATGGCATATGAGTAGATAAGGCTAGCTAGGTGCTAATTCTTGGACTTCACCCTCTAACACTCTAATAAATGTGACACAAACGTAACTACATATCTCTTTATACCTCTCCAATGGTATAATTGTCTCAAGGTGGCGTATATCTTCTTCACCCCTAGATGGGTTGAATAAGGTGCATGATGAGCCTCTGCCAAGATATCCTATCTCAAACCTCCATCTCTAGGTACATAGATCTAGCCTCTATGTCTGAGAAGACCATCTAACTCTAATGAAAATCCATCAAAATTCCCCTCAAGTGGTCTTAGAGACTCAATCTCTGATCTAGCTGTAAGGTAGAATTTGTAACGTTGAAGCTGCTACAAAATCCTGTCCCAAAATATGTACCAACTAAAGTAGACATAACCAAATGTCTTCATCTACTTAAATATTCTCGCAACCATAATCTCCTTCCCCTTCATATTATCTATCTCTATGTCGTAATTACAAATAAATTCCATCCAATGCCACTGATGAGCATTGAGATTGGGTTATGTGAAGAGGTGACAAATATTCAAATGATCATTCTTGAGAATGAATCTCCTTCCTAAAAGAAATGTCTCCATCAAACTAAAGCATGCACAACTTTTACAAGCTCAAGATCATGAGTCATATAATTTAGCTTATAATCCTTGAGTTTGTGAGAATCAAAAGCTACTACATGACCCTCCTACATCATTACACCTCCTAATCCTACCAAAGAGGAATCTGTATGCATACGAAGAACTCTTCTTATGGATCTAACACTGCAAGAATGGGTGTTTTCTTAAGGAATTGCTTAAGCATCCTAAAGGCCTTCTCACATCTATCTAAACAAATGAACTTCTTCCCTTTCCACTAAAGGGAAGTGATGGGGTGTGAAACTAGAGAAAATTTCTAAACAAATCTCCTATAGTACCTACCAATCCCATTAGACTACACACCTTGGTCAAACCGGTGGATGTCGGCTAATCCATAATGGATCTAATCTTGGAAGGATCAACTATGATACCTTCCCCAGAAATAATGTGGCCCAAATACTACACCTCTGACTGAAATAATGCACACTTCTCCAGGTTCTCGTAAAGTTTTTGCTCACAAAGACACTATAGAACCTAACGAATGTGTTCCTTGTGCTCCCCACATATGAGAAAAGAACAAAATGTCATCAAGGAACATGAGGAAAAAGTAGTCTAGAAAGGTCCTGAACACCCCATTCATCAAACTCATGAATACTACAGGGGCATTTGTCAAACCAAATGGCACAACTCTAAACTCATAGTTTCTATATCTTGTACGAAAAGATGTCCTATGAATATCTAGCTATGCAATCCTCAGTTGATGGTATCCAGACTTAAGATCATTATTAGAAAACACATTGGTCCATTTCATCTAATCAAACAAATCATTGATGAATGGAAGGGGGTAATGATTATTGATCGTTACTTTGTTCAACTGACGATAGTCTACACACAACCATAAGGATTCATCCTTCGACTTCACAAAATCACTTTGGTGCATCCCATAGGGATACACTAGGATGGAGTAGGAATTTCTCAAGAAGGACCTCTAGCTATAACTTGAGCTCATATAGCTCAGTGTGGTCATCCTATAAGGAGCACGTGAGATGGGTTCTACTCCTAGAACCAAATCAATGTGAAAATATATCTCACATGGGAGGCATCCTTGAAGCTCACTAGGAAAAACATAAAAAAACTCCTACAAAATGGGGTGATCATCAAGTGAAGGTCCACTAGCCCCATCCTCCAACCGATCATTAACTATAATGGCATATAGCTGAAAAACCCTCACGCACATTGCTTTAGCTATATAGTAAAAATAGTGTGAATAGAGATGGGTCTCTTAACTCCAACAATCACTGATTCCACTCCCAAATCATCTACACAAGATATAACCTTACTATGGAAATCAACTCTATCTTTGTGCATGACAACCAATCCATGCCCAAGATAACTCCATATGAACCCAAGGGAAGGATACAAAGATCCAAAGTAGTGGTAATGGCTCATGGGTCCACTACACATGCCTTAACAAAGGATTCTACTCGAGATCTTGGCTCCAGAAGCCATATCAACATCACAACTAAGGCCCTTCCTAACTACCACCAACTTGTAACACTCTACTAAAGATGGAGAAATGAAAGAATCTAATGATCCTGAATCAAATAAAATAGGGGTAGAAATACCACCAATGCTACCTATGGTCTCTATCAACATTCCTTGATGCTCTTCTAGTGGTTCTCGACCACATCATATATCATGTAGCTCCTATCCATGTCACCAACCATAGGCTCAGAAATAGGTGCCTTACCCTAATTAGTAGGGTTCTAAGGGAACTCTCTCCAATGATGTCCATGCACACCGCATCCATAACAAGTACATGGTCCTCTCCACTTTGAGAAGATATTCTTCCGTGTGGCTAAGTAGTATGTGTTGAAGAACACCGATGATATTGTCATTGATCTTTTTAGGTGCTATGGTGGATGAAATCCTCCAAATTTTCTCAAGGTATAGCCTATGTCTGTTAGGCCGCCTAGGTGGAGGTCCCATACTATGCCCTCTCTACACATCATGGAATTGTGGAGGTTGAAAGGATGGTTGAGTTTACTACTACTAATGAGGAGGTGGAGGAGTTTGAAAGGAATACTATGTTAAAGTGTGTCTGCACAAGAGTAGGAGGAGATGATACCCTCAATCTACTATCCTATAATTGTTGTATACATCTCCTCACTCTGTCACGATCCTGCTAAGTCTTCCCCTTGGTTTCCTCTACTATATAGGTGTTTTTCATGGACTCTAATAATGTCTATAGGAAATGAATACACAATGCCTCACCCAATTCTAAGTTCAAGCCCCGAGGAACCTATGAAATATGACCTACACTGCATGTAATCTATATGCTAAAGCATATCTAAAACCATTCCTCATACTCTGCCACTATCATGGAAGCCTATCATAGATAATGAAAGTCATTGATCTGCTACTGGATGAATCTCCTTGATATGTAGCTACTCTTGAAATGTGCCTTGAAGAGATCCTAAGTAATTGTCTCTGAATCCACATGGATATTTTGTTCGTCATTACTCCACCCAACTCTAGCTTGGCCTCTTAGAAGGTGGATGGAAATATGAGCTTTCATGTTGCTAGAACAATGAAATAGCTTGAAGCATATTCTCAAGCTAATCAACCATGCCTCTTCCACAAATCCCCATGTGTCTCAAGTAAAATGAGGTAGGTGTAACTTCAGTATCTCTCTAATGTATATCTGCTTTCATTGAATGTCAACCCCTAGGTCTCACTACATGATCATGTCTTAGCCTAGGGATCCTAGACCAATCTCTATGCCCCGTATATCTATCTATTTTCTCCTTAGGAGCTGTCCCATTTCTAACTAGATCCAAATGGGAGTTATTTCTATCCTCTACACTATGATGCAAGGTGCATGAACCTCCACCGATGGCTTTTGTCCTTCTTGATAGGTCACCCTCCTAAATATCCTCCATGTATAGCGGCATTAACATCATGTAGTCTATGCAATATATGAGGTGAAGTAGTTGTTACTTCCTTATCTGGGGTTGGTAGGTCTAGGTCCACATGTAGGAACCCCTCGTCTATTCCATGCCTCCAGCATAGACCAAGGTGAGATTCATTTTATCATAATATAAGTTGTTGGTTTTAGTTTTCTATGTTTCCAAAAAATATATAATGCAATGTTATGTGTTCTAGGTTTAGATCTACGCTAGGTTTATTTGTTTATTTTTCATGCCTCCAAGTGTTCCTGGGTGTAGTCATTTTTACCCCTATTACAAAAGAAAGTAACCCCATGCACACCGGCCTATCACCCAACTGGGCACTGGATGCTCACCCGAGGCACACGTGGGTGCCAAGTCTCTCTTTTATGTGAGTTTAGTGGGAAACATCATCTATGATCCATGTTTAAGAGATTTGAAAGGAAGTAAAACATACAAGCACCATAGAGCTTAGAATGGCTTCTAGATCCTTGCAGTCATTTCAAATAGAAAGAGCTTAACATATTTTATAACTTATACCAAAACAGAAAGAAGTTGTACAAGCATCCATACTTAATCATAAACATAAATGAAAAATAACTATGAGAAAGATGTATGCATTAGAATCATCAATGTTCATATTCATGTAAGCTGGTAACCTCATTACATTCATGGAGCCATTACAGAATGTCACAGAGAAGTAGACCGTAGTCATGCATTATAACTAGACTTATGTGGCTAGGATCTCAAAAGAAGGTTTATACCACCCCCATACCCTTGTTACATCCTTCCCTAAGAACAATTACCCAAACTAACAGAGTTCTTGTAGTATTTTTGCAGAGCTCCACCCTCTATCTATTTCTCCCTATCTTTACTTCTGTAGGCACTTGTATATATAGGCTTTCTAGACTGCCAACTCATCCTCCAATGGCCTTAGATCCAATGCCAAGTGTCTAAATGTGGTCCTCCATGCAAGCATGCTCATCTAGGCCTGAGGTTTCTACTTTTTACCATGATGTGCTTCTAGAATCTTCTATCGCAGCATCCTCCTTCCTAGGACAACCTGTCACTAGGTTGGCACCTTATCTACTCCACATGCACAATCAGGTCAAGCTTTTCATGTGTTCTACCCAATATGGATAAGTCATGAACCCTTGGTTATGTCTATATCATGCCATTGGTTTCCTTAAAGCCTTCCTTAAACCCTACCCTACGTGCTTTATCCTTGTGTTTCTTTCTTCAAATAGGCCTTGTGCGCCTATGTGCCTTTTTGTACTTACCCAATATTTTAGGGGCCTAACATCACCCCACACTATGCCTATTATCCACTTGAGGGAACACTTATCTAATGAAGAGAAAGAATATAGTCAACTTATGCCTTGGGACAAGAATAAGGGGATGAAAGAATAGGGAAAGAAGAAAGAATGGGGAAGTGATGGAATCACTGCAATAAGCTAGGAAAATCCTTTTGCAAGTCAGCCTCCAACTTGTTCCAAGCATCAACTTTTGTTTTGCACTCTCTGACAAAGGTCACCAACTAGGGTGCTCACCTTCTCAAAACTTAGTCCATTTCCTTGTGTGCTTATGGTGTTAGAAATTTTATCTAACTCTTTGCCTACATCATCCAATGCATCCATTCTTCATGTAGTCTATGGGTATAGTTCCTTTAACCAATTTTTTATCGAACCCCTTAAGATTTCAATTGATTTAGATTTTATTTTGACCTCGGAAAGGATTTTGTCCCTTTCTTCCTTATTTCCTTTATTATTTTCTTGAAATTCCCTAGTTCTACTTCATGAGTGGTGACCAAGATGCATACCACTTTGACTCTGTCTCTGCGTAATTGTCTTACAACCTTAACAATCTAGGAATTAACTTTTATATCAGTAAGAACCTTGTTGTACTTAGCTACGAATGCCATGAATTTCAAATTATCTTCTTTCTCCAAGCGTGTGGCAAATTCTTCTACATATTCCAAGGCTAACGATTCCTCTCCATGGTGAGGACTCTTGTTAAATCCTCCAGGCATCCCAAGGTAGATCCATACTTCTGTGTGGGAGGTGCTAGGTCTAGATGCTTCAACACTATAGCATTGTTAATGGACTCCACCTTTTTGTATATTGCACATACTTTAGCCTTCTCATCTTTTAACTCACACTACAACTAGGCACTAATTATTTTCTCTTGACTTAGCTCCTTTTTCCTTGTAGCTAGCTCTTCCTCTTTATTCTTTAGGTCCTCCTCCAAATCTTTTATTTTGTATTTCCACCAAAGTGTCTAGCTTTGACCTCAACAGACCTTGTTAAGCGCGTTGCATAGTCGTTCATCCGAGAGCTACTGAGCATTCATCACTAGGTTGTCTTCTCTTTAGTCTTAGTAATATTATTATTTCCCCATGGCTTACTTCAAATTCTGGCTCATCAAGATGGGACTCAATTTCCCATGAGAGCATCTTCCTTGTCTACGGGTATGTAGCCTCCTTATCAAAAGATGACATTTACACGAGCTCCTCTAGTGGGAATCATGCTTTGGAACCACGTGTGAATCAATTTTTGGGGTCATTAATATAACCCATCCTTGGCCTCTCCTCCCTGCACACCTTCCTCCCATGTGCGTGCCCTTAGGAATACTTATAGTTAAAATGGGGCCTCCAGTGCTGCCATGGTCCCTTTTTGCGCTCTCCTCCTTATCCTTGTTCAACACCAGCTCAATGCTGTGTTCCAACTTCTCCTCCACCAAGGTCTCAATATTATTTTTTTCTTCTCTCTCTCTCAGTTTCCTTGGTTATTTGTTCCAGCGTAAGGCTTGGGGCCTTCTATTTCTGTGT
The DNA here is from genome assembly GCA_018340775.1 of Taxus wallichiana var. yunnanensis. Classification (NCBI taxonomy): domain Eukaryota; kingdom Viridiplantae; phylum Streptophyta; class Pinopsida; order Cupressales; family Taxaceae; genus Taxus; species Taxus wallichiana. The sequence continues at coordinate 41,470,335 of CM031240.1, read as the reverse complement.
GCCAACCTCCTCACTTCCCATGTCTTGGGTGCCTTCCCCTTCTTGGATATCCTTGCGCTGCATGAAAAGGAACCCATATTCCTCTTCTCTGCCTTCTTCCTTTGAATCATGCATGTTGAAAACAGGTGGCTCTTGATCTTTTTCAGGTTCATCTTCCCTACTAACATCTTCTTCACTATCATCTTCTTCACCTATGTATTTTTCCAAACTCCTAGTTTCTTCCGAGGTGGTCTCCTCTTCTATCCTCTACTTCTTCCTAACCAGGGATTTTGGTGTAGGTGACTTTGTTTCTTCTTCTCTCAAGGACTCCTTGTCTGATGGATTTTCTAGCTCTGAGTCTTTTCTTTGACTATGGGCCTCTTCTTGTGCAAATACATACTTGTTCTGGCACTTGTCCCAGGGGAACCTATTACCTATGTATCCACCACACTTGGTATTTTCTTCTCTGGCTCTTTTTCCTCCCGTTTGGGTGTGGGTCTCTTCCGATAGTTGGGTCCTCTTGTATAGGCACCTCATTCTCTAGATATGTGCCCTTTTCAGATTTAGGTCTTATGCAGAGGTATATACACACCATGGATCCTCCTGTAATGGGAAAATTCATGGGCCTTATCATTTGAACTTCATGTGACACATACCTCTCCATGTACATGTGCTTTCCGAGATAGACCAACCCTTTGTGCAATTCCCTATGGTCTCGGTCTAGATTACCAAGGTCCAGTTTCAAATTCTTGGATTATTTGAACTTGTTTACTCCCACTTGGAAGTATTGAGCTGTGAAGGAAAAGGGGAGCTTGCACCATGGGCTCTATGTCTCGTCCATTAGTCTGAATCTATCCTAGGAAGAAATCCTGGTACATAGCAAATTCAACTTCTCCTTTGGTGACTATTGGCAATTGTTCAGAATCATCCATTCCACCCCGAACACGCATCCTCGTGCATGTATAGCATTTCTCTAGGTGCACCTTGTGCACGGTCCTCATAGTGTCATAGGCGTATTTTTCAAATCTCTTTGCAGTGAAGGGTCCTCAACAGGGTACTCCCACATGAATTTTTCTGATGCATCGGGTACTCTAATATCTGAAAACACAATGGTTAGTAGGAAATTACCAAAGGATCCTATCACCTTCCTTTGCGTAGCTGACAATCTCATCCGTAATGAATGTAAAAAAGTTATAGATGGTGCCCTTTTAAATTTTCCTGTAAACATACAACCATGGATTATTGACCTAGGTCCATCTCTCTTGGCCATTTAAATTTTTCATCAGGTGCGTGACCATCTTCATTACTAGGTCCTCGATGTCTGTGATATCATAGTACCTTGACCCCTTTTTGTATGCATAGGTGGCGACCGTCTCCTTAATTTCCTCTTTTTCACTTAGGTCATCCTCCAAACTATCTCCTTCACAGATGAGGCTTGCGAAATGTGAAATGAGCCGAGGATAATATGCATCTTGCACCCCGAAAGTGGAAGTAGTCTTCATGTACATGCGACATCAGCCATTGATATAGGTGCTTAGGCTTCCCAAAGTAGGGTAACTCAAAGAGTTACAATAACCCCGTGTTATCACAACATGACCTTCACATCATTGTTATAGATGGGCAAACCCTTTGGTGTCCTTTTATTTATTGGGTGCACTAACTCTAATGCCATCTCCTTCTCGATTGTGCTTGTACAATGATTATAGTCATTTATAGACATGTTTCTTAGATGGGACTCCCACTCCTTCCCCAACAACACTCCATCTGGGTACTTCTTTTTGCATACCACTCTTCATTTGTATGTGCATCAGTTTCTTATTGCTTGGTCTTTCCCTTGCCCTTTCCCTTCTTAGGTGTGCTAACTGGTTTCTTGGGTGCCATTGTCTAGGTCCTCTTCTTACTTCAATCACTTCTTATAACTCTGTTCTTCCACTCTTTCCCACCTTAGATCTCAAATTTGTGAAGAAAACTCCTTAAACATGTGCCCTAGTTCTTCAAACCCTAACTGGGATAATCCCTTCACAAGACGGTGCCTTCTCACCACTTCTCTTACACCCATGAAATCCCTTCCTTCTGGTTCGCAGATCCAAACTAGTTACTCACACTCAATCTCTTCAAATTTTTCTTCACATGGATCAGTTTTTGGAAGCCCTAGTTTGCAAAGATGCAAAAATCACTTCTTTCTCCTTATACACAAAGTGAATAATGAAATGCCTTGACCCTTTATTTATAGTTTTTCCCTTTTTAAGAATTAAATGCTACTTCACCTACCACCATACTTTTCATGTTTAATGTATCTTTTTCAAACAAAGTTTGACTTTAGTGCTTTAACTCACGCACCCAACCCTGCACGGGAAATCTTCCAACCTTTTGGTGCACAACCAATCCATCTATATAGGAGGATCTTGCATGCACATCACCAACGCCGAAGGCACTTCTTCCGTCCTAATTTTTTCTCTTTCCTACCTCATGTTGCTTATGCACTTTTTCCTCCTTTATACGTGTGATCTGAAAGTAGCCTTATCTTGACACCAACCATCCTTTTCCATATTTTCTTTTCATGCACCTCCTTCAACAGGGCCATTCACCAGGATTTTTCAACATAAAATTCCATGTCCTTTTACCCATGCTCTCCTTCACATTGCTCCACCCCACACTCAAATGATGCGCGGTCCTCTACGCACTTACAAATCCTCAAGTAATAAGGTTACCGATTCCCAAGGTGTAAAACAACAACAACATGAAATGGGAACACAAAGAAAGAAATGCATAAAGAAAATTCTAAATTAATTGAAAACTACCTTATTTACAAACACCAAGAAGACTTATTTATAGTAGGGCTTCACTTACTCCCATTGAAGTTTCTAGGAAATTTCGTTCCATCCAAATAATTGAATTCAGCATGTGCCCGAATCAAGGATGTATGAGCTTTTATAGGGATCTAACCAATGGACCTTCAACTTCCCGTAGGATGGCACAAAAACTTAGAATCATACTATAAGACCATCGCCCAACCTCAAAATTATTGTTTCGATGTGGCGATCATGCTATGATTTTTTTCTTTTTTTGTTGTTTGGATCCACCGACGAGTGATTGTCTTTCATCTAGTTTCATCAATTCATCAATTCTCTCTTCCGGTGCGTGTTCATCATCCAACCCTCTTGTGTGCACTTTTACGAGAAGGTAACATGAATTCAACTGCGTAACCACTTCATACCAAAACTAATTGAAATGGTGTGGCTTTCTTCAACCTTTTATAAGTTGTCTTGTAAGCCCATAATATGGTTGATACCTTGTCATCCCAATCTTGTCTTCCGACATCACAATTTTTTGTCAAGGTGTGACTTGGTATTTTTTTAAATGCTTCTATGGTTCCATTTTCTTGTGGGTGATAAGGGGTAGTCTTGTGATGAGCTACCATGAGCTCTCCTAACAGGATCCTCACAGTCTCATTCAAGAAATGTGTAACCCTATCACTGGTTAAACTTAAAGGACATCCATACCTCGTGATAATGATCTCCCAAAAAATCTTGTCGGTGTGGTTTGTGTAGTCTTTAGCTAGGACCGCCTCTCCGCCCACCTTATCGATAGTCCATGCAAGTGATTACATAGTGTGATCCATTCCTACATGTTGCTAGTGGAATAGGGCCTACAAAGTCTATTTCCCATTTCTCAAAAGGTTTAGTGCTAGGGATAGGGTGCAAAGGCATTTCATCTCTATTTCTTGGTTTGCCAATGTGTTGAGAATGGTCACATGCTTTACAATAGTCCTTGCAATCCTTATACAGAGTTTCCCACCACAATCCTACCATTAAAATTTTACACACAATGTTTTTACTTGCATAATGTCCACCCGGACTTCCTTCATGTGCTTCCTCTATGATGACAAGGTGCTCATGATCTAGTACACACTGTGAAAAATTCATCACACCCTAACTTGTATAAGTCCCCACTAGTCAACATGTAGGGCACAACGCGTATGGATAGTTGCTTTCTTTCTAATTCCTTCATCCCTTCTAGTGCCACACCTTCCTTTAGGAATACTGCAATCTCCTCCAAATCTGAGGGCATGCACTAAAACCTAAATAGTTTCATGTCTACCATAGTATCTTCAATACTCTACGTGTCCTCCCCTGAATCAATTCTTGATAGATGATCATGTCCACAATTACTCTTTCTAGGATTCATAGCTACCATAAACTCAAACTCTTGAAATAATAGAACCCACCGACATATGCACCCTTGTAGAACGGGCTTGTTTACTAAGTACTTTAACACCATTTGGTTGGTGTAAAATATGTAGGGTGTTTCCAGGTGAATACTTGTCTAAACTTGAAAAGCGCATAGATCATTGACAATACTTCACTCTCGATCGTAGTGTAATTTTTCTCTGCTGTAGTCAACTTCCTTATTGTAAAACAAAGAGGATGATAAAAATTCCTTCACCCAATTGAGCAAGCACTGCTCTAATGGTGGTTCTTGAGGCATCTACATGAACATGGAAGGGCTTGTCCCAAGAGGGAAAACGTAATATAGGTGCGGTGACAAGCCTATCCTTTAATGTGTCAAATGCCTTCTGCTGCACCTCTCCCTAATGGAAGGAACTTTTATGTCTAAGAAATTCTTATAGAGGCATAGTGATCTTGGCATACCCCTTGATGAATTTCCTATAATAGCCCGTATGCCCAAGAAATCTACGCACTTTGCTCTGGCTAGTAGGCTTCCCCAATCCCATAATAACTGCAACCTTGGCAGGATCTACTAGCAAGCCCTCCTTACATATGATATGCCCCAATAAAGTCCCAAAGGGTGTAGTAAAGACACACTTTTTAATGTTGAGGGATATCCTTAACTACTAACACCTCTCAAACATCAGCCTCAAATTATCACAATGGTCTTTCACTAGCCCATACACCGTCCAATCATCCAAATAGACCTGAAGAAATTTTTGGATGAATTCTTGAATGCTGTACTACTATGTGCGAGAAAACAACAAGCACATTCTTCAACCCAAAGGGCATGACCGTGTATGCAAAAATTCCCCATTCAGTGGCGAAATTTGTCTTCTCCTGGTCTTCCTTTGCAATCTAGACTTGGTGGTACCCCGAAAATCCATCCGTAAAGGAATAGATTTCACGCCCAGTGACTCCCTCCAAAATTTCTTCAGTAAAGGGGGTTGGAAAAGGATTGATGACACACACTACGTTCAACTCCCTATAATCCATACGAGATCTTGATCCACCCATCCTTCTTGATGCTTATTACCATCGAGACTTATCCATTTCGATTCTTCCACAGCTTCAATGATCCCAAAAGCTATCATTTTGTCTATCTCTTCCTTTACCTTTACGCATAAATTGGGATTCATCTGGTAGGGTCTCTTCCTGACTGGGTGCACACCGTCCTTCAACTTTATCCTCATCTCCCCCAAGGAATGGTGGACACCTTTGAGCTCATGGTACCCACATGGGAATAAATCCTCAAATTCACGCAAAAGATCAATGATCTTAGAGACCTCCTTCTCTGACCAGTAATCTCCAATAATAGCTTCCTTAGGTTCTTCTCTTGAGCCAATGTTAACCTTCTTTGTCTTTAAGGGCTCATGGTAGGCATGTGTGTGAGCATCAACACTGTCCACTACCTCACGTGTCCCTACAGAATGGTTAACATCCAAGCTCTCTACTTCCTCCCCATTAATAACATATACTAATTTCCCTTTCTCCTTTTCCAAGCACGTGTGCTCAAGTTGTATCTCTTCTGCTTCTTCTACCTCTTCTTCAAAGCGCGCCTCCAAACCTAGTCCACCTAGCAATTCCAATAACCTATCTTCTGTCATGGCACTATCCCCCATGGTAAGGTGCTTCACAACCTAGAATGGCTTATCAAATGATGGTTGGGTACTTCATGTACTCAAAATTTTGAATGAGGTCAGCTACTAGCTCTTGCCAATTTCTGTTTGGTAGCATGTCTCAAAATGTATGTATTATGCACGCGCATAACCCCGTAGTGTAGAATATAGGTTATGTACCCAAAGGGATGGTGATAAAGCTTCCACGCTTTCTCTCCAGACATTCTCACAAGCTTGGACATGGAAAGAGGTGAGTTCCTTACCATAGTAGTCCTTGATGGCGGTGGGCATGTTCCTTCTAGAAAACCTGACAGAGAGAGCAATTCTCACCTCGCGCCATTCCAAAAGGCTCTCCTGATGTGTAGCCCACCACCATGCCATTGTGTCAAGTAGGACATAACTTAACATCCCCCTTTGTTCCTTTTCCTCCTTCCATTGAGCTTACATCTCATGTAAAAAGATCTCAGGGAAGGCCCCTTCTTAATACTTAGGTAGCTCTTTTCCTCCTAGGTGCCGAACTATATGCACCTTTGTTAATTTTTTTACCAATCCTCTCAAGTGTCATCTGATCAATTCATATGTCCCATGCACCCAATTATCACATGATAGACTCGTGGTGTCACTTATTGACTGAGCATCCTCAAACTGGAGAACTCCATCGATAGGATGGATTATCTCTAGATCCTTGATTGAGCACACATATATCCTATTTAGGACCTCTTCCCCCAAAGGTCTAGTATAGGGTGTTGACTTCCCATTAGACAGGGGTATAATGACCCATTCCTCCTTATTTTCAAAGCTAATGTACCCCTTATTGAACCAAAGGTCCGCATTGTTCTTGTAACACCATGGGCTCCTAAGTAGTGCTAGGAAATTATCTGCCTTAGCAAGCACTAAGACTTTGAAGTCCCTAGTAAACTTAGCTCCCTAAATAGTGATAGCTACATCCTTTAAGACACCAATGGGCATTGCCTTCATCTTATTTTCCATATACAATACATTTGAAGAGGGTTGTAACATAGGTCTCCCCATCTAATGCCATGCATCCAAAGTGAGAACATTGACCTCCGCGCCTGTGTCAATGAGGATATTACTAAGGAGCCATCCATCCATGACTGCATCCAATGTGATTTCCTTGTCATAGTCAAGGCTATGAGGGGGAAGGTTCACATGTAAGACCTCCCTCTCATGCTCTCCTTCGGCGTGTGGTACCTTCTCCCTCAACCATGCCCCTAACAAGGGAATAAGATTATCTTGTGTTATTATTTTACAAACTTTCCCGACCTCATCCAGGTCATCTCTTGGTACCTTGATCTTCCTCCTTTTCTCCTCCCTCCTGGAATGCTCCTTTAAACACTGGACTTCCCTTATAAACTCTAAATGACATCCATGGTATCTTGATACAATTACTTTTGATGTGCGTGTCTGGTACTTCCCATGAACTACTTCCTCTCTTGAAAACAGGGTCCTATGCCTTAGTATTTCCTTTACACACATGGCCTCTACTCTTGTTGTTACTAAAATAGATTCCAATCCTACATCATGTGTCACCCGCAGCATGCATTGAATGTATGTCTTATTAATACTTACCATTGCAACACCCTTGTCTTTCTCGGTGTTTCGATTCATGTGCTCAAATAAATCAAGGCACTCCTCATACTTGTGCTTCTTTCGTACACATGGGCACTGCAATAGGTCTAGAAACTCTCATATTTAATGCTCCGTAGACCCAAAATTAAAATAGGTTCCATGTGGGAACTCACTTCTTCCTCCTCTACGGTTACCACGACCACAAAATCCTCCATGAAATCCCCTTTTTGTGTACCTTTATCCGTGAACTCTTCATAACGGCGATCATCACCTTTAGAACTATAGGCAATGCTGATTTGGCATACCCCATGATCAATGGCCTCATCGATCTGATCGATGAGCCTACAATCCTTAGTATCATGGGTTAAAGAGGTGCAGATCTTACAAGAAGCAATAAACATTCTTCTCGAATTATGTGCTATAACAAGGGGCATCTACTTGTATCATGGTCCCGATGAAAATTTCACGCCTCTTTGTTATGGCATGTACTATCCTTCAGGGAAACTATCCTTGCATACCCCTCCACCTCACAATCTATACACCATAAACCACTTTGGGAATATCATGGGCTGAGTTCATAGACAAATTCTCCAGCTACTTAGCCATATCATAAATTTGAGCCTCTAGGAATGGGCTAACACCATTATCAATGCTTCATACCACCTCGCATGCGAGCAACTTCTAATGCCTTGCGCTGGTCTACAAAAGTTTTATGAGATAAGGACCTTCTATAAGGGGTGATCAACCCTCTAAAAAACCACTAAGCATGTTGCGAACGGTGAATATCATATGATAACTTAGACAAGAGAGTTTTGAAGTGCACATCATACTCCCACACACTCTCTGCCATTCCTTGTTGAATCTCCTTCATGGTGTTGATGCTCTTCTATTCAAACTCAGGGATGTGGAATTATGCCAAGAAGGAATTCTTTAAAGTAGTATAATCCACCACCATTTGATGAGGGTCATATTTCCTATACCAGCTATGCGTGTGCCCCTGTAACATTGTTGTAAATTGACTAGCCTTATGCTCTGAGGTTTTGATCCCCTTTGTGTGCCATATTAGCTCACACTTGTGAACATGTTTTGCAACATTTTCAATACCTTTGTAATCTAGAAAATGTAAATACATCTCAAAGAATAATTGAGTGGGTAGTGGGGCCCTTTTCCTCCTAAGCCGAGCCTTGGTTTCCTCCGATGTTTCCCTGCCGCGATCCACTAGGTCACGTGCCTCCTAAGCCACCGGATCCACTGAACCACTAGGTCCATGAGGTCCTATCCCTCCTGACCCACTAGATCCACCAAAACCACCAGATCCTGTAGTAATCATGCCAAGTATCCCCAAGGTTCTACTAAACTGTGTGCCGATGTTCTATGATAATTCCCCACTACCACTATTGTACCTTCTGTCACTCCCAGGACATGAGATCGAAGGCTTTTATACTTTATCCTTATCCAAATACTCCTTCGAATACTAGAATATGTGTAGCCATAGAAGTGGAAACTGAAAAATTGTACCTCCTAGGTGTAGATCTTTCACTTTCACCGATATCAATTGGGTCAATGATACTCCTCCCTTGATATGGAAAACCAAGTGCCATGGATTCAGTCACTAGGTGGGTTAAGATACATGCCAACAAATCTTCTCTCTCCATGCGATGAACTCTCATCAGAAGCCAAAGGGGTCTCTCTTATGTTCTTGCCAGGATGGGGTACCATATATTGCTCAGTCCCGTATCCTCCGTGTGAACCTCAACTGCTTCCCGCAACATCTACCTCCATAGATCCATCACACTTGCAGCTTCACATTGTCTAGCAATCTCCATTTCATGTGCTTCACTATACTTGATTCATCTCTCATCCCTTTCTTTCTCCATCGTAATATCTTCCATCTTCCTCCACCCTAGCTCCCTTTCCCAACACTCAAAATGGTTTAGCCGACCATTGGAAATTCCTCTAAACTCAAAGTAATGATCAAGATCTTCATTACCAGAGGGATAACACATAGAAATGATCCTCTCTGGGCTCCTACAAAAATTCAATCTCGCAAACTTCATGGAAATAATATGTGGAAATATTGTACTCTAGAGTGTAGCTAGCTAACACACCCTCCCACAAATGATCCACACCATGAGTCCATGTTAGATATACATCCTACAACCTTTGGTATTATTCTTGGGTCCACATGTATGATCTAAAATACCATCTCTATCTAGATGCATATGTTGAGATCCATTCATACATTTCTACTAGGAAGCAATAAAAAAAAATTTCATACAAATCATGGTAGAGGTTCTCTTCTACCCATCTATGTTCATCAAACTTAGGTCTAGTGTTGAATATCTCGATCAAATTCATCCTCCGTGCTCCCGAACCATGATTCAACACTTTCAAAAGTTAAACTATCTCACATTACTCATCATACGTATCATGATGTATTTCATTTCTCACTATAACTTTGAAAAGAGGTCCCAAAGAACGAAACCAATATGTAGTCATTTTTACCCCTATTACAAAATAAAAGAACCCCATGCGCACCGGCCTATCACCCAGTGGGGCGCTGGGTGCTCACCAAAGGCATGTGGGGGTGTTGAGTCTCTCTTTATGTGAGTTTAATGGGAAACATAATCTATCATCCATGTTTAAGAGATTTGAAGGAAATAAAACAAACATGCATCATACACTTTAGAATGACTTCTAGATCCTTGTAGTCATTTCAGATAGAAAGAGCTTAATAGATTTTATAACTTATACCAAAAAAAAAAAAAGTTGTACACGTATCCATACTTAATCATAAAAATAAATGAAAAAGAACTATGAGAAATATGTATGCATCGTAATCATCGATGTTCATATTCATGTAACCTGTAACCTCAATACATTCATGGAGCCATTACAGAATGTCACAGAAGGAAACCACAAAGTGATGCATTATAATAGGACATATGTGGCTAGGCTCTCAAAAGAAGGTTTATACCACCTCCTTACCCTTCTTACATCCTTCCCTCAAGACAATTAATGAAACTAACGAGTTCTTGTAGTATTTCTGCAGAGCTCTACCATCTATCCATTTCTCACTCTCTTTACTTCTATAAAGCGCTTGTATATATAGGATTTTCAGATTGCCAAATCATCCTCAAGCATCCTCAGATATGATGCCAAGTGTCTGAATGTGGTCCTCCATGTGAGCATGCTCCTTTAGGCTTGAGCTTTCCACTTTTTACCATGATGTGCTTCTAGAATCTTCTACCGTAGGTATGCTCCTTCTTAGGGCAACTTTGTCACCAGTGTTGGCACCTTATCTACTCCGCATGTGCAATCAAGTCATGATTTTCACGTGTTCTACCCAAAGCACCAAATATGTCCGAGTCTTGTTGGTCCGAAAATCATGCACGCTCGGGCAGATCTATGGATAGATGAGCTAACAAAGCAGTGCAGGCATAGCCCCTCTTTGAGTCAGCAAAGCGAAACTAGTTTATTGCTATTCTACCAGCAGGAATCTATGTAAGTCTCACAGATTCTACCTTCGGGGGTTTGGGATCTCATCCCAGTAGGGGTGTTTCCGACTACGAAAAGAAAGGAAAGGAAGAGGGAATGAAGAAAGAGCAGGTCCGAAGGAAGAAAAGAAATGAATTCCAAAGCAGAAAGGTCAGAAGGTTTATGTTTTGGGATTGGTAGTAAACAGAGCCAAACCTACTTGCATAAACGAGCAAAGAAATACTGATGATGAATAAATGACAAAAAAGTAGATATGAATCTAACAGAATAAACACATACAGATCTAACATAAGAAAGGTCTGATGCATAACACAGCTATTCAGCACAAAGTCTCAATATTTGTATTACTGTTTTCTTCTGTTACAAGAAAGCTCAAAGTCTTTTTTCTTCACTTCTATTTCTCATCTGAAAGATATCCATCCATCCCACAATACAACAAGTATTGGAGTATTTATACAAGAAGAAGAAAAAAGAAGGCAAAAAGGAGCCAATAACTATTTACAAAGATATTTACAAAATATCTAAAAGTCATGTTGACTTTTTGCAACTTGATGGATGACATCATCCCATGATGCAACATGGATGATGTCATCATTTGTATCAACATACTCCAGATATTTCTAAAAAGACGAAGAAGAGAAAGAGAAGAAGGAGAAGAAGAAGAAGAAGAAGAAGCAGCAGCTATTCGTCATCATCATCTTACGGCCGAAAGGGAGTGGATCGCTTTTGTTACTCCTCGTGACGAGATATGGAACTGAGAGTGGTATTCCATGAACTTGTTGATTATTAGCAATAGTTGATCCTGGGAAGGATCCTTGTGCCTATCACTTATCACCTCACAAGTCTCCCGCTCATCTATGAGCTTCTCTGGGAGTTTGGAATAGTCCTTTTCCGCCTCAATGAGGAACCCGATGAAGTCCCTACAGGCCAGCAGGTTGTTGATAGATTCTATGTCAAATGTGACCTCTGGCCTCGTTCCTTGAGAAGCGATCTCCTTGAAGATCCGGGTGGTTTCATCAGCTTTCCTTAAAGTGAAGGAAGGAGTAAGTAACCCTGGCAACATATTAAGAACAATTCGTTCCATTTGGTGCATCACATCCAGGGCTTCTTCCTTGACTTTGTCAATCTTTTCTAGAATAAATTCTAGCTGATCCACCTGGTAGTCCAGAGTGGACATGATTTTGTTGAGGGCCCTTGGATGGCCGAAGACGCCGAACTTGACCAGATCTTTGACTGAACAGTCAAACATTTGTTGGAAGGTCTCGTGTTGCAGTCTGGCATGTTCCAACTCTTCTGATATGGGCCCTGCTAATGCTTGGAGCTCTTTATTCACCTTACTGATGTTCAGGTACAAGTCGGAGAACTCGGCGATCACTTTTTCACTGTCTTTGAGGATTTGGCTCCTCCAAGCGGAAACGGCCATACCCTGCTCACCGATTTTGGCATACTCATTAATTTTCTCCTGGCTGAGAAGCTCAGAAGTCTCGGCGGCAGTTGTAGGAGGCGCATTACCCATCTTCTGTAAGGCTTGGAGCAGATATTTGTTTTGCTCCTTCAGTTGCCTTTTCTCTTCCTTGATTTCCTGAAGCTTTTTGCAGAGGGCGTCAACTGCAGAAAGAGCCTCCCCCTGAAGACTTTCGGAAGATGTCCCCATTGTGACTTGGGTCACAGTAAAATCTGTAGGAGACAGATCCTTTTTCTCTTTGAGGGGATTGGGGTATGCGATTTCCATAACTCTCTCTCCTGCAGCACTTTGAGAGAAGCACGTGACAGCTTCTGCTTCTTTGCCCCCTTAGATGGGATCACGGAAAAGTCCATCGGAGTGATGGGAACTTTCCTCTTTTGCTGACTTAGCTGCTGAGAGATCCAAGCTGGACCCATGGTAGAAGGACCGAAAACAGAGGAGGGGGCAGCTGCAGTAGAAGAGGGGAAAACGTGGAGACACGTGGCGCGCAGGCATTGAGAGAAAAGTCAAGAAGTGCCCACTAAGGAAAGGGAAACCGCACTGCGGGAAGACATAGGAAGGGAAGGGAGCTCGGAGATGAGGGAAGAAATGGAGGAGGACAGATCAACGAGGGAAGAAAAGATAGATGAAGAGGTAGGGAAACAATAGAAGAAGGGGAAGAGGACATGACCAAAGGGATGGTCGCTTGAGTCGCTCGAGGAGGGGAAGGAAGAGAAGAAGAAGGGATGGAAGGGACCTCAGTTGTTGTAGCAATGCCGACATCCTGAGTGGATGGGCCAATGGGAATATCCTCTTCTACTTCTTTCTCTGGTGTGACCAGAGATATTACCTGCTCGGGTGCCGCGGAAGGAGGACTCTCAGGGGCTTCTTCCTGAATGGTGCTGGATTCACCTTCTACGCCTTTGCCCTTGCCTTTAGGCTACTTTTTGGATCGTGGAGGTGCATTGCCCAATGGGGAGGTTGTGAAATCAACCCCGAGGTAGATTAGGCCATTCATCCGGCACCAATGTTCTGTCCTACGCAAAGTCTCCTTGACCCTCTCCTCAATTGTCTGAGGAGCCTTAGTTCTATCAATGGCCGGAAAGGGCCAATCGTCCCCATCTGTGTTAGTATATACCTTGTCTACTTCATCTTCCGTAGTTTGGAAGCCTTTGGGACAATGGCTACCCCATATTGGATGATTTCTAGCCAATGCTAGGTGAGAATGATCCTTCCTTCTGAGCTCCACCTCATGGAGGACGTCAATGTAAATATCCTCGATCTGAGGAACATGGATTGGATCAAGTTTCACCCTTGGTAGATAGCTCCTTGGGTCGAAGGTAGGCCTGGTTGGGAAGTCATGTTTCAAATTGAGTAACTCCAGCTCTGCGAACATTTCCTTTGCCTTATGGTGGGTAGAGCATGTATATCGGCCTACTGTGAGGGGGAAAGGAGTTCCACCCTTCTTTCTTTTAAGGCATTTCTCGTGGTATGTGATTAGCACTTTGACAGCTCCAGCAGAATCAGCTTAGGTCCAGCATACCTTGGTAGCCTGGTTGGCTCTCCCAAAAAGTTGGCAGCCCTTAGATAGGTGAATGTAGGAAACTGGGTGAACAGGGCTCCCCATTTCTCGGTGGCTGCCACTATGCTTTTGGTCGTGCGACCATAAGTCATATTCGGCCTGAGCAGGCAGATGATGTGGTAGAAGAATGCATCGTTGATTTTGGTGAATTGGGAGATGCTATTCTCCAGCCTCAATTCTGGATAATACTCGTATATTTTGACCTGAGGCCAAACTCCACTCCGCGTCAGGCCTGGATAGTCCCTCTCTGATGCTGCAGCGTAGACCACGTAGGAGTTCATATGAAATGTCCCCGTTGTGCTGAATTGTTGTAGCTGCTCGGAGATTGTGCTGCTTATAATTTCTCCCCAGCAAAAGCGCTGATCAGGCATATTCTTGTTCATGGTCTCTAAGTACCGCAGCATCCATTTATGGAAATAATGGGCATCAGAAAGCCCGAAGACCCTGCTCAGGAATGTAATGGTGTCGCTGAGCTCTTCTGAGAAGTCGCTGCGGTGGATGATTTGGGGCCACCGGGTTATTACCTTCTTGTTCTTCAGATAGACTTCGTTCATTAGTTGCATACATTGATCCTCATTGTCATCCCAGGCCTTAATGCACTCCGCTTGGCTGACGGCCACAAAGTGCCGGTGGTGAGGGATGCCGAGTATTATCTCAAAATGATGGGCAGTGAGGTTAATGACTACCTCGCCTTTGCTGTTTTCGACACACCTTGTGTCCTTGTTGTAACACTGGGCAACCACCATCATAAATTCATTGTTGATGGCGCTGACGGGGATTCCTCCGACGAAGTGCAGGGCACTGCCGATCAATTTGTCCAAATTTCAATCTCTCGACGTCCATGTTGCACTCGACTGGGACTCGGGCATTCTGACCCTCTGATATTTATATTTCATTTCTTCCTCTGTAAGCTTAGCCTTTCCTTTCGATTTGATGGGTCTCTTACTGGATGTAGACATATGTTCTTTCGAACTCAGTTGCTGATCTGCATGAAGAAGAAGTGAAACCCAATGTAGAAAGGTTGAATCAGTCATTTGATTTCCCATTGAAGTGCCAACAGAAGAAAGAGTTAGTTATTATTAGGCTCAGGGCGCAGGGCGCATGAAAATTGCAGCTTACAGGGCTAAATAGGTAAGGCGCATAGGAAAGGGGTGTTGCAAAGGTTAAACTGGCGCCAAAGGCGCATGGCGCATGCATACTGCAGATTGCATTTTGTAAAGGGTGCATGAAAACTTTGTGTTACATAGTGACAGGATGTGCCCTTTGGCGCATAGATTTTTCATGTTGCATTTGGATTTGGTGCGCCCTTTGGCACATGGAAAGTTTGTGTAACAGGAAATTTTTGTGTGCCAAAGTGAATATGGCGCGGCGCATGAAGGGTTTACATAACATGATGTTGTTGTGATGAGGAAAGCACCTGCGCCTTTATAACTTCACACTTGGCATGATAAAGCCGTTGTTACATAGATGTTGGGTGCGTCATTAGCAAATGGAAATGTGATGCAACAAGGAATGTTGGCGTGCCATTATCAGGTGCAAGTTTAGCACTTGCAAAGATGTGAAGGAGGCGCGCCCTAAGGGCGCGGAAGTTAATGATACAACAAATCAAAATGGGTGCGCCATTACGTGCGTTTTTTTCATGTCAGTGCAAGGTGGTCGATGCGCCAAAAGGAAAAAAACTTTTTTACATGGTTCAACCCTTCTTTCTTTCTTTCATTTCCAAGATTGTTTTGGGAGATATAATGGTTCAATCCAAAGGGTTTCAGACCATGCTTTTAGACAACTCCCTCTACCAGCAGTTCTGGAAAGAGGAGGAAAATGGAAAGACAGACAGCAAAAAGGAAGGGGGGAAGGGAACCAGATCAATATTTCAATATTTCAAACCAAAACTAGGCCACCAAGCACAACAAGAACCAAAAACGTAAAACGCACAAGAGAGGTAAGAACCTCTTACCTGGATAAGTAGTAAGAGACGTGTAACGGGTCCACAAAGCATTGAAAATGACGAGGCAGGGGCTGACAGGCTCTGATAAAATAAATCACGTGCTCTGCGACTAGTGAAAATGACATTTTGGGCACGCAAAACATATATATAGCTGAGCTAGTCATAAATGCGCCACCCACTTTGTAAAGGGTGCATGAAAGTTGCTGTCGACATGGAAAAGCATGTGCCCTTTGGCGCATGAAAGCATTTTCCAGCATGAAATTAAGCGCGCCTTTGGCGCACCAAAAGCTATGTCGACATGGGATTATGTGCGCCCTTTGGCACCAAAAAGTGTGTTGACAAAAGATTATGTGCGCCCTTTGGCGCACCAAAAAGGGGCGCAACAAACGTTGTGTTAACACGAAGGCGCATGTGCCTTGGCGCACGCAGGGAAGACTCAACATACTTTGGCGCACGAAAAGGCGTGTTGACACTGAAAAGTATGCGCCAAAGGGTTTAAAGGGGGCGCACCAAAAGTTGATGTTACATAGTAATTCCATGCGCCCAGTCCAAAAAGACCAAAAGACTAAGTTCGGAAACCAGATTTCCCGGAAGGGATTTGCAACATTTCGAATGCAAGGGATCCCTAACGAGGGATCGGAACAAAATTTTGGTATGGTTATCGGTAAAATTGCCCTTGTCAATTTTACGGGATAACAACTGGCTCTTTCTGGGGACTATCCCTGAGAAAATTTGGGGGTAGAGAATCCCAGATATCATGTGCCTAACCATTGGGTAACAGAGTCAAAAACAAGGGCGACCGGAGGGAGAACAAAGGAAACACACAATAAACCGAAAGCAAACACACACGACTTAAAGTAAACACACAACTAAAGGAAATTGTACAAAGAAGAGAGCAAGCTCTACTTCCTGAAGATCTTCAAATGTTGCCCGCTATAAGGAAGCGGCGCTCGGTTCCATCCAGATATGAGAGATAGAAGCTATTCTCTCCATTGAGCTACTTGATCTCGAAGGGCCCTCTCCACAGGGAATCAAACTTTCCGTGCATGCCCTTTGGCTCTCTCCACTTGTCCCACAAAAGGACGAGATCTCCCACTTGAAAATCCCTCTGCTTGGCCTTCTTATCAAACAGCCTCTTAACTTGATTCTGATGTTCAAGATCCCGTTGACCACCCGTACTCTCTTTTCTTTAAGTTCTCGCGATACATGATCCTCTTTTCTAGAGAATTTTGGAAAGTTTCATCTTCGATAGCTCGTGCCAAGCGCAGAGTAGGAAGTTCCGCAGAAATGGGGAGTTCGGCATCAGTGCCATATAACACTTGAAAAGGTGACATGCCGAGAGATCTCTTGGGAGTAATACGATCGGCCCACAAAGCGTCGTACAAAGACTTGTGCCACATTCGCTGATTCTCATCTACTAACTTCCGTATGATGGTCACCAAGTTCTTGTTACTGGATTCCGCCTGACCATTTCCCTGAGGGTAATAGTCTGAGGCGTGAGCCAAAGTTATCCCATATTCATAGCAAAAACTAATAACTTCCCGAGGAGAAGTTAGAAGCATTATCAACAACAATTTTGTTTGGAACGCCAAACCTGACAATGATATTTTCTTTAATGAAATTGCAAACCACCTCAGAAGTGGCATGCTTGACAGGTATGGCTTCCACCCACTTGGTGAAGTAATCCGTTGCTGTAAGGACATAGCTATGTCCGACACTCGATTGAGGATTGAGTGCACCAATAAAATCAATTCCCCATTGTCCGAATGGTTCATTGATAATGACCGGCCTTAGGGGAAAGGCAGCCAACTTGGGCTTGCCGACGAATTGCTGGCAGGGTTCACACTTTGCCACCCAGGTGGCTGTATCTTGGAAGAGCGTTGACCAATAGTACCTGGCTCGAATGATCTTGTGTGCTATCACGGAGGAAGAGAAATGCCCCCCACAGTTTGAATTGTGAAAAATTTCCAAAGATTTTTACCTGTTGAGGTTTGTCAACACATCACAAAAAGATGCCATCTATTCCACGTTTATATAAACCGTCATCCCGGATGACATATTTAGCTGCTCCGAGCTTTATAGTGCACTTCTCCTTTGTAGTTAGGTGCATTTGGAATTCACCGTAGGTAAGGAAGAAAGCGATGTCGAGTACCATTCATCACTAGTTGCAACAAATAGGACCGAGGCAGCGAATCGGGTTCTTCCACCTTGCCTCCTCGCTTTCATCCTGGTGTAGTCACCCCCGTCATCGTGGTTTTCTCGAATCTTTGTTTTCAGCCATTAGCCGACACAGCCCTTTCCCTCACCAGCTTGGTTGGTTTAATATCCAGTCATACTCCTGACCTCATGCGATCCAATTTCCTCAAGCTTCCTAACTCCCGCTGAGTTAGAATTGATTTCACCGCTATGTCGTGGACCAAAGACCACCGTATGCGAGTTTAGAATGTAATATCTGAAATTCTTCATAGCTTTGACAACGGCAAAGGCATGCTTCTCCAATTGAGTCATTTTTAGTTCGTGAGGCTTGAGGGGAGAACTCATGAACGCGATCGAGATTCAACATCCTCTCGAGTTCTTTTGCATTAAGATTGCGGACACAAGTATGCTCGAGATGCGTAATCGTACATGATGAAGTCCTTGAGAAATCGGGACATACCAAGACCGGTGCATGAGCAACTAAGCTTTTATTTCTTCAAATGACCTTTTCCCTCTTCGCTCCATCTCAAAGTTGGTGACCCCTTCATCATGTTCAATATGTGACGGGTCTTCTCAACAAATTCAGGAACAAAATACCTGAGAAAGTTCACCTTTCCTAAGAAAGAATGAACACCAGTCTTGCTTGTAGGCAGAGTAAGGCTTTGAATAGCCTTAACTCTTTCGGTATCTATCTTTGTTCCTTCTTTGCTAACCACATGCCCTAGCAACTTCCTCCCGTGACTCCAAAAACAGACTTTTTTTGGGTTTAGGGAAATCCCATGTTCTCGGCACTTGGCCAACACTTGCTCCAAATGATCACAATGATCATTTCATTGTTTAGAGAACATGGTTAAGTCATCTAGATAAACCACAATGAATTTCCCCATCATACCTTTGAATGCAAAGTCCATGGCCCGCTGAAAAATGGCGCCAAAGATTAGTTAGGCCAAAAGGCATCCTTCTGTAGGCAAATGTACCCCAGGGAGTAGTGAATGTTGTTTTAAACTGATCTTCAGCTGAAACTTCAATCTGATTATAGCCTGAAAAACCATCAAGCATGGACAACATCTCTGATCCAGTTACTGCTTGCAGAACTTGATCCATTATCGGAAGTGGGTAGTTGTCTTTCAAGGAAGCCTGGTTCAAATTGCGAAAGTCTACGCATATGCGTATCTCACCGTTTTTCTTGCGCACTGGCACAATATTTGCTACCCAAGTACTGTGGTGGATAGGAAAGATGATTCTCGCATCCAGCATCTTCTGAATTTCAGCCTGGATAGTCCCCAAAATCTTAGGATTATAGTGCCTCTGCTTCTGGCGAAAGGCTTTGACATCTTCTTTCAACGGAATGTCATGTTGAACGTCCTTTGGCTTGAAAGATTTTAGATCGGCATAGGACCATGCCAACACGTCCATATATTTTTTTAGCAACTTGACAAATTTCCGTTTCTCCTCAGGTGTGCAACATTTGCCAATGTTCACAAATTGCGGGTGCTCCATCGAACCTATATTGACCGGTTCGGGCTTCGGGATGAGTCGTGGTCATCTTGCATTTTCTTTTCACAAAACGATCATGCCTGCCGAACAACCGCCTCCACGAAAACCAGCCCTTTGGGATTTTATTCCCTTTGAGTTGACATATGCCGTCGCTCCTTGATTCATCACCTTGATTGGTGACTCGATTCATGGCAAGTGGAAGTAGATCCTCAAACCGTAATTCTTTAAAATTCTCCGCCTTCTCTAGAAAGGCAATGAGTTGATTATCGTCGTTGAACACCTGCCAATGCTGAGAATTTTCTGGCACGCTCGGGTGGAAAACCACCTCAATGGTGTATTTGTTTGTTTTCAAACCTGGGTGAGGGAGCATAAGAGATGCTGAAACAGCCAATGAATCGCCATGTCATTTTGAGCTCTTGGAATGGATTCAATTGAAAAAGCATCGAACTCTTCGATGTTGTCCCACACCGCATTACGGTAATGCCTAAGCCTTTCATTCTTTACTTGGTAAATCCTTTTGACTTGGTTTACAACTACAACTAGCTCGCATCACCTTGTACTTTTAGATTTTTAATTCCTCTTTCTTTTACGGCTTGCATACCGAGTAACAGAGATTCATACTCAGTAGTATTGTTTGTGTTGAAAATCTATAATTTGAAAGAGAGAGGAATTACCTCCTCTTCGGGAGATATCAAAGACGGCCCCGGCGCCACATCCACTAGTTGCAAGAACCGCCATCAAACCGCAAGGTCCGATCTCATTAAGATCTTTTCCCGAATGAGGACACCCATTTTGTTCATCTCTTAGACAAGAAATAGTTCCCCATCCCTGATGATTCAAAAAGGATTTGAGCTTTGGGGTCTTCAGAGCTAGTAACCAAGTACTTTTTTTGTGATTCCGGCTCCAAAGTCTGCATTACACCTTTGACGGGAATTCTAGCTTTAGACCAGTCCATATGAATTTCCCCACCAACTTTGCTGCAAAAACTTCTTCCCAGCAAAATTCCATAGGCTGCCGGAATGTCAGCAACGAGGACTGTCATCTTTACTCTTTTATCTGGGAATGCCGCAAATGCGAATTGCGCATCTTTAATTTGGCCAACCAACGGAACCTGCTTGGTTTCCAAGGAATAACATCTGCCGAAAGGCTTGGTAAGAGTGAGGCCCAGAGCATGGGCGACCTTTGCCGGCATGACATTATCAGAAGCCCCAGAATCAATGATGCAGTTACTCAGCTTGTGTCCATTGATTAGGAGGGAAAGATAGAAAGGCTCTATCTTGCCTGACGCAGATGTTGAAGCAACATTTATGTGAGATTCAGGGGGAGTGGAAAGGATTCCTTTTGGGGAAACCTGATTAGATACAACAGCTTGACTTTGAATATACTTGGTCAATCTTATAAGTTGTTCGGGATTTGACCAAGATACTTGGCTTCGGACATTTGGATCTTGGTCTTTTTTGCATGATCTATGATATCAAATGTGGCCAAGGGTTGCATTGGTGAAGGAATGAGTCCCTCACCTCGCGATGATGGAATAGGATTACTGGCCCTGGTAGGAACGTGAGAGGATTGATTTGGAGGAGAGATAGGGGGAAAATGTTTCCTTGTAAAATATTTGCCAGGGAGTTGAGTAGGAAGAGGATTACCTCTTTTAGCAATGATCGGAGGCGCGTTTGACATGGCCTTCTCCTGCTAGACATGGGCAGCAACTTCCGCTTCTTTTCCTTGGGAGTGAGTAAAAACAGTGTATGACCTGCTCACTTGCATATCCCTAGGTACCCTCTTCTTCATCAGATTCTTCCTCATCAAATTCCATATACCCGATAGTAGAGTCGCTAGTCGGTTCACCGACGTCTTGATCATCTTCGCCCTGAGACGAAGGTTCTTCATAATACTACTCTTCTTCTTCGATTTCAGCCGAAAGCGTTGACCGGAGGAGCTCTCAATCGCCAACCGCGAGCGGTTATGGTAAGCGCGACCTTTGCGAAACATTGTTAGGAACAAAATTCCTCCACGGAATATCCTGTATGAGGGAATCGAGGGAGGCTGGGCAGCAATCGCTTCTTCAATGCAAGCAAGTCATTTGCCATCTTTTGAAAGGCTGGATCAGACGAAGTAGTGGGCGAAGGGCCCAAAGATTTAGGCTTGGCTGATTCCTTTTTCAATTCGCCAGATATTATCAAATTATCTTCTATGTGAATGGCAGTGGCTTGGGTGAGAATCAAGGTGGCAACTCGTTCTTGAAGGAGCAAGAAACTAACTTTTGAGCTCATAGCGTTTACGAAGAAACACTTTTGATTTTCCGGCGTTGGAAGCATGGCAACAGGGACACGGTTGATTAGTGCATTGAACCGGGTGATAAAATCACGCATGGTCTCATTTGCCTCTTTCTTCAGGTGAGTGATCCATGATAATAATGCAAATGCATCCTCTGAAGGCTTGTATCTGTCTTCAAAAGCATCCCGCAAGGTGGCCCAACTGGTAATAGATCCGGCTGGTAAATGTTGAAACCATTCAGCTGCAGGTCCTTGTAGGGTTTCCAGAAAAAGGCGAACCGACACATCTTCATGAGTTACATCCAAAATACTACATGACATGATGAATGCAGATATGTGGGAATCTGTACTTTGGTTTCTGCTCCCATCAAATTTGGGAAAATTCTTTCGGTTTCCGTGAGGGAGCGCGTGAACTGGATGTGGTAAAGCCAAAGGACCCATAGCATTTCCCCATGGTACCGCCATTTGAAAATCCGGAAAGAGAACACGAGCTGGAAGCACGGTTCCACCGAGTAACAAGGCACTACAAAGGGATGTGGATGCCCCTTGTGAAAGACTCTTCCTTCGAGAAGGCGAGACACTCCTGGATGACTGGTCAGCCGAGCTTAGCGCTGAAAAATGCGTCGGTGTTATGCTGAAATTATGCCTTTGAAGCGATCGAAAGTAGGATCAGATTCTCCATGGGATCTCTGCCGCGCATAAAAGGTTCACTCGCCAGTGTACCTTCCAGATCTGTAACGTTATGGCATAGATTCAAACTTTCTTTTTGGCTGTACTTGCTGATTTTCTGGTTTTTCTGACAAAAACCAGCAGCAAACACTTTTCTAAATATTTAAAAACTATCCTCTTAAAACCGATTGCGGTTAATGACAAATAACAACGAGGATAAGATGACAAAGAATATTAGCAAGCCGATTTTGGATCTGGTTTTGACTTTTTCAAAGGGTTTCAAACTTTTAGCAAAAAAAATAAAAATTCGAGATCTATGGCAAAACACCGATTTTTATAAAAACTCAAATAACTAAAGGTCTCCAACTAGGCCGATCTATGGATCTCGGAAGAAAATTTTCAATTCGAGCACTTTTGCAAATTTTTAGATTTTTAACAAAAAGTTTAGATTTACAAACATATAGTGATTCTTCCGATTTTTCTGATTTTCTATTCTATGACTATCAAAGATCCGATAGATCTGCTCGCTCCCCAAATGAGTCGCCAAAAACCGTTGGTTCGAAAATATGTCACACGGGCGAGATCTATGGATGACGGCCAGCCAGCAGTGTGCAGGCATAGCCCCTCTTTGAGTCAAAGAAAGTGAAACCGCTTTATTGCTATTCTACCAAAGAAGAATCTATGCAAGTCTCACAGATTCTGCCTTCGGGGTTTGGGATCTCATCCTAGTAGGGGTGTTTCCGACCGCGAAAAGAAAGGAAAGGAAGAGGGAATGAAGAAAGAGCAGGTCCGAAGGAAGAAAAGAAATGAATTCCAAAGCAGAAAGGTCAGAAGGTTTATGTTTTGGGATTGGTAGTAAACAGAGCCAAACCTACTTGCATAAACAAGCAAAGCAATACTGATGATGAATAAATGACAAAAAAGTAGATATGAATCTAACAGAATAAACACATACAGATCTAACATAAGAAAGGTCTGATGCATAACACAACTATTCAGCACAAAGTCTCAATATTTGTATTACTGTTTTCTTCTGTTACAAAAAAGCTCAAAGTCTTTTTTCTTCACTTCTATTTCTCATCTGAAAGATATCCATCCATCCCACAATACAACAAGTATTGGAGTATTTATAGAAGAAGAAGAGAAAAGAAGGCAAAAAGGAGCCAACAACTATTTACAAAGATATTTACAAAATATCTAAAAGTCATGTTGACTTTTTACAACTTGATGGATGACATCATCCCATGATGCAACATGGATGATGTCATCATTTGTATCAACATACTCCAGATATTTCCAAAAAGACGAAGAAGAGAAAGAGAAGAAGGAGAAGAAGAAGAAGAAGAAGAAGAAGAAGAAGAAGCAAAGAGCTATTCGTCATCATCATCTTGCGGCCGAAAGGGGGTGGACTGCTTTTGTTGCTGCTCAGGTGACGAGATATGGAACTGAGAGTGGTATTCCATGAACTTGTTGATTATTGGCCCTAGTTGATCCTGGGAAGGATCCTTGTGCCTATCACTTATCACCTCACAAGTCTCCCGCTCATCTATGAGCTTCTCTGGGAGTTTGGAATAGTCCTTTTCCACCTCAATGAGGAACCCGATGAAGTCCCTACAGGCCAATAGGTTGTTGATAGATTCTATGTCAAATGTGACCTCCGCCTCGCTCCTTGAGAGAGCGATCTCCTCGAAGATCCGGGTGGTTTCATCAGCTTTCTTTAAAGTGAAGGAAGGAGTAAGTAACCCTGGTGACATATTAAGAACAATTTGTTCCATTTGGTGCATCGCATCCAGGGCTTCTTCCTTGACTTTGTCAATCTTTTCTAGAATAAATTCTAGCTGATCCACCTGGTAGTCCAGAGCGGACATGATTTTGTTGAGGGCCCTTGGATGGCCGAAGACGCTGAACTTGACTGCATCTTCGACCAATAGTCGAACATTTGTTGGAAGGTCTCGTGTTGCAGTCTGGCATGTTCCAACTCTTCTGATATGGGCCCTGCTAATGCTTGGAGTTCTTTATTCGCCTTACCGATGTTCTGTGTACAAGTCGGAGAACTCGCGATCACTTTTTCACCTGTCTTTGAGGATTTAGCTCCTCCAGCGCGAAACGACCATACCCCTTTCGCCGATTTTGGCATACTCATTAATTTTCTCCTAGCCGAGAAGCTCGGAAGTCTCGGCAAAGAGTTGTAGGGGGCCCGTTACCCATCTTCTCGTAAGCCATGGAGCAGATATTTGTTTCACTCCTTCGCTTTCCTTTTCTCTTCCTTGATTTCCTGAAGCTTTTTACAGAGGGTGTCAACTGCAGAAGAGCCTCCCCAAAGACTTTCGAAGATGTCCCCATTGTGACTTGGGTCACAGTAAAATCTGTCGGAGACAGATCCTTTTTCTCTTTGAGGGGATTGGGGTATGCGATTTCCATAACTCTCTCTCCTGCAGCACTTTGAGAGAAGCGCGTGACAGGCTTCTACTTCTTTGCCCCCTTAGATGGGATCACGGAAAAGTCCATCGGAGCGATGGGAACTTTCCTCTTTTGCTGACTTAGCTGCTGAGAGATCCAAGCTGGACCCATGGTAGAAGGACCGGAAATAGAGGAGGGGGCAGCTGCAGTAGAAGAGGGGAAAACGTGGAGACACGTGGTGGCGGCATTGAGAGAATAGCCGAAGAAGTGCCCACGGAAGGAAGGGAAACTGCAGCTGCGGAAGACATAGGAAGGGAAGGGAGCTCGGAGATGAGGGAAGAAATGGAGGAGGACAGATCAACGAGGGAAGAAAAGATAGATGAAGAGGCGGGGAAACAGTAGAAGAAGGGGAAGAGGACACGACCAAAGGGATGGTCGCTTGAGTCGCTCGAGGAGGGGAAGGAAGAGAAGAAGAAGGGACGGAAGGGACCTCGGTTGTTGTAACAATGCCGACATCCTGAGTGGATGGGCCAATGGGAATATCCTCTTCTGCTTCTTTCTCTGGTGTGACCAGAGATATTACCTACTCGGGTGCCGCGGAAGGAGGACTCTCAGGGGCTTCTTCCTGAATGGTGCTGGATTCACCTTCTATGCCTTTGCCCTTGCCTTTAGGCTACTTTTTGGATCGTGGAGGTGCGTTGCCTAATGGGGATGTTGTGAAATCAACCCCGAGGTAGATTAGGCCGTTCATCCGGCACCAATGTTCTATCCTCCGCAGAGTCTCCTTGACCCTCTCCTCAATTTTCTAAGGAGCCTTAGTTCTATCAATGGCCGAAAGGGCCAATCGTCCCCATCTGTGTCGGTAGATATACCTTACCTACTTCATTTTCCATAGTTTGGAAGCCTTTGGGGATAATGGCTACCCCATATTGGATGATTTCTCGCCAATGCTAGGCGAGAATGATAGCTCCTTGGGTCGAATGTAAATATCCTTGATCTGAGGAACATGGATTGGATCAAGTTTCACCCTTGGTAGACAGCTCCTTGGGTCGAAGGTAGGCCTGGCTGGGAAGTCATGTTTCAAATTGAGTAACTCCAGCTCTGCGAACATTTCCTTCGCCTTATGGTGGGTAGAGCATGTATATCAGCCTACTGTGAGGGGGAAAGGAGTTCCACCCTTCTTTCTTTTAAGGCATTTCTCGTGGTATGTGATTAGCTACCTTGACAGTTCCAGCAGAATCAGCTTAGGTCCAGCATACCTCGGTAGCCTGGTTGGCTCTCCCAAAAAGTTGGCAGCCCTTAGATAGGTGAATGTAGGAAACTAGGTGAACAGGGCTCCCCATTTCTCGGTGGCTGCCACTATGCTTTTGGTCGTGCGACCATAAGTCATATTCGGCCTTAACAGGCAGATGATGTGGTAGAAGAATGCATCGTTGATTTTGGTGAATTGGGAGATGCTATTCTCCAGCCTCAATTCTAGATAATACTCGTATATTTTGACCTGAGGCCAAACTCCACTCCGCGTCAGGCCTGGATAGTCCCTCTCTGATGCTGCAGCGTAGACCACGTAGGAGTTCATATGAAATGTCCCCGTTGTGCTGAATTGTTGTAGCTATTCGGAGATTGTGCTGCTTATAATTTCTCCCCAGCAAAAGCGCTGATCAGGCATATTCTTGTTCATGGTCTCTAAGTACCGCAACATCCATTTATGGAAATAATGGGCATCAGAAAGCCCGAAGACCCTGCTCAGGAATGTAATGGTGTCGCTGAGCTCTTCTGAGAAGTCACTGCGGTGGATGATTTGGGGCCACCGGGTTATTACCTTCTTGTTCTTCAGATAGACTTCGTTCATTAGTTGCATACATTGATCCTCATTGTCATCCCAGGCCTTAATGCACTCCGCTTGGCTGACGGCCACAAAGTGCCGGTGGTGAGGGATGCCGAGTATTATCTCAAAATGACGGGCAGTGAGGTTAATGACTACCTCGCCCTTGTTGTTTTCGACACACCTTGTGTCCTTGTTGTAACACTGGGCAACCACCATCATAAATTCATTGTTGACGGCGCTGACGGGATTCCTCCGGCGAAGTGCAGGGCACTGCCGATCAATTTGTCCAAATTCTCAATCTCGACGTCCATGCTTTCACTCGGCACGGGACTCGGGCATTCGACCCTCTCGATATTTATATTTCATTTCTTCCTCTCAGTAAGTTTAGCCTTTCCTTTGGATTTGATGGGTCTCTTCTTTGGATGTAGACATATGTTCTTTCGAACTCGCTTGTTGATCTCGCATGAAGAAGAAGTGAAACCCAACATAGAAAGGTTGAATCAGGTCATTTGATTTCCCATCAAGTGCCAACAGAAGAAAGAGTTAGTTATTATTAGGCTCAGGGCGCAGGTCGCATGAAAATTGCAGCTTACAGGGCTAAATAGGTAAGGCGCACAGGAAAGGCGTGTTGCAAAGGTTAAACTGGCACCAAAGGCGCATGGCGCATGCATACTGCAGATTGCATTTTGTAAAGGGCGCATGAAAACTTCGTGTTACATAGTGACAGGATGCGCCCTTTGGCGCATAGATTTTTCATGTTGCATTGGGATTTGGTGCGCCCTTTGGCACATGGAAAGTTTGTGTAACAGGAACTTTTCGTGTGCCAAAGGGAATATGGCGTGGCGCACGAAGGGTTTACACAACATGATGTTGCTGTGATGAGGAAAGTGCCTGCGCCTTTATAACTTCACACTTGGCGCAGATAAAGCCGGTGTTGCATAGATGCTGGGTGCGCCATTGGCGCATGGAAATGTGATGTAGCAAGGAAGGTCATGCGCATCATTGGGCGCAAGTTTAGTGCTTGCAGCATGTGAAGGAGGCACGCCTAAGGGCGCAGAAGTTAATGATGCAGCAGTCAAAATGGGTGCGCCATTGGCGCGGGTTTTGTTCATGTTGCAAGGTGGTCAGATGCGCCAAAAGGAAAAAAAAAGTTTTTACATGGTTCAACCCTTCTTTCTTCCTTTCATTTCCAAGATTGTTTTGGGAGATATAATGGTTCAATCCAAAGGGTTTCAGACCATGCTTTTAGACAACTCCCTCTACCAGCAGTTCTGGAAAGAGGAGGAAAATGGAAAGACAGACAACAAAAAGGAAGGGGGGGGAAAGGGAACCAGATCAATATTTCAATATTTCAAACCAAAACCAGGCCACCAAGCACAACAAGAACCAAAAACGTAAAACGCACAAGAGGGAGAAGAACCTCTTACCTGGATAAATAGTAAGAGACGTGTAACGGGTCCACAAAGCGTTGAAAACGACGAGGCAGGGGCTGACAGGCTCTGATAAAAGAAATCACGTGCTCTGTGACTAGTGAAAATGACATTTTGGGCGCGCAAAAACATATATATAGCTGAGCTAGTCATAAATGTGCCACCCACTTTGTAAAGGGCGCATGAAAGTTGCTGTCGACATGGAAAAGCATGCGCCCTTTGGCGCATGAAAGCGTTTGCCAGCATGAAATTAAGCGCCTTTGGCGCACCAAAAGCTATGTCGACATGGGATTATGTGCGCCCTTTGGCGCACCAAAAAGTGTGTTGACAAAAGATTATGTGTGCCCTTTGGCGCACCAAAAAGGGGCGCAACAAACGTTGTGTTAACACGAAGGCGCATGCGCCTTGGTGCACGCAGGGAAGACTCAACATACTTTGGCACACGAAAAGGTGTGTTGACACTGAAAATTATGCGCCAAAGGGTTTAAAGGGGGCGCACCAAAAGTTGATGTTACATAGTAATTCCATGCGCCCAGCCAAAAAAGACCAAAAAGACTAAGTTCGGAAACCAGATTTCCGGGAAGGGATTTGCAACGTTTCGAACGCAAGGGATCCCTAACGAGGGATCGGAACAAAATTTCGGTATGGTTATCGGTAAAATTTCCCTTGTCAATTTTACGGGATAACAAGTCTTAAACCCTTGGTTCTATCTATGCACGTGCCACGGTTTCTGAAAGCCTTCCTTAAACCCCGCCTCGCGCACTTTATCCTTGCGTGCCTTTCTTCAACTAGGCCTTGCGTGCCTATGCACCTTTTATACTTAGCCAATATTTTAGGGGCCCAACATCACCCCACACTACACCTGTTCTCCATCTGTAGGAACACTTCTCTAATGAAGAGAAATAATACAGTAGACTTACACCTTTGGAAAAGAATAAGGGGATGAAAGAATAGGGAAAGAAGAAAGAATGGGGAAGTGATGGAATCACTACAATAAGCTAGGAAAATCCTTTTGCAAGTCAGCCTCCAACTTGTTCCAGGCATCGACTTTGTTCTGCGCTCTCTGACAGAGGTCACTGACCGGGTGCTCACCTTCTCAAAACTTAGTCCATTTCCTTGTGTGCTTATGGTGTTAGAAATTTTCTCTAACTCTTTGCCTACATCATCCAGTGCATCCATTCTTCATGTAATCTATGGGTACAGTTCCTTCAACCGGTTTTTGATTGAACCCCTTAAGGTTTCAATGGCTTCAGATTTTCTTTCAACCTCGGAAAGGATTTTGTCCCTTTCCACCCTATTTCCCTTATTCTTTTCTTGAAACTCCTTGAGTTCTACTTCATGAGTGGTGACCAATATTCCTGCCACTTTTTCTCTCGTCTCGCACAATTGTCATACGTGGCCTCAACAATCTAGGAAGAAACTTTTATATCAACAAGAACCTTACTGTACTTAACTATGAACACCACAACTTTTAATTTATCTTCTTTCTCTACATGCGCACCACTTCTTGTAGATTCCAAGGCTAATGGCTTTGCCTCTCAAGGTGAGGACTCTTTTTAAATCTTCGGGGCATCCCAAGGTAGATCCATAATTCTACGTGGGAGGTGATAGATTTGGATGGTTCAACACTATAGCATTGTTAATGGATTTTTATACTATGCATACTTTATCCTTCTCATCTTTTAACTCACGCTGCAACTAGGCACCGATTAGTTTCTCTTAACTTATCTCCTTTGTCCTTGCAGCTAGCTCTTCCTCTTTATTATTTAGGTCGTATTGTTGCAAATCAGCAGCACCCTGGATGTTGATCGACTTCTAGTTGAAATTTTGGACATCCAAAGTGTGATTGCACAACATTGAATCTTTTCCCCAAGTTTGGGACTTGTAAAATGGGAAACGAATCTCCGCTTTAGAGTCTGGTTCCTCAACTCCTCTAATTAGATATATCACTTACAAGTTGCAGAGGTTTGGATTCCTAGTTCCTACCCTAAATTCCAAGGGGACAAAGATAGAGAATGTAAGAAAATGAAGCTAATGCTAATGAGGTGATGCACCAAAGGAGTTGCGAAACTGACGATCTTTGCAATACATACACAATCCACAAGAAAACATAGCACAAATCATACATAAATTGCTCAAAATGTAATGAAAGATCAGAAAACAATGGTAGATATATGAAAGGATTGAGGTATTTTAATCACAGAGCATATATTAACATTCTAGACCAATTACAATGCATTACGGTGATCAAGAGGAAAAAGGGGTGTTGTATTGCATGGAAAGGTAAAAAATTTCCACAAATTCTTCCAAGAAGGAAGAAAAGGGAAGTTCAGAGCTGAAAAGTGTCTCTTCTTTCAAACATGAACCCATTCTAGATTTTACAAAGGCAAGCCACAACCCCAGGAGAGAGAAATGTGGGAAAACATGGGAGAGCTTCAAACACCAACCCAAAACACATTAAAACAACATGGGCATCCTTACAAGCCCATCCCCTAACATTTTTACCATGTTAGGAGAGAATGTGAGCCATTCTTCATTAAAAATGGTGGTTGAAACGTCATTTCTATCCTTGACCTCGCACTGAGGCGTTTTTCAATTTTATCTCTCCAAAATCCATCAAAATGCAAAAATTACCTGGAATATTATATATAATTTCACTAGCTTTCCATTGACATAAAGAACACAAAAAACTGAGCTTTGGATCGAAAGATATGGCCGTTTGAAATTTTAGGGAAAAACAGGGCCAAATCGGATTGGCGGGCAATTTTTTTTGAATTTTTCACTTTTTGGTCATTTGGAAACTTTTCCAAAAATTCCCCACGCTCCGCCATTCCGGTGCCATGTGGCATGTTTTTATCAAGGCCACGGCTGTCCTAAATTTTCCATCATTGTTTGATCCTATTCCTCGACATGGACACGTGGCAAAACCCCATTCGTTGCGGGCTTGTCTTGTATCTTTTGCCACCACCGACACATGGCAAGAAGTGATTGGTTTTCATTCGAGGGGCAATTTTTTCCCTTGAAATTTCCTTCTTTTTCCTTTAAGAAAATTTCCAAAATTCTCCCAGTGCTCCGCCATTCTCGGGACACATGGCAAAGATCTTACTAGACGCAGGCCAGGCAAACATTTTTCCTTTTGTGTAATCCCTTTGGGAAAAATCCCAATCTCCTCTCGTGCTCCGCCATTCTGGGGAATAAGGACACATGGCCTTCTCTAAATGGTTGGCATAGTGCTAAGATCCAATAATCTTCCTTTTAAAATTTGACAAAATACTTCACCAAAATTCTAACTTCTCCTCTACGCTCCACGGTTCCGATGCCAAAGGACACATGGCACAACATGATTGGGCGTGGGCCTTCTTTTAAAATTTTCCTTGGCGCCAACACTTAGTCATTTTTTCAATTTTTTCCCCCTGGACACATGGCCAAACACTTGGTAAAAAACCAAGTTTTCCTTCGACCCCCGCCACTTCCTTGGACACGTGGCACCATTTCATTGGCTGCGGGCTTTTCAGGATAAAATTTCCCACAAAAACTCCATCGGGCCATAATTTCAAACATACATGGAGTTAGGAGGAAAAATTTACCTTTCTGGAAAGTTGAGAAAGAGCTCTATCCAATGGTGCCATTTCCGAAATTTTTTGAGTGCCTAAAAATAAAAATTTTGACTCGAGGCACAAGAGAGGGAAGGATGAAGGGAGTTAGCCACAAAATGAGAAAGGGGCACATTTTGGATAACACTTTTGGTGACTCGAGAGGGTCATCTGCTCGCTTAGATGAGGTTACAGCCTCTGGAGCAATCTATTGGGCATGGAGTCATTAAATTCTCTACTTGGTACCCCAACTGATTAGAACACTGCAAGGAGGAAGATGGAGGGTGGAACATCACCTGATGGAGCAAGGCCTGCAAACACATTTCCAGGAACAACAAGCTTGTGCCAAAGCACTTAGGGAAAGCAAACTAATCTACAAAAAACAATGTGCACAAGCACTTGGAGGAATGAAAACCTAATCTAATATGTACAAGGTGGAGAATTCCCTTTAGTAGCAATGCTTTAGATGGATTCCATTGATTGGAATCTGCAGTTCTTCACCACCCAATGAAGACAATTGGAAAGCATTGTTATCCTTACACTTTGTGACCATGTATGGGCCACTCCAAATGGCATCAAATTTTGAATGCCTTCCCAATTTTTCTCTGTCTGCATCCCATTTTAACACTAGATCTCGAACTTGGAAAGATCTATTCTTTGATTTTCTATCAAAGATCTTCTTTATCAAATCTTGATCCTTCTCCATTGCTTGGGATGCCTGATTTCGGATTTCTTAGAGCTCCATCAATTCTGCATATCTAACCTCCATGGGCTCAAACTCTAACAACTCCAACTTCTTCATGAGTTCCAATGTTGGCAACTCAAGTGACATGGGCAAAATTGCCTCTCTTCCCTAAACAAGCTTGAATGGGGAGTTACTTGTAGATATTTTAGGAGTTATCCTATCAGCCCATAAGGCTGATTTCAACTTAGTATGCCAAGATCTCTGATTTTCATCAAGGGTCCTCCTAATGATTCTTAACAAGTTCTTATTTGTAGATTCAGCCTGGCCATTACCCCCGAAGGTAATAGTTTGATGAAGTGCTTAGGTAGATCCGATTCTTGACAGCCCATTCACCACATTGGACCCAATGAATGCCAATGCATTATCTCGATATTATTGTAGCAGGTATGCCAAATCTGGTTGCTATTCCCTCATAAAAGTCTAGGATGCTAAATTCACTTGCTTCCTTGAGTGCTACTGCTTTAGTCCACTTGGTGAAGTAATATGTGGTTGTTAAAATCCATTTTTTCCTTGGCTTGAATTCGGATTAATGACTCCAATGAATTCCAAACCCCATTGCATGAATGTCTAGTCAACCAAAATTGGGTGCAATGGAAGGGCAGTAGCCTCTCTTTACCCGTGAAGAAGGCACAATTCTTGCACCTCTTGATCCATGCATAACAATCACTTTGAAAATCTTGGGCCAATAATAGCTAGCCCTCATGATCTTTAGGGCTATTACTCTTGGTGTAAAATTACCACCACTGATCCACCATGGAACTCTTCCAACATCCTATGAATCGATTTGTGCTAATTCATCTCAGCAGCACTCCATTCACATCCCTTTTGAACAAAACACCATCAATAAGGGCATATGGGACAACCTGCAATCTGAAGTGTTTTCTTTTGGTATTTTTCATCTCTGGGGGGCATGGACATGTATTTAGGAAGTGCATTATGTCTTGGTTCTAGCAAGGAGTGAGAACACCATTATTTTTCTCTTGAGTGCTTCCTTTCTCATGGCTTTCTTATAACGCCAAAACAACCTCCTTCTCTTTGCATGCTTCCTTTTGTTTGCTCAAAATCATCTGCTCACACAATCATTTTCCTCTGACCAACTTGGTGAATTTGATCTCAATGTCATACTCCATGACATGAGTAATCCAACCTGCTCTCTTTTCATTCAAGTCTTTGTTGAGGAGGAAGTCTTTAACTCCCATATGAGAAACCAACAACTGAACCTTGTTGTTTGAAACTAGATGCTTGAATTTCTTCAAGCTCCTGATTACTGCAAGAACATGCTTCTCAATGAAAGAATATCTCACCTCATAGTCCTCCAGGCTTTGGCTAAAGAAAGAAATTGGCTGCTCATCATTGTTTTTGTTTTGCTATACCAAAATTGCAGAAATAGTATCATCACCCCCAAATGCATAGAAGATAAAATCCTTGGAGAAATCCGGGTTGATGAGAGTTGGGGCTTGAGAGATGGCTTCTTCGATTGCTTCAAAACTTTCCTTGCCTTCTTCTGTCCATTTGAAAGTCATGCTTTTCTTTAACATCTTGGTGATAGGCTTGACAAGGGCTACAAAATTTGGGACAAACCTCCAAACAGAATTTATTCTCCCCAAGAAACTCGAAGGGCCTTCTTGTGGCTTGGCGGTGGTAGTGATCTTATGGCTTCAACTCTTTACGGATCAATTGGTAATCCTTCTTTGGAGACAATGTGGCCAAGGATTTTCCCTTCATGGGCTATAAAAATGCACTTTTTAGGATTCAGGATACTCCAAATCTTCTAAACCTTTGGAACACTTGTCTCAAATGAAAGAGGTGGGCTGCTGCATTTTTAAAAAAATGGTGATATCATCAAGATATATCAGCACAATGTTGTTAATCAAACCCTTGAACGCCATTTCCATTTCTCTTTGGAAAGTAGCTCCAGCGTTGGATAGCCCAAATGGCATTTTCCTATATGCATAAGTTTCCCATTTGGTTGTAAAGGCTGTCTTGAACTGATCTTCTTCTTTCACCATAATCTGATTGTACCCCGAATAGCCATCAAGTAATGAAAATCTCTCGAGCTAGAAATTACTTGTAAAATATGCTCCATAGAAGGAAGTGGATAATGATCCTTGAGAGATGCTCTATTCAAATCTCTGAAGTCAACACACAATCTGATTTCCCAGCTCTTCTTTCTAACTAGAACCAAGTTGGCTACCCAACTAGAATGCTTGATAGGGAATATGATTCTTGATTCTATCAACTTATTCAATTCCTTTCTCATGAGAGGCTCCATGTGTGGATTAACTGGCCTTTGTTTTTGTCTGATGGGTTTAGTACTTGGATCCAATTCAATGGTGTGTTGAGCTAACTTGGGATTGAAATCTTTCAAATATTCATAGCTCCAAGCAAACACATCAGGGAATTCTTGACAAAGTTGTATGAACTCATACCTTTCTCGCTCAGTTGTCACCTTACCAACTCAGAGTGATTTTCCTTCTTCCACCAAGATGGACACTGAATCTTCTCCCTTGACTTGAATGTTTTCTTTCTCCTTCCTAAACTGATCATTAGGATTGAAAATGGTCTCTAAAGTAATTAGTCCCTTTGGAAGTTTGTTGGTTCTTAGTTGTACCACTTGGTCACTATATTGCTGCTCTAACTTTTCCTTATTTTTAGTGAGAACTCACCTCTTCTTATAAGTTATCATGGTGATTACTTCTCATAATGTTGTAACTGCAGAAATGAAGATAAACATGTTAAGATATATCTTTGATCTTAAAGGAATGTGTTGTTAATCTGGACCCTTGTTTGCTGTAATTTGTTACTTGGGATAGAAGTTATTATTGCTTGTATGATTGCTGATGTGACAACAGATTTGTCGTATGCTTGATGAACTCTATTCGCTGATTGACAACACACCTTGAATCAATTCCATTGATCCAAGGTATGTTGTGACCTTCTTGTGATCGCTTTGTAGATTTACTTTTAAACCAGACTGAAGGTTGATATAAATGTTGCAGCACCTGATTTCAGGTATAAATATCTGGTACGTAGATGCCAATGAAAAAGGTTCGATTCTCGAACCGCACACCATTGTAACGCTAGACCACGTAAGGCGATAAAGGCCTGGATGCGGGTGGCTCAGGTATGTGGAACATGGGACGAAACGTCCTGCATAGTGTTGAATATGAATGTCAGTCGGAAGGACTTGATTGGAAACTAATTAATTAAATAATAGGGGATTAAACCCTAACCTACCCCTAAGTTTTATCTAATATCCTAACTACTATCCTATATGGATTTTAGATTTTATAAGGGTGAAAATAGATGTAAATCCTACTAACCTATGAACTAGGTGAATGACCTAGATATGGACTATTAAAATCCTAAACTAATCCTAACCTAAGGAAGGGGACGCATAGACCCATGTGGATGGAAAGGATAAGGAGGGAAGGTTGGAAATTAATTAGGACAATGAATGGCGTCCTTACTGGTTGCAGCGCCAAGTTTGGCGGGAACATAGGGAAAGTTGGAGGCATCCAACTAGTTGTGAAACTAAACCATGATTGCATGCAAAAATTTGAAATTAGTAACTCGCCAACTTGAGTCGGTGGTTGCGTGAGGAAAAAGGAAAAAGGAATGCATTCAATGCATTAATTGTCTTGGTCTTAGCGACCAGCTCACCTTGGAAAGAGGATTGTGAGGGAAGTTTGTTTGTTGTTGTGTGCATTTGGATTTTAGTTGCTCTGCATTTTGTTCTTCCATGGTTCTGTCGAACCTGCTGTATTTTTGGTTATTATCTCTATTCTTGGAGAAGCTAGGCTATTTTTTAAGCCTGTGGAAGTAGGTGACTGTTTGGAAAGCTTTACTACTGTCACCGTGGAGAAGAATAGCTCCTGGGCGGTTTTCTTTGAGCTTCAAGAAAAATTACAGGCATGTTGAGCCCTTCTCCTTAAACCGTTTGCTTTTGCTTAATCGTCTCATTAAAACAACCCTGCTCTTATGAAGGGGGGGTTTTGGTTATTCGATTTTGCTGTTATGTTGAAGTGATTTTGGGTTGAGTCATTTTCTTTGTTGTATGCGACTTGAATATTTCTTTGCAAAATGGGTAAATGAAATGAATCTGTTCTTGTTGTATGAGTCTGCATTGATAGTATTGTGTAATCGTTTCTATTACCCATTATGGATTCGAGTTGGTGAATGTACCAATGATGTGAGTATTGTTTTCTGAGTTCTGTGCATTCTTGTAAAAATGGAAGGATAAAAGGATTCGATATGACCTCTGGTTTGAGCTGTCATTATAAAACGAACTCGACTTGGGTATTCTTGTGTATTTTGAAGAAAATGAGTGTTTCTTTACTGAAATTATTAAGGAAACGAGTTTTCTCTTTCTGTTGTTTTAAAATTTTAAAGTAATGGTAATTGGGTTTCATTGTGCATTATGGGTTCGGTTTGATGGAAGTGATAGTGATATGTAGATTGTTTTCTGAGTTCTGTGCGTGAATGGTTTTAAAAAAAAAAAAACGTGAGAATGCTTGATGGAACTGTGCGTGAGTTATTTTCTCTGGTTGTATTACAGCGCATAGAATACAAATTCTTTGGGACAGTGGGCTTGTTTCATCGTTTTACTCTTACGCAATTTAAAATGATTAAATGCCTCCGTATTTGGTTTGAAATCAGTGAAAGAATTTGTTTTAGGAACTATTTACCTAATTCTAGAACTGAGTATCTGGGTATCTGCCGGATGGAATAGAGTTTACTATTTCAGTCTCTTTTAGACTCGATGATGAAATTATATGTATATATATATGTGTATATATTCAAACTGCATTCTAGACTTCTTTTTTGTTTCATCAAGACCGAACTGAAGTGGGATTCTTACCTTGAATGTTTGAAAATGAATCTTTTTACCAATATGGTGAAACTCATGATTTCGTAGCTAGCTGTACATTCTTGTTGTTCAGGTCTAGCTGAAATGCTTGTTTTTGATGAAACGTTGCTGATAAAACTAGCTGTACATTCTTGCTTGTTTATACCTAGACGTGAATGTCTGTAGAGTGAAATATTTAAAAGGAAATGACTGTGCTTAGAGGTTTTGGGATAGTAAGTTCTAACTACTAAAGTATACTAATCGTTAATGAATCATACTATTGGATTATGTCTGTTCTAAATAGTGGATATTTGGTTAGACAGCGAGAAGAAGTAATATGATTCTTCTTTCTATTATTCGATTATTGATTTTATTTACTTCTCTTTGGACTGTTATCATTGATTGATATCACGTTGGATTAAATTCTCAGTACAGTCATGAGGAAAGGAAAGGGAGTGTGGATGGATAATTTGAATTAATGTTCATTTCTTCTCTCATACAGTTGGAAATCTGTAATCGTTATGGAACAAATTTTGTATTGCTTTGGTTTAAGCATCTGCATTTTATTGCTGTTTACTTTTCTCATCAGTGTTTGATTGCTTGAAATCAAATGGGTACTTTTCTCTTCTACATGAATGGAAAGGAAAGTAATTCGGTTTATATTTTCAGTCAATTTTATCTTTTGAAATTATAACTAATGTAAGGGAATGGAATTGATAGCATTTATGTTAGAACAACAGTATATGCATAATTGTGTTATTAGTTCTTACAGATGTTTGTAATCTGGAACTATTTGAAGGAAATTACTTCTTGTAGTAATTATTGGGAAAGAGGGCAGTAATCCTATCTTTTCTGATTGGGAGGGTAATTAGATGATTGAGTTGTTATGCTGGTCATCCTTTTTGATACTTAATTCTTGAATGATGTTCATATTAACGTTTCATAAAAGCAGGGTTCTTTTATTGAGACAGTTAATTAAAAGCACTTCATTTTAATGACAAGTGCTTAATATGCTCAGTTCAATGAACTGACCCATGCAAGTAATTTTGCAGATGGAACTTGAGTATAAACGAAGACATGGTTGTTTTCTGATACTTCTTTTGATTGACTGAAGATGGATTGTAATTGATAACTATTACTCCTCTACGAGGAAATGAGAAAAGAAGAAATTACATTCTTCTAACTTATGAGTTGTAATGTTGTTTAATATAAACAAAGTCCAGTCATTTGGATGGCAAAATGTATAGATTGTAAAGCCGATGGATGAATACAAGTACGAGTGTGATATTTTTAATGACTATATCAGTTTGATATTGTTGAATAAGTTTGAGAATATAACATTATTCCTTGATTTGGAATTATTCAAATGTTAATGGATGGATTTAAAAGGGAATAACATCTATTCTTTACCTAAATGCAACTTTTACGTTGAAATGTGCAATTAGTTCATACTTGGGTTAAGATGAATTTTAAATTGACATCAAAAAGGATTTAGGTAAACATGATCTCTTAATTGAAAGGTATTCGGGATTAGCTTGAAAGCTAAGGAATATCAAATAACTTAGGAGCAGCCAAACCTTGTATTCGGACTCCGTTAATAGCCTCGAATGTTTAAAATTCGAAAATAAAGATATGGGAAATCATATCTATTGTTAACAGACCTTAACTAAGTAAGGTTAAGGAGGATAAATGAATAAATTCATTTAGAATTAGACCTCATTTAAATGACGTCTAATAAGATGGAATTCTGAATTTGTTTACAGTTGTGGAAAACTTGGTTAAGTTTAATAGGTTAAACTTATTAAGTTTATCGATAATGGGCTGATTAGTCCGAAGATTAAGAAAGGAACCAAGAATAGAATATGCAACCCTTCGGTATGAAGGAGGAGATGCGTATTAAGCTAGAAGACAGATTAAGTCTCTCTTAGCTACATACAACTGTAACAAGAATGAGGTTTAAGGATCAACATGGCTGCTGAAAGTAGATCTTAAATATTAAGATTACAACCAAATCACACTTGAGCTGGATGTGTACTCTCGATGAGAGGATTCCGTAGAACATTGACATACGCCAGCTACAATATGGTGTCTTCATGAAGGCGGGACCTTCATGACGACACAATGTTATAGCTGACATATTACAATGCCCTCCCGAATTAATTCATCAAGTTTACATAAGCTGAATACTAAGTTCTTGGCTGGGGATAGGAATGTGATCACGTATACGGAGTGACTCCGGAGGACTAAAGGTAACTAGACACACGGAGTCATCTAGGGATGACACCGTATGTCTGCGTATCTTTAGTTACCATGAGTAACTTCCTATACTCGTTCATATTGCTAGTTGGGGTTAGAGCTTGACCTTAAATGGAAGGACTGGAAGAGACCAGGAAAGACCATTCTAGATAACAGATGAAGTGAGGTGAAGGACGTATTCCAATGATGTGTACCACATCTAGGAATATGATCATGCAAAGCATGTGAAAATCTTTGGCCAAAGTATCGCAAGTGTTGGTTGCGTTGTCCTAATCACCTAGTTTAAGATGCAGGATGTCAGATGAATATCAGTAACAGATATTCAGATAGGCTTCTTAAATGGATCACTTCGATAACCGGAAACGGTAAGAGAACCTTGTATATTTATTATACTATGCATGAATTAACATGAAGGATCGGTAAGTCACCGAGTCATGAAATGAGAGATCGCTGAAACTCCGAGCCATAAAATGGGAGATCGGTAGTTCTGCGAGTCATTTACAGCAGCATATGGTATCTATTATATGATTGAATGGCACTGAATGTGTGTTCCATATTGCAAATATGTGAATAGAGAACATTAGTTTTAAAAGGAAATTGTGTGATCCAAACTGCATCAATTGGACAGAGAACAATTATTAAAACTTGAACGTGTGTTTGAATTATATAATTCATAACAGGAACGTTGTATAAAAAAAAAAAAAAATTCCCTTGTTCTAGTATCTTAAAATGGGGATGTTACATCTTGGTATCAGAGCTGAAGGTTGCAGCTCTTGGACCTAATGAGTCCACAATTTAATAAGGTTTACATTTTCTTATTGAACAGAAAATGGTCAGAACAAGAAGAAATGTTGCGAACAACCCGTTACCGGGTGGAGAAGCAGCTACTGCTCAAAAGCTGGATGAAATCCTTGCTTGCCCTACTAGACACGAGAGATCGTTTGACTGTTTTGGAACAATAGTCAATGGGCAATGAAGAGGAGGAAGAAGAAGCTGATATAAATGATCAGCCACCTCCTATGGACAACACCAATGGAGGGAATCCGGTGTTGATAATAGTAATGTGAATGCTCCTAATCATCCTGAACTAAAAGGGCAAGATTAGTAGCTGAACTTACAAATGACATAAAGAGAATAAGTCCTCCAAAGTTTGATGGAACAACCCTTGGGGATGGAGCTGAGAATTGGCTCAGTGAAATGGAGAAGTACTTTGCAATAAGAAACTTCGAGGAGACCAAAGCGATATGGGGAGCATATCAGCTTTCTCATGAAGCATCATCATGGTGGGACAACCGTAAGGTTGAGTTGAATATTGTCGAATCAGACATAACTTGGGATCAATTTAAGGGTTACTTTAGGCAACGGTGGCTGCCTCAACTCTATTTTGATAGGAAAATGACTGAATTTCAGAACTGGTCACAAGGAAGGCTGACGGTGACAGAATACTGGGAAGGGTTTACTAAACTCCTTAAGTATGTGCCATAGTACCAAGCTGACGAGAAGTTCAGAATATGAAAGTTCATAATGGGACTGAATCCCATCATTGGTGGTGAAGTGGATGTCCACGGTCCAACCACCATGGAAGGAGTTGTCGAAAAGGCAATAAGACAGGAACAAAAATTGAGAGCAATTTCTGCTCATAGGGAAGAGATAAGGAAGAAGATTCCCAACTCTTCTTCATCTCTTGCACCCAAAAGGGGGCCTTGGAAAAGGTTTGGTGTGAAAAACAAAATTGTTGTAGATAACAACAAGAAATCTGTAATGAACAAACCTGCAAATAGTGTGCGGAGCAGCTTCACAAAAGTTAGTGGCAATGGACAAAAGTCCTATGGGAGCTAGAATGATAACTTCAAAGCTGGTAACAAATTTGAGCCTAGGAAAGGGCCAGTTGGAGGATGCTTCAACTGGGAAAGACCATTACGTGAGTCACTTTCCTCTGAAGGATGATCGCGATCAACAGCATAG
Organism: Taxus wallichiana var. yunnanensis; assembly: GCA_018340775.1. Classification (NCBI taxonomy): domain Eukaryota; kingdom Viridiplantae; phylum Streptophyta; class Pinopsida; order Cupressales; family Taxaceae; genus Taxus; species Taxus wallichiana. The sequence continues at coordinate 41,428,745 of CM031240.1, read as the reverse complement.
GATACATGCTGCAGTGGCTAACAGACAAGCTGAAAAGCAAGTTACGCCTATAGAAGTTCGGGTAAGTTATTCGGTACACCTGTAGTCATACTTTTTGATACTGGAGCCACTGAATGCTTTATTTCTACTAAACTTGCAATGAAATTAAAAAGAAAGGCTGAACGAATGGATAAGACATGGACAGTGCATTATGGGAATAATGTTGTCCATACAGTCAAAATGTGCCTTTTTGGGGCAATTCTTGACTTGCCCAGTTTCTCCACCGAAGTTGACCTGTATGTCACTCCTTTAGGATCATATGATATCATTATTGGAGTTAACTGGTTGGCAGAACATAAGGCAAAGGTCGACTGTTATGAAAAACAAATTTGTTGTTTTGACGACCTGCAAAGCGTAGTCATTCAAGGTGTAAAGCGTGAAGTTGCAGTTAGAAAACTAACAGCTATGCAACTAAAAAGGGCTAAAAATAGAGGCTGCACCTTGTATGTAGTAAAAATGACAGAAAATGCTGAGGAGGATAATGATTTCATGGAAAGATATCCATTATTAAGGGATTTCAGTGATGTATTTCGGAGGAATTACCAGGTCTTCCACCCAAACGAGAGTTTGACTTTGCAATAGAAATCAAGCCAGGAACTGAACCCATATCTAAGGCACCTTATAGAATGACCACCCTCGAGTTGGTAGAGTTAAAGGCTCAATTACAGGAACTTTTGACTAAGGGGCTGATAAGACCAAGCGTCTCACCATGGGGAGCACCGGTAATTTTTGTAAAGAAAAAGGATGGCACATTGAGACTGTGCATTGATTATAGAATGTTGAACAAGGCAACTATTAAGAATCGATACCCACTTCCTAGGATTGATGATCTTTCGACCAAATGCATGGAGCATCAGTCTATTCAAAAATAGATCTTCGATCTAGGTATCATCAGCTGAGAATAAAGGAAGAAGATATTCATAAAACAACTTTTAGAACAAGGTACGGGCATTATGAATTCACGGTGTTACCTTTTGGGTTGACAAATGCACCTGCCACCTTCATGAATCTGATGAACAATATTTTTCAAGAATACCTAGACAAGTTTGTGCTTGTATTCTTAGACGACATTCTTATATACTCTAAAAATGTCGAAGAGCACCAAGAACATTTAAGGGTAGTGCTGGAAGTTTTAAGAAAGAGGAAGTTGTATGGTAAACTGTCTAAATGTTCCTTTTATGATGCAGAGGTGCATTATTTGGGACACGTTATAAGCAAGAATGATAGCTGTTGAGACCCTTCAAAGATCGCAGCTATAACCGAGTGGCCTGCGCTAAGAACGTGCATGAAGTAAGAAGCTTCATGGGCTTGGCAGGATATTATAGAAAGTTCGTTAAGGATTTTTCAAAAATTGCTGCCCCAATCACTTCACTACAAAAGAAGGATAAGAAATTTGTTGCGGGTGACAAATGTGAATCTACCTTTAAAAATTTAAAGGAACAGTTAACTACAACACCTATTTTAACTATACTAGATCCAAATGGAAATTTTATGGTTGTAACGGATGCATCGGGAGAAGGCCTTGGAGGTATTCTGTTATAGAATAACCATGTCATAGCTTATGAAAGTAGAAAGCTTAAGTTACATGAACAAAATTATGCTCCACATGACCTAGAGCTCGTTGCCATTGTACATGCACTTCAAATGTGGAGGCATTACCTTTTAGGCAAACCTTTTGAGTTAAAAACTGACCATCTGGGGTTGAAGTATATTTTTACTCAGCCAAATTTGAATGCAAGACAACGAAGATGGTTAGAATTTCTGTCTCAGTATGATTTTGATATAAGCTACATCAAAGGCAAGGAAAATAGAGTGGCAGATGCTCTGAGTCGAAGGAAGCATATCTCTGCTCTTATCACGTTAAGAACTCAGTTTAAGGATGAGGTGAAAGATGCCTTGGAATCAGATCCTTATTTCCAGCAAGTCAAAACAACACTTGCTGCAGATCCAAAGGATGTAAGGTATAAAGGATTTCATTTCGATAATGAAGGAATTCTGAGGTTCAAAAACAGGGTATATATACCTTTGGCAAATGATTTAAGAAGGAAATTGTTAACTGAATTTCATAATTCACCTTTTTCTGGACACCCTGGCATTACGAAAATGCTTGCTGATCTTAAGCAACAATACTTCTGGAAGGGAATGAAAAAGGATGTGGTGGAATTTGTAACACACTGCTTGGAATGTCAGTGTTAAGGTGGAACATATGCATCCCGCTGGATTATTGTATCCCCACAACATTCCACAGTACAAATGGCAAGTGATAACGATGGATTTCGTTCAAGGATTGCCTATGTCAAGGAATAAGCATGATATCATCCTGGTTGTCGTCGAAAAATTAACCAAAGTGGCACACTTCATTGCTGGTAATTTGAAAGATGATGCACCAGTGTTAGCAAGAAGATTTGTACATGAAATTTTCAGATTGCATGGAATACCCGAATTGATCATATCGGACAGAGATCCGAGGATGACATCAAGGTTTTGGCAAAATGCTTAATGCGGCCTTGGGAACTAAATTAAACTTCAGCTCTGCATATCATCCGGAGACGGATGGACAGACCGAGAGAGTCAATCAAGTTTTAGAGGACATGTTAAGAATGTATTGCATGGACCAGCAGTATAAATGGGAGGAATACCTTCCGCTGGTTGAATTTGCCTACAATAATACATATCACACCTCTTTAAAAATGGCACCCTTTGAAGCATTGTATGGATGGAAAAAATGCGAAACCCTGTTAGTTGGGACAAGAGAGACAGAGAGGTAATTGGGCCAAAAATCCTCAAGGAAATGGAACAACAAATCAAAATGATTCGGGAACATCTAAAGGAGGCTGCCAATAGGCAGAAGAGTTATGCAGACTTAAAGCGGGTTGATAGGAATTATAAACTTGGTGAGAAGGTCTTTCTTCGGGTTAAGCCGAAAAAGAGCTCAATAACTTTTGGCAAGGCTGCCAAGTTGTCACCACGTTACGTGGGACCTTTTGAAATTGTTGAAATAATCAACCATGTAGCTTATCGTCTAGCATTACCTCCTGCTTTATCACAAATGCATGATGTTTTTCATATTTCTTTGCTTAAGAAATACGTAATAGATTTATCACATGTGCTGAATTGGAATTCCTTGCAGGTCCAAGACCCAGGAATAATCGTGGTTAAGCCCATTCGAGTGCTGGGAACTCACCAGTTGTACTTAAGAAATCGCGAAGTGAATCAATGTAAGGTCCAGTGGGACCAGTTTAGCGAAGAAAGTGCAACTTGGGAAAATCTCGAAGAAATGAGATCTGCTTTTCCATACTTGTTTGATCGAAATTGAAATTCAAAAAAATGATAATTCTACCAAATTTAGACAATTATTGGTCTATTTTACAGTTGTCTTAAAACATTGTTTTAAAGAGTGAATCTATTTTTGGTATGAACTTATGAATGGAAGGACAATAACTGAATTTTGTCCTAGAAACTCCTTGAATTGGTTAATTTGATCATCGGGACGATGATTCTTTAAGAAGGGAGGAATGTAACGCCTTGATTTTTGTAAGTTATCATGGTGATTACTTTTCATAATGTTGTAACTACAGAAATGAAGATAAACATGTTAAGATATATCTTTGATCTTAAAGGAATGTGTTGTTAATCTGGACCCTTGTTTGCTGTAATTTGTTACTTGGGATAGAAGTTATTATTGCTTGTATGATTGCTTGATGTGACAACAGATTTGTCGTATGCTTGATGAACTCTATTCGCTGATTGACAACACACCTTGAATCAATTCCATTGATCCAAGGTATGTTGTGACCTTCTTGTGATCGCTTTGTCGATTTACTTTTAAACCAGATCAAAGGTTGATATAAATGTTGCAAAGACACTTTGATTTCGGTATAAATATCTGATACGTAGATGCCAATGAAAAAGGTTCGATTCTCGAACCACACACCATTGTAACAACTAGACCACGTAAGGTGATAAAGGCCTGGATGCGGGTGGCTCAGGTATGTGGAACATGGGACGAAAATCTGCATAGTGTTGAATATGAATGTCGATCGGAAGGACTTGATTGGAAACTAATTAATTAAATAATAGAGATTAAACCCTAACCTACCCCTAAGTTTTATCTAATATCCTAACTACTATCCTATATGGATTTTAGATTTTATAAGGGTGAAAATAGATGTAAATCCTACTAACCTATGAACTAGGCGAATGACCTAGATATGGACTATTAAAATCCTAAACTAATCCTAACCTAAGGAAGGGGACGCATAGACCCATGTGGATGGAAAGGATAAGGAGGGAAGGTTGGAAATTAATTAGGACAATGAATGGCGTCCTTACTGGTTGCAGCGCCAAGTTTGGCGGGAACATAGGGAAAGTTGGAGGCATCCAGCTAGTTGTGAAACTAAACCATGATTGCATGCAAAAATTTGAAATTAGTAACTCGCCAACTTGAGTCGGCGGTTGCGTGAGGAAAAAGGAAAAAGGAATGCATTCAATGCATTAATTGTCTTGGTCTTAGCGACCAGCTCACCTTGGAAAGAGGATTGTGAGGGAAGTTTGTTTGTTGCTGTGCGCATTTGGATTTTAGTTGCTCTGCATTTTGTTCTTCCATGGTTCTGTCGAACCTGCTGTTATTTTTGGTTATTATTCTGTTCTTGGAGAAGCTAGGCTATTTTTAAGCCTGTGGAAGTAGGTGACTGTTTGGAAAGCTTTACTACTATCGCCGTGGAGAAGAATAGCTCCTGTGGGCGTGGTTTTCTTCGAGCTTCAAGAAAAATTATAGGCATGTTGAGCCCTTCTCCTTAAACCATTTGCTTTTGCTTAATCGTCTCATTAAAACAACCCTGCTCTTATGAAGGGGGTTTTGGTTATTCGATTTTGCTGTTATGTTGAAGTGATTTTGGGTTGAGTCATTTTCTTTGTTGTATGCGACTTGAATATTTCTTTGCAAAATGGGTAAATGAAATGAATCTGTTCTTGCTGTATGAGTCTGCATTGATAGTATTGTGTAATCATTTCTATTACCCATTATGGATTCGAGTTGGTGAATGTACCAACGATGTGAGTATTGTTTTTTGAGTTATGTGCATTCTTGTAAAAATGGAAGGATAAAAGGATTCGATATGACCTCTGGTTTGAGTGTCATTATAAAACAACTCGACTTGGGTATTCTTGTGTATTTTGAAGAAAATGAGTGTTTCTTTACTTGAAATTATTAAGGAAACGAGTTTTCTTACTTTGTTTTAAATTAAAAGTAATGGTAATTGGGTTTCATTGTGCATTATGGGTTCGGTTTGATGGAAGTGATAGTGATATGTAGATTGTTTTCTGAGTTCTGTGCGTGAATGGTTTTAAAAAAAAATGTGAGAATGCTTGATGGAACTGTGCGTGAGTTATTTTCTCTGGTTGTATTACAGCGCATAGAATACAAATTCTTTGGGACAGTGGGCTTGTTTCATCGTTTTACTCTTACGTAATTTAAAATGATTAAATGCCTCCGTATTTGGTTTGAAATCAGTGAAAGAATTTGTTTTAGGAACTATTTACCTAATTCTAGAACTGAGTATCTGGGTATCTGCCGGATGGAATAGAGTTTACTATTTCAGTCTCTTTTAGACTCGATGATGAAATTATATGTATATATATATGTGTATATATTCAAACTGCATTCTAGACTTCTTGTTGTTTCATCAAGACCGAACTGAAGTGGGATTCTTACCTTGAATGTTTGAAAATGAATCTTTTTACCAATATGGTGAAACTCATGATTTCGTAGCTAGCTGTACATTCTTGTTGTTCAGGTCTAGCTGAAATGCTTGTTTTTGATGAAACGTTGCTGATAAAACTAGTTGTACATTCTTGCTTGTTTATACCTAGATGAATGTCTATAGAGTGAAATATTTAAAAGGAAATGACTGTGCTTAGAGGTTTTTGGGATACTGAAGTATACTAATCAGAATGAATCATACTATTGGATTATGTCTGTTCTAAATAGTGGATATTTGGTTAGACAGTGAGAAGAAGTAATATGATTCTTCTTTCTATTATTCGATTATTGATTTTATTTACTTCTCTTTGGACTGTTATCATTGATTGATATCACGTTGGATTAAATTCTCAGTACAGTCATGAGGAAAGGAAAGGGAGTGTGGATGGATAATTTGAATTAATGTTCATTTCTTCTCTCATACAGTTGGAAATCTATAATCGTTATGGAACAAATTTTGCACTGCCTTAGGCGTAAGCATCATTGCTTTGGTTTAAGCATCTGCATTTTATTGCTGTTTACTTTTCTCATCAGTGTTTGATTGCTTGAAATCAAATGGGTCACATGAATGGAAAGGAAAGTAATTTGGTTTATATTTTCAGTCAATTTTATCTTTTGAAATTATAACTAATGTAAGGGAATGGAATTGATAGCATTTATGTTAGAAACAACATTATGCATAATTGTGTTATTAGTTCTTACGAGATGTTTGTAATGTCTGGAACTGTTTGAAGGAAATTACTTCTTGTAGTAATTATTGGGAAAGAGGGCAGTAATCCTATCTTTTCGATTGGGAGGGTAATTAGATGATTGAGTTGTTATGCTTTGGTCATCCTTTTTGATACTTAATTCTTGAATGATGTTCATATTAACGTTTCATAAAAGCGGGGTTCTTTTATTGAGACAGTTAATTAAAAGCACTTCATTTTAATGACAAGTGCTTAATATGCTCGATTGATAGAACTGACCCATGCAAGTAATTTTGCGAGATGGAACTTGAGTATAAATGAAGACATGGTTGTTTTCTCGATACTTCTTTTGATTATTTGAAGATGGATTGTAATTGATAACTATTACTCCTCTACGAGGAAATGAGAAAGAAGAAGTTACATTCTTCTAACTTTATGAGTTGTAATGTTGTTTAATATAAACAAAGTCCAGTCATTTGGACTGGAAAATGTATAGATTGTAAAGCCGATGGATGAATACAAGTACGAGTGTGATATTTTTAATGATTGTATCAATTTGATATTGTTGAATAAGTTTGAGAATATAACATTATTCCTTGATTTGGAATTATTCAAATGTTAATGGATGGATTTAAAAGGGAATAACATCTATTCTTTACCTAAATGCAACTTTTACGTTGAAATGTGCAATTAGTTCATACTTGGGTTAAGATGAATTTTAAATTGACATCAAAAAGGATTTAGGTAAACATGATCTCTTAATTGAAAGGTATTCGGGATTAGCTTGAAAGCTAAGGAATATCAAATAACTTAGGAGCAGCCAAACCTTGTATTCGGACTCCGTTAATAGCCTCGAATGTTTAAATTCAGAAAATAAAGATATGGGAAATCATATCTATTGTTAACAGACCTTAACTAAGTAAGGTTAAGGAGGATAAATGAATAAATTCATTTAAATTAGACCTCATTTAAATGACGTCTAATAAGATGGAATTCTGAATTTGTTTACAGTTGTGGAAAAACTTGGTTAAGTTTAATAGGTTAAACTTATTAAGTTTATCGATAATGGGCTGATTAGTCCAAAGATTAAGAAAAGAACCAAGAATAGAATATGCAACCCTTCGGTATGAAGGAGGAGATGCGTATTAAGCTAGAAGATAGATTAAGTCTCTCTTAGCTACATACAACTGTAACAAGAATGAGGTTTAAGGATCAGCATGGCTGCTGAAAGTTGATCTTAAATATTAAGATTATAACCAAATCACACTTGAGCTGGATGTGTACTCTCGATGAGAGGATTCCGTAGGACATTGACATACGCCAGCTACAATATGGTGTCTTCATGAAGGCGGGACCTTCATGACGACACAATGTTATAGCTGACATATTACAATGCCCTCCCGAATTAATTCATCAAGTTTACATAAGCTGAATACTAAGTTCTTGGCTGGGGATAGGAATGTGATCACGTATACGGAGTGACTCCGGAGGACTAAAGGTAACTAGACACACGGAGTCGTCTAGGGATGACATCGTATGTCTGCGTATCTTTAGTTACCATGAGTAACTTCCTATACTCGTTCATATTGCTAGTTGGGGATTAGAGCTTGACCTTAAATGGAAGGACTGGAAGAGACCAGGAAAGACCATTCTAGATAACAGATGAAGTGAGGTGAAGGACGTATTCCAATGATGTGTACCACATCTAGGAATATGATCATGCAAAGCATGTGAAAATCTTTGGCCAAAGTATCGCAAGTGCTGGTTGCGTTGTCCTAATCACCTAGTTTAAGATGCAGGATGTCAGATGAATATCAGTAATAGATATTCAGATAGGCTTCTTAAATGGATCACTTCGATAACTGGAAATGGTAAGAGAACCTTGTATATTTATTATACTATGCATGAATTAACATGAAGGATCGGTAAGTCGCCGAGTCATGAAATGAGAGATCGCTTGAAACTCCGAGCCATAAAATGGGAGATCGGTAGTTACTGAGTCATTTACAGTAGCATATGGTATACATTATATGATTGAATGGCATTGAATGTGTGTTCCATATTGCAAATATGTGAATAGAGAACATTAGTTTTAAAAGGAAATTGTGTGATCAAACTACATCAATTGACAGAGAAACAATTATTAAAACTTGAATGTGTGTTTGAATTATATAATTCATACGAAACTGAGAATACCATTAACTCCTCGAGGAAACTAGCATAGATCCCCCCACACCTTGTCTATTCTTCTATTTCTTGATAAGGTTCAAAAGCATGCACCTTATTTGCCCTTTCATTTCAAGAGTTAGATGCACGGATGCTTCCTACCTTGGTGTCGAGTTTCATCGGTTTCTCGAGATAATTATCTTGATCAAATCTTGAACAAATGGTATTGACTTGGCTTGGAGTGTGAGGCTCAATGTGAAAGTTTACAATAGGCTCGAGATCTGATTGTGGCTTTAGTTCCATATCTTGTTAAACAACATGTGTGACCAATCGGTAGATAAGTAACCTCCAATCTTGGTTGTGAAATCCCTTGACAAACATAGGGCAAAGAGTGGTGGAAGATCTATTACTCGAGACATCTTGTAAAACAACAACATTGGGCGCATGCATGCGAAAGTAAGACTCAAGTTTTTATCACTCCAACCATTATTTCATTGTTGTCCCATCCAATTGCACTACCCTTTGGATATGACTTCATATTGAAGCCCTAGGCAGCTGATCAGCTATTTTCCCGAGCATTACTAAACTACTTGCCCCAGAATCAATCATGCAATTATGTACTAATTGGTTTCCAATGATCAATGAAACATAAAATGGAGGGGGCTTCAACATTTTACCTTGCTATCCTCCATAATTACCCTCGGACTAGGCAACATTTGTGAGCACCTTCTCTTACATTTGGACTTGTTGATTTGAAGTTGACCAGTCCTTCATGGTAGCTTGTAGAAAATCTCTTTGGCTAGGATAGATAGTGATTCCCACATTGATATGTTTACATTTGTCTTCTTCATCGATCAATGATGTTGAATGGAAATGAAGCATCTCTCTCTTGTCCCTTAGTCTGCACATTCATTCCTTGCACATGAGCAACAACAAGCTGGCATTTGAGTTGGCCTAGGAGCTGTCTTAGGCAGTCCTTACGTGTTTGGGACTGCACTTTGCTTTCCAATAACTTGTGGAGTAGTAGGGGTTGTGGATTACTTGGAGCCAATGGCTGTTCTTCACCCAAATTTCTCCTTTTTGACCTTGTGTTGGCTTCACACTTTGGGAAACTATTTGATTCATGCCACAAAAATCTTCTACCCGCAGTTTACAAGTGTGGTATCATTTGGAGCTGATTGTTCTTTGGGATGTGTCTTGTTGTTGGTTATTTCCTTGACTACCTTCACCCTCCACACCGTAGTTATCACCATTAATGCACTGATTTAAGGCACCATTGAAACTCGAATGGTTGTGAGGTTCATTGCATGGGAAACACCAATCATACTCTAGAGCTATGTTGGTTTGCAGGAACTAATGCCTTAGAGGCGAGATGTAGCATTGGGATTATAGGGCTGAAATGGTGCATTGGCGGAGGTCTTGCTTGATTTAAATTTTTAGCTGGATTGGGTGGTCTTTGAGGTTGGTATGGCTTCTTGTTAGGCTAGGCTTGATCTTTGGAAAGAAGGTCTAAAGCTTTGGGCTTTCTACCTTTTGAGTGTAACCAGCTCATTTCCTAGATTTTGCGGTTGCTTCATGACTTCTTGAAGTTCATTTGAGGCACTAGAAGATGAAGTAGAAACCTCACTTGAATTATGATTTCTAGGAGTGGGAATATGAGCTAAAAATGGCACTTGACTAGTACTTGGGCTCTCTAAACTTGGATATAATGGCATTGGAGGCCTAGGAGCTAGCTTGCCAGCTTGAATCAAACAATTTTTAGCTCTAATGGCAATGTTATAAGCAACAGGGATAGTTGTGCCTCCCATGGATTGAATCAACATAGAAATATAAGAATTTAAAGATTTAAGGTAATATAGAAAATCACCTTCTGCTGCGGCCTTCACTGCCATTGCAATCCTCTCCCAAGTCATTTGAAATCTGAAGTTCAAGTCGGTCACCGCTCATTGGGAGCTCTCTTGATGGTTGTTAAGCTGTTCCAAAGGGACAAGTTATCTCCCTTTTCTCCAAACTGATCATGGAGGGATATACATAGCTAGTTCCAATTTTGAATAGAACTCGAAGCAAGACTCACGAACCATTGCAAATCTTTCCATTTGAATGAAGATTCTAGCAATTTGACAACAACTTGCATCTCATTGATCTCATGGATTGCACAAATATTAGCAATATCCTTAACATGATCAACATGAGTGGTCCGATTCTCTCCAAGTAAAGTATGGAATTCTCTCGTAATGTTGCAACTGGGATTGGATTTTGTGCATTGAGAGCAAGTGGTGCTGCTTGCCAATGAAATTGACATAGGGGGTTGTTTTGTGCCATTCGATTGGCCTTAGAACCCTTGTGGATTGAATGAAAAGCCTACTGTGGTGGAGGAGTTGAGAGAGTTCATTTTGGTGGAGATGGAGACCTTTGAATTCTCCTCCCTCTTTGCCTTCTTCTTGGAGATAACTACGAGATACTCAAATAACACTTCTTCTTCTCCAACTCTTGACCTTGTGGTGATCCTTCTCATGATTTTCGGGCTGCTACTTCCTAAAACCAGGTGATTCTTCTTCCTTGGAGTCGCGGATGTGTAATTTAGGGATCTTTTAAGCAAAAAAAAATTGCAAAAATGCACATCAATTTTGTTGTAATGAAGATGAAGACCTCTAAGGTCCCACCAGTGATGCCCAAGCTGTTGCTACAAATCGAAGCACCCCGGATGTTGATCGACTTCTAGTTGACATTTTGGACATCCAAAGTATGATTGCACGGCATTGAATCTTTTCCCCAAGTGTGGGACTTGTAAAATGGGAAAATAATCTCTAGTTTAGAGGCTAGTTCTTCAACTCCTCGATCGATATATCACTTATAAGTTGCGAGAGGTTTGAATTCCTATTTCCTACCCTAAATTCCAAGGGGACAAAGATAGAGAATGCAAGAAAATGAAGCTAATGCTAATGAGGTGATGCACTAAAGGAGTTGTAGACACCGATACTAAAATACATACACAACACAAAGCATATACAAATTTCTCAAAATGTAATGAAAGATCAAGAAAAACAATAGTAGATATATGAAAGGATTGAGGGATTTTAATCACGAGCATATATTAACATTCGGGCCCAATACAATGCACTACAGTGATCAAGAGGCAAAAGGGGTGTTGTATTACATGGAAAGGTAAAATAATTTCACAAATTCTACCAGAAGGAAGAAAAGGGAAGTTGCAGAGCTGAAAAGTCTCTCTTCTTTCAAAAATGAACCCATTCTGGCTTTTACAGTGCAAGCCACGACCCCAGGAGAGAGAAACATGGGAAAACATGGGAGAGCTTCAACCACCAACCCAAAACACATTAAAATAGCATGGGCATCCTTACAGGCCCATCCCGACATTTTCGCCATCTGGGAGATAATGCAAGCCATTCTTCATTAAAAATGGTGGTTGAAACGTCATTTCTATCCATGACCACGTGCCAAAGGTGTTTTTCAATTTTCTCTCTCCAAACTCCATCAAAATGAAAATATGACCTCAGAATCTTGTATATAATTTCACCATCTTTCCATTGATATAAAGAACGTGAAAAGCCAGCTTTGGATCGAATTATATGGCCATTTAAAATTTTAGGGCAAAAACAGGGCCAAATCGGATTGGCGGGTAAAATTTTTTAACTTTTCAATCTTTGGTCATTTGGAAACTTTTCCAATTTTGGTCATTTGAAACTTATCCAAAAATTCCCCACGCTCCGCCATTCGGGTGCCACATGGCATGTTTTGATTGGGCGCGGGCTGTCCTCCTAAATTTTCCGTCATTTGTTTGATCGTATTCCTTGACATGGACACGTGGCAAAACCCCATTCGTTGCGGGCCTTCCCATTTGAATTTTCCATTCGGGATTGTCTTGTATATTTTTCCACCACCAGACACGTGGCAAGATGTGATTGGTTTGCATTCGGGGATGATTTTTCCCTTGAAATTTCCTTCTTTTTTCTTTGGGAAAATTTCCAAAATTCTCCCACACTCTGCCCGTTCGGACAAGTGGCAACGTCTTCTTGGACTGACACGGGGCCTAGACAAACATTTTCCTTTTACACAATCCCTTTGGGAAAAAATCCCAATCTCCTCCTGCACTCTACCATTACGGGACTGAGGACACGTGGCCTTCTCTGAATGGTTGGCGGGCCAGCGGGCCAATAATCTTCCTTTTGAAATTTGGCAAAATACTTCGCCAAAATTCTAACTTCTCTTCCGCGCTCCACGGTTCCGATGCCAAAGGACACGTGGCACAACATGATTGGGCACGGGCCTTCTTTTAAAATTTTCCCTGGCACCAACACTTAGTCATTTTTCAATTTTTTTCCCCTGGACACGTGGCATAATTTGATTCACCGGTGGGCCCGTGGGGCAAAATATCCCTTTTGAAAACTTTTCCAAACACTTGGTAAAAAAAAAATTTTCCTCCGACCCCCGCCACTTCCTTGGACATGTGGTTCCATTTCATTGGTGTGGGCCTTCAGGGAAAATTTCCCACAAAACTCCATCCGGGCCATAACTTCAAAAATACATGGAGTTAGGAGGAAAACTTTACCTTTTTGGAAAGATGAGAAAGAGCTCTATCCAATGGTGCCATTTCTACAAAGTTTTGAGTGCCTAAAAAGAAAAAAATTCTAAGCGAGGCACAAGAGAGGGAAGGATGAAGGGAATTAGCCACAAAATGAGCAAGGGGCACATTTTGGATAATAGGTCCTCCTCCAGATCTTTGATTCTATCATTCCACCTGAAGAGTCTAGCTTTGACCTCAATGGAGACCTTGTTGAGTGCGTTGCACAATTGTTCATCCAAGAGCTGCTTGAGCATTCACCACTGGGTTGTCTTCTCTTGGTCCTGGTAATGTTATTATTTCCCCATGGCTTACTTCAAATTATGGCTCATCAAGATGGGACTCAATTTCCCATGAGAGCATCTTCCTTGTCCATGGGTATGTAGCCTCCTTATCAAAAGATGACATTGCCACGAGCTCCTCTACTAGAATTGTGCTTTAGAAATGCACACGAAACACTTTGTTGGGGTCATCAATATAACCCATCCCTAGCCTCTCCTCCCCTGTGCACCTTCCTCCCATGCACGTGCCCTTAGGAATACTTATAGTTAAAATGGGGCCTCCAGTGCTTGCCATGGTCCCTTTTGCGCTCTCCTCCTTATCCTTGTTCAACACCAGATCAGTGTTATGTTCTAACTTCTCCTCCACCAAGGTCTCAATGTTATTTGTTTCTTCTCTCTCTAGCCACCTTGGTTATTTGTTCTAGCATAAGGCTTGGGGCCTTCTATTTCTGTGTGCCAACCTCCTCACTTCCCACGTCTTGGTGCCTTCCCCTTCATGGCTATCCTTGTGCCGCACAAAAAGGAACCCCTGTTCCTCTTCTCTACCTTCTTCCTCTAAATCATGCACATTGAAAATAGGTGGCTCTTGATATTTTTCAGGTTCATCTTCCCTACTAACATCTTCTTCACTATCATCTTCTTCACCTATGTATTTTTCCAAACTCCTAGTTTCTTTCGAGGTGGTCTCCTCTTCTATCCTCTGCTTCTTCCTAACCGGGGATTCTAGTGTAGGTGACTTTGTTTCTTCTTCTCCGAGGATTCGTTGTTTGACCAGATTTTCTGCTCTGGAGTCTTTTCTTTGGTAATGGGCCTCTTTTTACATGAATACATACTTGTTACGGCTTATCCCAAGGGAACCTATTACCTGTGAATCCACCACACTTGGTATTTTATTCTCTGACTCTTTCTCCTCCTGTTTGGACGTGGGTCTCTTCCTTCTAGTTAGGTCCCCATATATAGGCACCTCATTCTCCGGATATGTTCCCTTTATAGATTTAGGTCTCATGCGGAGGTATACGCGTGTCGTGGATTCTCTTTCAATGGGAAAAATAATGGGCCTTATCATTTGAACTTCATACAACACGTACCTCTCCATGTACGCATACGCTTGCCAGGATAGACCAACCCTTTACACAATTCTCTATGGTCTCGGTCCATATTACCAAGGTTTAGTTTCAACTTCTTAGAATATTTGAACTGTATAATCCTTGTTAAAAGTATTGAGTTGTGAAGGAAAAGGGGAGCTTGCACCATGGGATCCATGTCTCATCCATTACTTTGAATCTTCTCTGGTAGAAATGTTGGTACACAACAAATTCAACTTCTTCTTTGGTTTCCACTAGCGGTTGTTCGAACCTCCATTCCACCCCAAACATGTTCCTTAGGTGCGTATACCATTTCTCTAGGTGCGCCTTGTGCATAGTCGTCATAGTGTCACAGGCATATTTTTCAAATCTCTTTACGGGTGAAGGGTCCTCAGCAGGGTACTCCCACACAAATTTTTCTGATGCATCAGGTACTCCAATCTATGAAAAAAAATGGTTAGTAGGACATTACCAAAAGGATCCTGTCACCTTCCTTCGTGTAGCTAATAATCTCATCCGTGATGAACATAGACAAGTTGTAGATGGTGCCCTTTGAAATTTTCTTACAAACATGCAACCATGGCTTATTGACCTGGGTCCATCTCTCCTAGCCATTTAACTTTGTCATCAGGTGTGCGGCCATATTCATTACCGGGTCCTCGATGTCTATGATATCATAGTACCTTGATCCCTTTTTGTATGCATAGGTGGTGACCATCTCCTTAATTTCCTTTTTTATGCTTAGGTCATATTCCAAACTATCTCCTTCACAGGATGAGGCTGTGAAATGGGAAATGAGCTTAGGGGTAATGTGTATCTTGCACATTGCGAAGTGGAAGTAATCTGTATGTACATACAACATTAGCCATTGGTATAGGTGCTTAGGCTTATCAAATTAGGGTAACTCAAAGACTTACACTAACCCTTCCTTCTCCAACTTGACCTTCACATCATTGTTATAGATGGGAAAACCCTCTGGTGTCCTTTTATTTGTTGGGTGCACTAACTCCAACACCATATCCTTCTTGATTGTGCTCGTACAATGATTGTAGTAATTTACAAACAAGTTTCTTAGATGGGACTCCCACTCCTTCCCCAACAACACTCCATCTGGGTACTGCATTTCTGCGTACCACTCTTCATTTGTATGTGTGTCATTTTCTTGTTGTTTTCTCTTTCCCTTTCCTTTCCCTTCTTAGGTGTGCTAACTAGTTTCTTGGGTGCCATTGTCTAGGTCCTCTTCTTACTTCAATCACTTCTTGTAACTCTATTCTTCCACTCTTTCCCACCTTAGATCTCAAATTTGTGAAGAAAACTCCTTAAACTCGTTCCCTAGTTCTTCAAACCCTAGCTGGGATAATCCCTTCACAAGATGACACCTTCTCACCACTTCTCTTATGCCATGTGAAATCCCTTCCTTCTGGTTTGTAGATCCAAACTAGTTACTCACACTCAATCTCTTCAAAATTTTCTTCACACAGATCAATTTTTGGAAGCCCTAGTTTGCAAAGATGCAAAAGTGCTTCTTTCTCCTTATACACAAAGTGAATAATGAAATGCCTCGACCCTTTATTTATAGTTTTTCCCTTTTAAGCATTAAATGCTACTTCACCTACCACCGTACTTTTCATGTTTAATGTGGATTTTTCAAACAAAGTCTGACTTTAGCACTTTAACTCATGCACCCAACCCTACGTGAGCAATCTTCCAACCTTCTGGTGTGCAACCAATCCATCTAGATAGGAGACTCTTGCGCGCGTGTCACCAGCGCTGAAGGCACTTCTTGTCCTAATTTTTTCTCTTGCCTACCTCATGTTGCTTATGCACTTTTTCCTCCTTTATACGTGGGATTTGAAAGTAGCCTTATCTTGACACCAACCATCCTTTTCCATCTTTTCTTTCCATGTACCTCCTTTAATAGGGCCATTCAACCGGGATTTTCAACACAAACTTCCTTGGCTCTTTACCCATGCTCTCCTTCACATCACTCCACCCCACACTAAAACGATGCATGGTCCTCTTAGCACTTACAAATCCTCAAGCAATAAGGTTACCGATGCCCAAGGCACAAAACAAAACAACAACACGAAAGGGGAATACAAGAAAAGAAATGCATAAAGGAAATTCTAAATTAACTTGCAAAAACTTTTAATTTACAAACACCAAGAAGACTAATGCATATAGGGTTTTTTATTAATATATGATATTTATGTGTGTATATATATATTCAAAATATCACATGATTTTATTTTGTTAATGTTTTCATGTCTGGCTGGAAATGGACACGAGCCAAACTATATAATGGGGGCCAATGTATTAAAATAGCGGTGATTTAATGTTTAAAAGTTGGAAGAGTTTGGGAGGAGGTTTCGACCCCACCCCCATCACATATTAAAATAGGGTGGGGGTGGGGTTGACAACCCTCGCCCCTTTTATATTAACAAAATCCTAACACCATAGCCACGTGGGCTAACAACACCATCGTGACATATTTTCTTTTAAGTTTTTTTTTCTTATATATTCTATTTTATTATCATAAAATTATATATATATATATATATATATATATATTAAATGTTATATTATAATTATAATTACACTAATCTATTTTGTATATATAAATTCATATAATTAAAAATATTTTGATTACAAATATATATGGATATTCTTATAATTTGATTTAATTAAATAATCAAAACAAGTCAATTTAAAGTATGGTAAAACAAAGCAAGAACTATACAAATTTCTAACTAGTCATAGAATAATGATTACTTGAACAAACTAATAATATTACTTATTCATTTCAAAACAATTTGCAAGGAGGTGATTTTGTTTTTCCATTTTAAGGATTTCCATCAATTACTTTCTTTCCTTATACTTGACTAAAAATGCATCTATAGCTTAAATCTTTCAATATATCCTTCACTAAACAAAATAAGAGTAAATATTTATTTTCTTCCTTCTTGATTAGATGCTAACCATTTCACAAAGCAAGTGCAATTAAACAATATTGTAATTTCTTAAAAAAAACACAACATATCACATTTAGGAATATTGAAAAATTTCAATCAAGGGATATGCATTTACATTTCAAACCATATCAAGTTTTCTATTCCACCAAAAAAATGAATAATTTGGTAATTTATTTTCTCAAAAATACAACATTTCAAAATGTGATTCTCTCATTCAAACATTTTTAGAAGAGTTTATAAACTATAGAGATTTCAAGTACTAATAAAACTTTATTTCAAGTTTACAAATTTGCAATCTTCCACTCAAGTGGGAATGATAAAATAAACAATTTACAACATAAAATATTTCAACAAGGCTAGAGTAGAAGTATCCAATTTTAAATCTTCTCCCAAATGTAGCTCCAATCTATCTCAATTCAATCTTTCACAACAAGGATCAAAATACAAAGGAAGGGGGAATAGGAAACACTCTATGCCACACCTTTAATCCATTAAGAGGATAATACATCCTATTAATTGTCTCCAAGCCCCAATTAAAGAACCATGAGGGGTATTGAGAAACATTTCAAAACTTTTCAACAAACATGGCTTCCGTAAACAACATACGTTTTAAAATATTCAACACATCCAAAATGATATATTCAACAAGTTTTAAACATTCTCAAACAACATAAAGGTTTGAAATAAAATCAAATGGCACAAGGAGTGTGGTAAACCACTTCATTTTCCTCCCAAGTGAAGTGTGAGTTTCACCTTAAGCCTCTAAGTGCACAAAACAAACAACCCAAAATCATTATCTCTCCCTTGCAAGTATGCAACAATATAACCTTGATTTCCTTTTCACTCCCATAGGTGAAACCTCCAATCAAACTCCCACCAAATGCATACCTCCAAAAATCCCTTTTCCCACCCGAATGATCCCATAAGTCCATCTACCACACCCAAACTAAGACATCTTTACCCAACCACACAAAATCACATTCACAAATCTCAAACAAACTTAACAAGGAAAATATTTCAACATCAACAAGAATAATAACCAAACAACAAAGTTGGAGATCCTACCTCTCCATAAACTTTCTAGAATATTCCCTTTACATGTATTTCAAACCTTCAAGATGAGAAAATTCCCCAAAAAACTCCAACAAGTTCCCAATTTCCAAAATGGCAAAGGAAGAAAATGAACAAGTAACCCCATTCCATCAAAATCCATCAATAAATAAAAATGGAATGTGAGGATGATGAGGTGGCTCCATGTAGGATGCCACTTCATCATTCCCCATTCACACACACAAGTGAAACACCATGACCAAGAAAATAAATGAGCATGTAAGAACTATGACAAACCCACATGGCACACAAACTTGCACACCATGCCTTCTAAGGAAAAAAATTATTGTGACAAGAAGAAGGTGCAATTATTTTCACTCTTTTACACTCCAAAAAGGATAAATAAGTTAAAAATAAACTCCCCAACCCATAGGTAGGGTTTGAAGCCTTTGAAAAGGCCTCCCAAGTCAAAATCCAAATTTTGAAGTTGGGTGGAATATAACACACACAAACCAACATAAATCTCACTTACAATGACCACCACCTAACTTCGTAATTATCTAATTGTCACATCTCTATTTTAGTTAACCAAATCATAAGTATTAGCTTAATTAAGAAACATTATTACTTGTTAATAAAGTGAAAACAATTTCCAAAAAAATAAATACATATAAGACAAATAAAAGACACACAAAATTAAAAGAAGGGAAAACATATCACCCCATGGCCACACATGTGAGGTCACCCCCTTGGGAAACCTCCTAACTAGGTATGTAAAAACACTACAAACATAAAATTACACAAGTTGTCAAATTTTGGCCACATTTATCAATACCTGAAATCCTTTCGTGGCTGGTCCCCTATTCCCTTTTGATGTATGTGATAAGACATCCTCTGACACAAAAATATACCTCTATGGCCTTTAAGTCATAATAACAACATCAAGAAAATATAGATATAAAATAAATAATCATCATTTGACATTAGCAATTATATCATCTAGCATCATACAATTAATTCAATTTTGGCATCCATAAAAACATAATTCTATTCAAAACATCCAATATAGGTTATGCATCCTAATTACGACATTTTAGTAAAAATTCAAAATATTGTAACTCAACATATATAATTGTCTATCATCACCATCTAGTGCATCATAATAAAAATGTAAACCACATAATGTCAATAGTCTAAATATCTGCATAGTCCATCATCTACTGATCAAAATATAATACTCAAATGTCTAAGTATCAATCTAACAATATCAACATCAAAATGAAATAATGTCAAAGAGGAGTGGGCACTACAAGAATGAAGAATGGAATTATGGAAGAATGGAAGAATATACTACCACCTTAAGAGGAGTGGGAACTCCTTCCTCACTATTACCTCAATCTTTTCCTAGGCATCCACTTCACCTTGCACTTGCTGAAGTAGGTCACCCACTAGAGCACTCACCTCCTCAAAACTTGATTGGTCACTCTTAGCATTTAACGTGTCTAAAGTTCCTTTTAACAACTTCTTAGGGTCGTCAATGCATGCATTCTGTGAGTGACCTAGGGATACAACTCCTTAAGATGATTCTTAATCAAACCCGCAAGGATTTGATTTCTTCTAACTTCTTCTCAACCTCGGCTAGGATTTTATCCCACTCTGCCCTATTTCCTTTGTTCTTCTCTTGGAATTCCTTTAGATCTGCCTCATGCATAGCAACTAGTATGCTTGCTACCATGTCTCTCTATCGTTGAAATTGTCATACATAGCCTCACTCGTTTGCATGAAGCTCTTCAATGAGAAAGGAGCTCAAATACCAAGTAACTATTTCCCTGATCTTTAGTTTCTCTTCCTCCTTCTAGTGTGCCAATGCTTCTTCTATTTTTTCTATAGTTAGCCAACTCCTTTCCATGGTGAGGATGCGGGTCAAGTCTTCCAAGCATTGCATGGTTGACTCATATTTTTTCTCAGGATGGACTAGGTCTCAGTGCTTCAAGATTTTGGTATTTATAATCATTTATATATTTTTTAAACCTTATGAACCTTCACCTTCTCCTCCCTTAATTTGTGCCTCAATTTTCTATTGATCTACTATTACTTACTTTAAATCCTTTCTCTTCTCAATTATTTCTTCATTCTTCTTCTCTATTTCCTCCTCCGAATCATTACTCTATCATTCCTCTCGAATAGCCTCACCTTAACCTCTACCGACACCTTTTTGAATGCTTTATAAACATTCTCATCTAACATTTTGAGAATTCACTAGAGGGTTTACTCTCTTGGTCTCTAGTATTTTCATAAATGCCCCATATTTGACCTCAAACTCTAGCTCATCAACATAGAACTCAAAATCCTAAGAGAACATCTTTATTATAAGTGGGTATGCACCCTCTTCTTTGAATTAAGATCATACAAGGAGTTTTTGGTAAGGCACTGATACTTTGGAAGCACACGCAATACCATATTTGGATCATTTATGTAACTCATTCCTTGCTCTGAGCCACTACTACACCCTTTCCTCCTATGCGTGTTGCCTTAAGAAATATTACCGCTAGGTGGGATCTCTGCCGATGCTTCCATATTTTTCTCTACACTTTCACTCTCCATCTCCTTGAGAACTTTAACGACACTACACTTCACCTTTTTCTCCACCAAGTCCTTTATTATTCTCACTACCTCCGTTTATATGGCCTATTCTATCTGTTCCTTTACTAGGCTTGGGTTCCTTTGATCGTTAGTGTTTACTTCCTCACTTCCCCCTTGTCATGAGTGCCTCCTTTGTCCTCATCCATTTATTCACTCCCTTCCTCCTCTAAGTCATGTAAATCATACATGAGATGGTCTTGAGCCTCTCTGCACTCGTCGTCATCCTCATCACCCTTGTAAGCCTCCATTCTCTCCCTTTATTCGATTCCATCTTTTTTACTACCTTTTGTTTCTTCCTAACTAGTGATTCTAGTAAAGGAGACTCTTCCTTCGTTCATTTTCAGTAGGTGACTCCTTCCTTGTTGGCGACTCTTATTTCACATGGGGCTCCTATTTCTCTGCGGACCTCTTCCTCAATTGTATTTTATTTTTCGTCTATGGGGAATTTTTCTCCATGCATGTGTTGGGCCTTGCTCCTAACTCCCGCACACCTACTGATTGTGTTTTTACACTTAGTGCCTATTTTTCAGTGCCTCCTCTCTCTCCCTCTTCCTTGGGATGGACTATTCCTTATTGTA
Organism: Taxus wallichiana var. yunnanensis; assembly: GCA_018340775.1. Classification (NCBI taxonomy): domain Eukaryota; kingdom Viridiplantae; phylum Streptophyta; class Pinopsida; order Cupressales; family Taxaceae; genus Taxus; species Taxus wallichiana. The sequence goes on along the minus strand of CM031240.1, from coordinate 41,406,899 downwards.
GGTTCTTCTAGGATCGAGACATAATTTTCCACATAAGTGCCTTTCTCATACTTTGGCCTTATGTGCGGGTATACCCTTTTTGTAGTCCTTCCAACAATAGAAAATGTTCTTGGCTTCATCATGTGCATGTCATGGGAGACATACTTCTCTAGATAAGCACACTTCTTTGGGTATATCATGGTCTTATGCAGCTCACGGTAATCTAGTCTACTATGCTAAGTTTGAATCTTACCTTCTTGGACTCCTTGAACCTATTGAGACCGGCTTGAATTTTTTTTGTGAATGATAATGAAAACTTACACCAGGGACCCTTGGTGCCATCTACTAGAGTAAACCTCCCAATGAAGAAGTGTTGGTATACGATGAATTCAGATTTTCCTTGTAATAAAATAGATAGTTTCTTGGGTATCCTCCACTCTATGCCAAATGTTTCACACATCCTCTTATACCCCTTTTAGGCATGCCTTGTTGGCGGTCATCATTTTTTCACAAGTATACTTATCAAATAATTTGGGTAGGGGAGGGGTTTTCACATGGTTACTCCCATAAAAAAATTTCTCACCCATCAGGAACTCCAATTTATAAAAAGATGATGGTAAGGAGGATGTTACCAAACATGATTTTCTCTTAGTGACGTGTGGCACTGATGATCTCCTCTGCTATGAATGCTTTGAGAGGTTATAGATGGTTCCCTTTGAGATCTTTCGAAAAACATTCAACCAAGACTTGTTGACTTGTGTCCACCTCTCATGTCCATTCAACTTGGATACTAAGTGCATGGCCATCCTCATCATAGGATCAAAATTCTTGAGATGTCAAAGTACCGTGACCCCTTCTTATAGTCATAGGCCTCCATAGTCTTCTTGATGGCCTCCTTGTCATCCAAGTCATCATCAAATGAATCTCCCTCGCAGGTAAGACCAGTAAATTTAGAGATCAGTTGGGAGTTATCCTCATCCTTTGTCCTGCGAAGTAGAAATGGTCTTCATGTATGCGTGACATTAGCCATTGGTACAGCTTCTTGGGTTTACCAAAATATGGAAACTCATAGAGTTGCTGATAACCCATCCTTCTCCATCTTCACCTTTACTTCATCATCATAGATTGGCATTCCATCTGGTGTCCTTTTGTTTGTAGGTCTAACTATTTTTAATGCCATCTCTTTCTCTGTGGTGCTTGTTCGATGGTTGTAGTCACTTACAACCATATTTCTCATGTGAGACACCCATTCTTTTCCAACCAATACACCATTTGGGTATTGCATCTTTGCATAGTATTATTCTTTGAAGATAGTGGAAAGAAGTTGTTTCCCTTTCCCCCTTATTTGCTTTGAGATGGTGGTTACCTTCCTTGGTGTCATTTCTCTTATCGGGTTATTAAAAATTATTTTCTTCCTTTTGATCCTCGGCTATGCTTTGAACATTAGGGCTAAACTCTTATGTGAAAATTCTTTCAATCATGTATCCTAGTTGTGGAACCCTAACCTAGATAAACCTTTTCTTCTACAAGAAGAAACATATTCACTTGTGGAATTTTAAATGTCCATGTGTATTATTTTTCAACCCTGGTTTTTAATCAAACTGGATATACACTCATATCTTCATGACTTTATTTCACACAACTATTATTTGAGATTCCCTAGTTTGCAAGAGCTCTTCTATATCGAAAATGCAAGGCAACAATAATATATCTAGCATTCTACTTATAGCTTTTTACTATTTTTGTAATAAATACAATGCCACCTAGCATTGTACTTTTGTAATAAAGGCAATTTTTCTTCTAAAGCCAATCTTCACACCTTTACCCTTGTGCCTATATCGTGCAAAATAAAAACCCCTACATCCTTATGGCATACAAACATCCTTATTGACAAAGATCCTCACATGTGCACTTGCAGTGTTGAAGGCACTTGTTTTTCCTTACCTTGATTTTTGACATCACCTACCTCATGTTGTCCATGTGCTTCTCATCCTTGTACATGGTCTTTATAAATATCTACTAACACCAAAATCCTTAAGTCCACATATTCTACGCTCTTCTAGAATATGCACTATTTATCCTTCAATTTGAGCCATCAAAACACAACTTCTACTACCAGCTTCCATTACTTATCACATTATTCCACCCCACACAAAAATAGATGCATGGTCCTTTACACATAGAATTTTTTTGAAATAATAATTGGCCACCAGTGCATAATGCATACACAATAAAAAAAGGAACAAGCAATGAATAGGAGAAAAGAAAAGAAAGGAAAATCATTATAGGAAATCCTAGCTTAAATGACATGACACTACTACTTATTTATAAACATGATGAGGACTTATTTATAGTGGGGCTTAAGCCTACTCCAATAGAAATGGCCTAGTAACCATGTTCCATCCAATGCTTATAACTAGCAAGCACCTGAATAAAACCTATAGGATATAATGTATAAGCCTATCTAATGGATTTTGAATTTCCTAGGATTACACATAAACTTGGAATCTGTATAGTAGAACCATCTTCCCAACCTCGAATTATTTGTTCTTGATGTGTCTATCATGCCATTCCTTCTACCTTTCCTTTTCTATTTTCTAACTCCAATGAGCAATAACCTACCTTTCATCTAACTACATTAACTTATCGATCCTCTCCTTAACCGCTTGTTCATTATCTAACCATCTTGTGCATGCTATGTGTAGTGATGGTAACATGAATTCAATAGGTAGTCTTGCTTCTACGCCAAACACCAATTGAAATGGCGTGTCCTTTTCGTCTTTTATATGTAGTCCGGTATGACCATAACACAACAAAAACTTTATCATCCCAATCCTTTCTTCCCACATCACAAATCTTAGTTAATGTGTGATTAAGAATTTTTTAAATGCCTCAATAGTTCCATTATCTTGTGGGTGATATGGGGTAGTCTTGTGGTGGGATACCATGAATTCTACCAACAATATTTTGACTATCTCATTCAAGAAATGGGTACCCCTATCACTTGTTAAACTTAGCGGACATCCATATCTGATGATTATATTTTCCCACAAGAACTTAGCTATTGTTTTTGTTGTGCATTCCCTTGTAGGTACTTCCTTCTCCCACCTTGTTAAGTAGTCTGTACAAGTAATGATATAGCATGAACTTGTTCTTCATGTAATAGGTGAAATTAGTTCTACAAAATCAATGGCCCACTTATCAAATGGTTATGCCTTAGTTACCTATCTTAAACAAATATCATCTCTTCTTCTTGGTTTGCCAAAGTGCTAGAAATGGTCAAAAGCCTTGTAAAACTCAATATAATCTTTGTAAACTATTTCCCATAAAAAACCTACTAAAAGGATTTTACACATGGTTGTATTCTTGATGTAGTGACCTTCGTAATCCCACCATATGCTTCCTCCATGATTGTAACATGCTCATGTTCTAACACACACCAACGCAAAAAAACATCATAGCCTAGCTTGTATAAGTTTATAATAATTAACATGTAGGGTGTGACACATATGGCTAACTACTTTCTCTCTAAATTCTTCATTCCCTCTTGACACCACACCCATTTTGAGGAACACAATAATATATTCCAAATTAGAAGGTGCATGCCACAACCTAAACAACTTCACATATGGCATTGTATCCTCAATTCTCTGCATGTCTTCCCCTAAGTCAATCCTTGATAAATGGTCAGATTCTAAGTTGCTCTTTCCTAGTTTCACAACAAATCTAAACTCAAAATCTTGAAACAACAAGACCCATAGGCATATGCACCCTTGTAAAATGGTCTTGTTTACCAAGTAATTCAATGCCATGTGGTCCATGTAGAATATGCAGGTTTTTCCAACATATATTGCCTAAATTTTTTCAACGTGTAGATTATTGATAGTTCTTTGCGCTCAATAGTAGTATAGTTCTACTTTTTTGGTGTCAACTTTATGCTAGTGAAACATAAGGGGTCGTCAAAAATTCCTTCTCCATGTTTTTCTAAGATTTCCCCTATCATCATTCTTGAAGCATTAATGTGAACATGGAATGGCTTATCCCAAGAGGGAAAGTGTAATATGGGCACAATGATAAGCTTATTCTTCAAAGTGTCAAACACCATCTATTGTACCTCTCCCCAATGAAATGTAATTTTGCATTTTAGTAACTCATCTAATGGTGCGGTGATATTTGAATATCCCTTTATAAATTTCCAGTAGGACCCCATATGCCCAAGAAATCTGCACACTACGCTTTGGCTGGTAGGTTCCTCCAATTCCACAATAACGAAAATTTTGGTGGGATCCACTAGTAATCCTTATTTCCATATGATATGCCCCATAAGGGTCCCAAATGGAGTACAAAAACACATTTGTTAATGTTGAGCAATATCCTCAACTACCAAATCTTTCAAACATCAACCTAAAATTGTCTTAATGATCTTGCATTAGTCCATACATTGTCTAGTCATTAAGGTAGACTTAAAGAAGCTTATGGATGAAGTCTTGAAATGCCTGCACCACAATGTGTGAAAACACAATAGGCATATTATTTAGTAAAAATGGCATGGCCATTTATGTAAAGCTTCCCATTCAATTTGGAAAGTTTTCTTTTCTTGGTCCTCCTTCATGATTCTAACTTGATGATATCCTAAGAAACCATCTGTGAAGGAATAGATTTTGCACCTAGCTATTCCTTCCAAGATTTCCTCGGTATAGGGAGTTGGAAAAGGATAAATGACACATATGGCATTCAAATCCATGTAATCAACATAGATCCTTATCCTCCCATCCTTTTTAATGCTTATGACCATGGGGCTTATCCATTCTAATTCCTCCATAGCTTCAATGATGCCTGATGCGATCATCTTTTCTATCTCCTCCTTGACCCATACACATAGATTTGTATTCATTCCATAAGGTCTCTTTAGAATCAGATGTTCACCTTCCTTAAACTTGATTTTAATTTCCCCAGTAGTGGTGAACACCTTTAAGCTCATGGTACCTACACGGAAATAAGTCCTAAAACTTACACAATAGATCAATGATCTTCAAACCTCCTTTTCTGACCAATAGTCCCCAATAGTATCCTCCTTAGGTGTTATCTCTTAATCAATGTTAACATTCTTTGTCTTCATGGGTTCATGGTAGGTGTGCGCTTGCTCATTAGCACTATCCCTAACTTCACATGTACCTTTAGTATGGTTAACATCATAACTTTCCACCTCTTCACCATTGATCACATAGACCAATATCCATTTTTATTTCTCCAACATGCACACTCAAATTGTGTCTCTACTAATTCTTCCTCATCAAAATGCACTTCAAAATGAGGTTTACCCAATAATTTCGGTATTCTATTCTCCGTCATGGCACCATATCTCATAGTAAGGTGCTTGAAAACTTGGAATACCCCATCCATCGATGGATTAGTACTCCGATATTTGAAATCTTGAAGGAGGTTAGTTGTCAAATCTTTCCAATTTCTATGTGATTGTACATCTCTAAGTGAATGTACCATGTGCACGTGCAACCTTGTAAGGTGGAGTATAACTTTTACACCCATAAAGAAGGTGGCAAGGCTTCCACGCCTTCCATCTAGGATTTTTCACATTCTTGGATGTGAAAAGAGGTGAGTTCCTTCCCATGGTAGTCTCGTATGACAATGGGTGCATTGCTCTAGGAAAACCTAACAGAGAACATGATTCTTACTTAATGTCACTATATAAGGATATCATGATGTGTCACCCACCAATGTGTTGTGGTATTGAGAAACTTATAGTTGAGCATCCTCCTTTTTCATCTTATTTTTCCACTTTGGTCTCCATTTATTGTAAGAAAACATCGGGGTTGGGTCCTCCGAATAACTTGGAAAATTCTTTCCTCCCAAGCGCATTTGACTAAGCACATCTATGTCATTGTTGTAACAGAGCCTCTTAAATATTTCCCAATTAACTCATAAGTCTTGTGTGCCCAATTTTAACATGCCACACTAGTTGTATCACTAACATATTGAGCATCTTCAAACTTAATAACTCCTTCCATATGGTTAATCACCTTAGGGTCCCTGATAGAGTGCACATAGATCCTTTTAAGAACTTCTTCTCCCAGGGGCTCAGTATAGGAGATGACTTCCCATTAGTCAAGGGGATGATTACCCATTCCTCCTTTTTTCAAAACTTATGTACCCCTTATTGAATTGTAGGTTAACATTGTTCTTATAACACCAGGGGCACCCATGTAATGCTAGAAAGTTTTCCGCCTTAACTAGCACAAAGACTTCAAATCCCAAGTGAATTTCACCCTTTTGATAATGATAACAACGTCCTCCAAGACATCAATGGGCATTACCTTTTTCTTGTTGGAAATATACAACACATTCAAAGATGGCTATAATGAGGGCCTTCCCATTTGATGTCATGCTTCTAGATGAGGACATTGACTTCCATGACCATGTCAATCGAATGTTTCTTAAGATCCACCCATCCACAACAACATTCATGGTAATCTCCTTATCATATTCGAGGTTGTGGGGAGGAAGGTTAGCATGCAGAACCTACCTCTCGCACTTTTCTATAATGTGCGGTACTTTTTCCCATAACCATTCCCCTAGCAAAGGAATGATAATTTCCCATCTTAACATTTTGCATAATTCCCCGACCTCGTCCAAATCCTTCGTGGGAGCCTTAGCACTCTTCCATGACTCTAACTACCTTGAATGCTCCTTCGAGCACTAGGACTCTCCTTGTCGATTCAAATCACATCCATGCTCTCTTGATAAACCTCTTTCTAATGAGTAGGGTATGGACACTTCCCATGCATCACTTTTGCTCTAGTAACCAATGGATTCTACCTTGGTATCTTCCCGGAATGCACAAATTCAGCTTACGTCATCACCACTATAGGCTCTAATTTTGACTTACGATCCACCCTTGGAATCCATTGCGATGAGTCACCTTCTTTATGCTTACCATTTTGGTGAGTTTTTCTTTCCAGTGTTGTTTGATCATATGTTCAAATATCTTAGGGCACTCCTCATACTTATGATTCTTTCCACACTAAGAGATCATTGTAACATATATGGGAAATCACGTTTATAGTGCTCTATAGACCCACGGTTGTAACAGGTTCCACGTGGGAACTCACTTTTCCTTTGTAGTTACCATGACCACAAAATCCTCCTCTAAAACCTCTTCCAGGTGCCCCTCCATCCAAGTTCCTTTCATAGTGATGACCATCATGCTTGGAATTGTTCACGTGGATGGTCTAAATTGCACATCAATATCAATGAAATTGTGTATCTCATCAATCAATCTATAATCCTTAGTGTCATGAGTACTAGATATGAAAATTTTGCAATAGGAAGACAAATTTTTATAGATCACGGGCTGCGATGAGTGGGAACCTACTTTCATCATGATCTCTCGTGTAAAATATCACTATTGAGTGTCATCATGTGCATACTAATCTTGGAGGGTAAATGTCTTTTGTATGCCACTATACCTCACAATATGTGCACCATAAGACACTGTGAGTCTCATACACCTCGAGTTCACAGATAGTTTATCTAGTTTTTTTCCCAATTACAGCAATATGAGCTTCAAGAAAAGGTATAACACTAGTATCCACACTTTGAACAACCTCGGTATGCGGGGTAGCCTCCAAGGTCTTGTGTTGATTTATGAATGTCTTTCATGAGAGAACTCTCCTAAAAGGTGTTATCAACCCTCCAACAAACCACTAAGCATGTTAAGAAGGATGAATATCATAAGACAATTTTTATAAGAGAGTCTTAAAATATGCATCATATTCCCACACTCTTTTCATACCTTGTTGGATCTCCTTCAACGCACTGATGCTCTTCTATTCAAATGTAGGGATATGAAATTCAACTAAGAAGGAATTCTGAAGCATGGTGTAATCTACCACCGTCTAATGGGGGTCATACTTATGGTACCAACTATGTGCGCATTCTTGCAACATCGTTGTAAACTAACTTGCCTTTCGTTCTAGGGTAGTGATCCCCTTCACATGCCATAACAGCTCACACTTGTGTACATACTCTACAACATCCTCAACACCTTTTAATCTAGTAAAAGTAAAGAAATTTCAAAAAATACTTGCTAATGGTTGAGGCCCATGTCCACCTAATCGAGAACCTTGATTCCCTCTGGTGTTTCCTTCACCATCAAATCCACTAGATCCACCATGTCTTGTTCCTCCTTATCCATCAGATCCACTAGATCCACTAGGTCCACTAGATCCACATCTCATAACTAGTAAATGTCTCAAGTGGTTGCACCAAGTGTCCCCATTTTTCTCTCGAATTGCACGCCAATAGTCTATGATATTGCACCACTACCAAATGTGTGTCCCATGTTGCTTCTAGACATGATACCCAAGCTTTGTGTACCCATAATTTTTCCAAATGTTGTTCTAGACAATATTCCTCCAAACATAGGAAATGATTGTGTAGCCATATATGTTCCAAATGAAAATTTATATCTCCTAGGTGTAGATCGGTCACTCCCACCAATACCAACTAGGTTAGCAATACTTATCTCTTGATTTGGAAAACTAAGCATCAGGGGTTGGTCACTAGGTGGATTTAGATGCACACAATAACTTTCCTTTTTCCAAGTGACAGAATCTCATCGAAGCTGAAGGAGTCTCTCTCCATGCTTTCCAAGATGGGGTAGCATAGACCGCTCGGGTTTACATCCTCCACGTGAACCTTAATTCCTTCCCATAACATATGCCTCCATAAATCCATCATTCCAACAACCTCATGTTGTCTAGCCAACTCCCTTTCATGTGCTTCATTATACTTGAGTCATCTCTCTTTCCTCTCCTTTTGAGCCATAAGGTCTACCATCTTCCTTCACTATATCTTCCTTACCCATAGCTTAGTGTAATGGTCAATATATTTATAACTAAAGGGATAACACGTTAAAATAATCCTTTAAGCTCTGTTAAGAACTCAAACTCAACAACCTTTGGATACAAATAAGTATAAATAACATATTCCAAGGTATAACTAGTCAATACTCTACTCCACCAATGATCAACAACACGTGTCCAAGTTAGATCAACATCCTACAACCTATGATATTCATCTTGGGTCCACACATGAGATCTATAGTATCATATTGATATAGATGAATACATCGAAATGCATTCATACAAATCCACTAAAAATAAACAAAAATAGGTCTCATATAGCTCATGATACAGGTGTTCTTCTACCCATTTACATGCATGAAAATCAGGTCTAGTATTTAATATCTCGAGAAAACTCATCTTCTCGTGATCTTAAACCATGCTTCAATACTATCCAAGGTCAAGTACTCTATCATCACACATCATTCTCACAATAGCTTCAAAAAGAGGTCCAAAAACAAAATAAATATGTAGTCATTTTATGTTCCCTTAATATTACTTCCTAACCCTAAGCATTTCAACCTATCATCCACCGGGCACTAGGCACTAACTCCGAGGCATAGGTGGGTGTTGAACCCCTCCTTTATGTGAGCATTGTGAGAAGGTGTTTCTATTATGGGAGAATGATTTGCATAATGAAGAGTACATTCACTTAGTTAATAAGGTATAAGGAACATCTAATAGATCCACATCTTAATGCATTGGAGGAACTTAAGAAAAAGTAAATAACATGCTAAATTAGATTTGAATCATGATAGTCATATAACACAAGGGTTTATACCATGAAGCATGATATTCATAATGAATCCATATATATATTCATGAGGATAGTTTTAGTATCCATATTACAATCAAAATAAGTCATTCTCGGACCATACATGTTAAATGGTAGGGACCTAACCCCTACAAATCCTCCCTAGTATGAGATTCTAGGTATACCCTCCCATTTCAACCCTTGTTACAGAGACCCTAGTGTTATACTAAGGCTTATTACATCCTTCACAACCATTAACACTAAGTCCTTTAAACCCTAGCATTATTGTAGATATCTTACTCTTGATGCACTCTCTCTGTTTATCTCTTGCATTCCCCTCTCATCCCTTTCTTTCTTCGGAGCATATCTTTTTATAGGTTTAACACCCACCTCCATGCCTTTTCTCCTAAATAGATCACGTGCCAAGTGACGATATGGTCCTCCAATGGTGAATGCTTATCTCTTTACAAACCCTCCACTCTCTGTAATTATGTCTTCTAGTAAAATTCCCTACGTGGAATATCCTTTTCTTGACCTCCAAGGTTCCTATCTAGAACCTTATCATTAATCACGTATAGTCGGGTCACATTTTTCCTTAGGTTCCCCTATAATGCCAAATATGGCTAAACCCTATGAACTTGAGTTCTGCCTTCCACACTCGCCCTGGTTTCTCTTAAACCCTTCTTAAACCTCTTTGTCCTATGAAATTCTCCATGAGCACCCTTATTCTTACTATTCATGCGCGTGCATGCCCTTAGGTATGTTAGCCAATATTTCAAGGCCCATCATTACATATACTCTAATTGAGTGGGAATTCATTAGTTTTATTTCTATGTGTTTCTTGCTTTCAAAATAAAGAGACATTATTTTTTCAAAGGGACCTATTATAACATTCTTCATGTGATAATAAAAATTTACCTTCTCTCTTATTTTTGGAGGCACACATGGGCCTTATATTGCAAGATATATGGTGGCTATAAGAAGTTTTAGCTTCTAGTGAGGATTCTTAATTCCCATTTTTAAAATTTTTATCACTTTTTGGGGATTTTTTCCTATTGTATTTTCTCCTTTTCTCTAGTTTATGAGATTTACATTGTACTTGGGTACCTCACCAAGCCACGTTGTCTGGAACCCATTTCTTTTTCCCACCTAAGGTATGCTTAATGGGGGTGTCGGTATAGGATATTAAGTATTCCATTTATTTATTTATTTAGATTATTCCTACACATGTAGATTTAGCTTTCTTATGTGTTCTTTAGTATTTTAGAGTTAACTACCACCTTTATTAGCTAAGTGGTAGTTACATTCTATTCTAGGATTATTCTCCACTAGTCTAATGGTAGTTATCTCCATGATTCTAGGTGGAAGTTACACTTTCTTCCTCCTATATAGTACACCTATTGTATTGTTAATGTATAACGAGGAATGTAACATTGTTTTGAGTAGAAAAGATTTCATTATTCTCATTTTTGTTTCTCACCCACTAAATGATTTGTGCATTAATTAGTTTTTCTCATTGAATAGTCCATTCATTTGATCCATAGATCCTAGAAAATACTCCGATACAACATTGTCAAATATTGTTATGGTCTCATAAAACACATAAATTCTCACACTAATATGTGCTCAAACCATGTTGTAATGATTCTAACCATGACCTCAGTTTCACTTGATATAGGGAGGGTGTATTTTCCTAGAAGTGTAATCATATGAAGAATTGTAAATAATTTATTTTTTGAAATATTTGGATTTTTTTGGGGTTGTAGTTTTGATATTATTTTTGTTTGAAAAAATAACATATTTTCATAATATTTGGAGAGGTTTTATTTGCATTTGAAATCATATCTAAATTAAATTTGTATGTTCTTTCTAATTTAAACATAAAAATAATTCATTACATAAAGTGTTATTACAATACTTTTATGTTATGAACAAAATAATATAACATGCTTTAGTGTGTACAAATTGATCTTATACTACTTAGTTATAGTATTTAAATAAGAACTATATGTGTACGTGAGAGCATGTTTAAAATTTCATTATAATTGTAAACTATAAAATATAAATTTGAATGAACTAAAAGTATTGCACCCCTTATGTTATTATCTTCAGTCCTCCATTCTCATGAGTCATTTTACATTTCTAATAGTGTTTATGTGTTTTTAGAATTTTTGTGTAAAAATGAATATTACACAAAAATAAAATATAGTAGAAAAACATTGTTAGTAAAAAAATCTTCATGAAATAAACACACATACACACTTTGGTGTGTAAATAAATTTGTTACTTATAAATTTGTACCTCATATACTAATTACATAAATAATACAATCCCTTAAAGATAATATTATAATGATTGTTTATATGCTTCCACATATTTCTAAGAAAAACATCCTTCCAATTAAATTTGATAGGTCTATGTTATTTCAAGATCATATTTTGACACAAGATTGAATATATTTTTTAAAAATATTATCGAAGCTAACATTATGCCTTCCAATAAAATCTCATTCAAATTTTTGAGGTATTCTCAATAAATCCATTTGTGCATATCTCACAATTTTTATATCTTAAAAAATTTATAACAATTAATTTAATCTAATTTTGATTTATTTTATACGTATATACTTTTAAAAACATTACAAAAAAATACTTTTTTAATCCCATAAATCAATGCCATCTTAGCTTCCACAGAGAAAATTGGTTATCGATGTCGAATACATATGAATAGCAATTATACGTGAAGTGTACGATGTGAACAACGAAAGAGATAGAGTGAGGAAGTGAAATTAGATGAAATTGAAAAATGAAATAAGAAAAATGGTATAGAACATGGAATTTGAGGGTGGAACAACGCGAGTGAAAGGAAAGAGTAATAAAAGAGCCAATGTAAAAAAATACCATCTATAAAGAGCATGACATGTTTGTAAATCTCAAGAAGGATAAAACCCATGTTTCGAATTGACTTTATGTGGTAGCTAGAAATAATGTAAATGTAAGGGGAAGTTGAACGCATGTTTCATGGGACACATCAATGGTAGGAAGACACAGAGCACACTTAGAATGTTCAAGTATTAATACCATGCAAAATAAAGATTGGTGTTTTTGTCCAACTATCAGGTTGATGATTGGAGTAGTGCAGTAATTACAGGAGAGTCAGTGGTGTTTAAAGGGGAAAATAAAAAAGGGAAAATTCAATATGTTCTAACTTTGGAACTTGTCCTCAATGACTATTTGTTGCATAAGTTTATAAAAACTATGTATCTAGTTGTAATGTCAAGTAGTTGGAGGGAATATATGGATGGCCATGTTTCAATAATTAAAACCTTCCAACAACTGATCACAGATGAATGCCTATGATTTCTTGGCTTCTGTGAATGATTTCGAGATGACAACGACGTGAATGTAACCTTGTTGACTACACCTTGATGATCGATAGATGAACACAAAGACTAACATATAATTGATAGAATAAATATTTCAACCTTTGGCCCATCACCTTTGTATGCATTATGGATCTAAAAACCTTCTCATCTCTGGCCTGATGTAGCTTCAGAAGGTGAGATGGCCAGAAGTTAAATCAATCTAAATAATTTTCTTAACCATCAACACACTTGTTAAATAATATACAAAATAAAAGGTTTTATATAAAAGATTAGATCAATAAAGATAATTGTAAGGAATAACAAGATTATTTTAACAATATTTTGACCACCCGCAATCAAAACTTAGATTAGGGTTTGTTAAATACTTTGCCGCAGTGTTTTTGAGAAATGTCAGGCCGATTACAATGAGCGTAACACTTACCCCTACGATGCATCTACTTGTGTATATCCTACTGGAGGACTTTTGTTTCTTCGAAGAGAAACTTGATGCATCTGCAAGAGAGAGATATATGAATATGGCATTTAAGAATTTAATTTGAGCGACAATGGCGATCTCCAATGAAATTAAGATCCTAAATTGGCAAGCACTCGATGGAACAAATATAAATGCAAGTTCCCAATAAAATTGGGTTATATCCATATGCATTAAAAGTCCAAATTTCTCAATGAACGCTATTGTGTGAACTACATAATTAATGACTTGCATTAATGTTCAAACCCATTATCCAAATTCCCGTGGAATGCAAAATCAACTTTCATGTTAATCTCCCAAAGGAGAGCAATTGGAATCCCAAATCGCTAAGCAATCAATATAACAAATACAAATGCAAGTTCCAACTTAATCTAGACTATATATGCATTATATGTCCCAATTTCACAATTAACATTATCATGTGACCTACGGATCGACACTAACCTACAACCTATCATTGAGTAAACTGAATAACCTATAAGCTGCACATGTGTAGCCATCAGGTCTTTCAGTTTTCTATGTGCATAGATCATGTTATTATTAGTGTGATCCTTTTATATATAAGCTTTCAACAAATCCTCACAATCTAACCTGCACTGCTGGTGAAATAAAAGGAACCAAAACACGAGTGCGATTATTGCACTATACCTGTCCAGCGAAATTCTCAACAAATCTCACCTAACACGGGAATCGGTCTGTTCGGTTGCATTCATCTGCATCCTCGTGAGCTCTCCAATTGTTTGTGGCTTCTTGGATCTGGAAGGGATGTTGTGAGTCTTCTTTGAGGATGATCTCAAACCAAGGGCGCCCTTCTTCATCTTACTTGCAGTAGCCGAGGTCAATGACTTTTGCAGAGGAGGAGAAACAGACAATGATCTCTCAAGCTTCTCTGTTGCCTTCTCTGATTGAGGTATGTATGTAAGGGTGGATTTTCCAGCAAAGGGCCTACATGCTGCAATGAAGATCTCATAAGCTATCTCTCTCAGATCACCTTCGGATAGTTGGCACCCTAATTCTCCAAACGGGAATCCAGATCTAAGGAGGCCCCAAATTCTGTGTCTTGGACAGGGGCCATACTACCCAAATACCTCTCTGATCATATGGCAATCAATCAACTTTGTCTGCGTCTGGAGGGAAATCAACCCAAATGGCTTATATTCAAAGTCCAATTTCGCCTCTGTTAGGAGGGAAATCAATCATTTATGAATCCATCATATATCCAAACAGGACCAAACCCAAATCTAGCAATGCCCAATACCATTCTTTTACCTACCTAGAATCAAAATTTTCCCAAGGATTCCACCCCTGAAAAGTTCCTGGTAATAAAAAATCCACACTCCAATCATATTAACATAATTGGCATTTTTCTCTGAACATGCTATGAAACAATCAATAATGAGCTGAGTAAACCAGAAAGTATCATTAATCCAATGCCCAATCAGAAATATGCATGGAAAAGGCAAATGGGGTCCTCCTGACAGCCTAAAGATAGATGTCAATAGATTGTCATGTCATATACTTAGTAAGAGGAGAAAAAAGAAGACACATTCAATTCATTCACACATAAAACCATGTAATACTTATTCACATGGTGAACTCTTTTGTTATTCCTCCCCGTCGAATGTAATGTAGGATGTTTTCAGAAAAATCTCATCTCCACAGGATGATTTCAGACAAATCTAATCATGAAATATACAAGTTATTATTATGATTATTATTATTTTAATATGCGTTGTGTTTGTGTTTTACAATTAATATATAAGGAAAACAATATATAAAATTACTCCAACCAGATCTGAAGCACGAGCGAATAAGGAAGATCCAGAAGCCTAATAATGGCATCTACAAAGCAAAAACATAGATTTGCAAGAAAACCAGACCTTAAAACTATGTATGGTGGCCAAAAGGAAAAAATGACAGAGTTTACCCATTTCCAACAGAGTTTCTCCTCCAGAATCTTCCTAAAGGAAAATTTAATGGAGACTTGCCCATGGGGAAATGGGTAGTAGAGATCGTTATGCATGTCCCATTGATTATCCCAACTATTACTAGAAGCCATCAAGAGTATTTTTTCTGCTTGAAATTCCTGTAACCGAAACCCTGCATAAAGAGAAAATAGTTTAAAATTTATTTGATGAATGACATATTTAATAATCAAATTGACACAGTTTGACTATCTTCCCGAATCCTAACACCCTTGTGCAATGGTTTGCAAGCTACACCCTATCAAGAGCCCACATTTATAAGGCAAGCCAACACGCATATCACCCATTTGTAGATTCAAACTTATACCCACAAATATGCGGCAAAGGAAAACCATAAAATGGTTGGAAAAAATTTGAAACACAATTTTTGAAAAGAGATCTAGCACTGCTCCTAGCAGCTGAAAGTGTCTAGCAAGGAAAATGTGATTATATCCCACACCTGAGTAGGACCTGAAATCAAACCCTAATTTTTCCAAGGAAAACACTCACAACTCATATGAATCATCAAAATATTCATAAAATCATATAGTTACAACCAATTTACAGACATCGAACCACTGTCTCAGCCTTATACCAATAATTGTCCTAAATGCAAGAAAAAACCACTTGGCTCGGACCTGCAGCAACAACAACCAGCTGTTAGTCCAAACATCAAACACGTCCTGAAAATGTGGAGCCTCCAACTATCAACTTCTGCGAAACTCATGCCTGAAATTTTGTGATCCGTTGGATTTCAACGAATCCGGGAGGAGGAATGTGGTCGGTTAGATATCTGACTATTGTCAGCCCCAACAGGTGTAGTCTCACTACAAGAACGCCTTGAACGTGAAAACATGAGCCTCGCCATCTCATCTATGACTTAAACTAATATCACTTAAGACAAGTAATATACATATTTTGTAAAGATGAACTTGTGTCTAATATAAGGATAGAAGGAAAAATACTTTAAATTAAACTTCATTAAATAAAAGTTAAAAATTCATAAGAAATAATTGTATGGATTGGAAAACGTGCTATAAAAATGCATTACAATGTGTATCCACCTTAATGGATGGTATATCTCGGTAATCATGGGGACATGATATCCTAGAAGGATGGGTCATAAATAAATATATATATAAATGTAAGAGAGAGACTAAGTAGAACAAAACACTTCTATAAATAATCCTTTTCAGATTGGTTTTAACATGAAAAAAATATTCACCTTTTTACATTTTAATTGAAAAGGTTTTCCTAATATATTACAAAAGTTAATCACTAGAAATTGTACTAAAAAGGTGCAATAGAGATGTCAATTAGAGTAAGAAGATATGTATAGAAAAATAGGATTGGAAAACATAGGAATGTAAATGAAAATAATATACAAATGAGAAAAAGAAACATTAGAAGAAGAATGCTTTGGTATTAAATGAAGATAATTCTAGTTTAGAATTATTGGAGAGATTTTATATCAGGAATTAATTTTTCATATACATAAGATAATTACTTTGAGGATATAACTTGTGAAAAGGTATATAAATGGGGAATGGATGCATTAGTTTGTGGTAATTTCCTCAAAACAAAAATAAAACTTAGTAATTATTTGTTTGGAAACTATTGAATCCATTAATTAGGAATATTTTACTTTGATAAAAGGTATTTTTAACTCCTTTTATTTTATAGTAGTATTTGAAATAACCTAGATATCTACATCTGATATTTCCAAACAACCAATTAAGGAATTCAAAACCATAGGCATAAAGCCACAAAACCTATTTGAGAATTAAAAAACACACATAAAACCACAAACATTTGAAGTTAAATCAATGAAGGTTATATATTATGGACATAATCAACAAATAAAATATGGTAAAAATATCAATTAACAATCATAGTGATTTCACTATTTAAATATTATATAAAGACTTTGCTAAGAATGAATATGATTCTAGTAAAAAAATCCTTCAATTACAAAATAGTATTGCCAATATCTATAAAATTAAAGGATCAAATCAAAATATACTATTTGGAAAAAAATATTTAGATTGAAGAACTTAATTATGAGGTCATGGAGGAGGAGAGAAAGGTTGAGAAATAAAACATACTCACACAAAACATCAACCACTATACTAGTAAGATGGTCACTTTCATTATAGCATCACCCCTATGATGTAAGGATCATTTGAATATTAGGGATTACATCTTGTTGCCAAACAAACATATAAGAAAAAATGGAATTTAGATTTCTGAATGAATGAATATTTTTAGAATCATAGAATCAATACTAAGATTCACTAAAGATGCATATTTGGATTGGGGTGACAAGGTATATATTTGAGGAGGAAAGTGAAAGAATAGGAAAGAAAACATATGCATATTAAAAATAAAAACCATTGTCAATGAGAGACTCACTTCCATTATGAATGTTATTAGTAACAATGAACACTGGATATGAAACAAAAATCACCTAGTGGAAACCTTCCACTACATGAGCCTTCTTAATTTTTTCACAAGCTCATTTCATTTTTTAATTCTTCATAATGACATGAAGATTTTCATCATGAAAAATACTCAAAAAGTGATTAATGGATCATGTCCATATAATTTTTCACTTTGAGCATGATAATATCTCAATTACATTAATATTGCCTAATTTTTTTAATTTGGGATGACAATGGTATATTATCCTAATAAGATGACTTAATTAAAAGGATGAAAAGGTATTATAGAGTTTTAAGTACTAATAAAATTGTGTCCAATAAAAATTACTTGATGACCAAAAGGAGTATGGTATTATAGTGAAATTGTGTCCAAAACATACTTGGACCAAGGAGTGGTTATGTCCCTTTCTGCATGTTTTGGTCCCTTTAGATTATTTAGATTTGGTTCATGTGTAGTTTGGTTCTTTGCTCCCCAATACACACTTGTATCACTCCGACTCTACTCTTCATAAAAAACAAACACATATTAGTCTAGAAAATATGAAGGTGCATGCTTTAGTTAGACTAGCATGAATGGTCACCCCATTATGACTACAATGAGAAATGCAATACATTTCAGATTTTATGTAGTTCTTGTGTGTGTGTGTGTGTGTGGTTGTAATTTTGTCTCATTAAATAGAAATTTTCCCTTGTTCCTATCACATAAATTAGTAGGCTACACTAATTTTACCCCAATTCATGTGTGGTATAAAATTTAGAAGATATTCTTATAGAAAAAAATTACTCACTTTAGACAATATTTAGTCTTGATCTCGTACTTACTATTTAAAAGGTTTTTGAGTGAAGAAAGTACTAATTAACCCCATGTTTTGAAAATATATTTTTATTTTATTTTTTCATTCCCGACCTTTTACACCTACATGCCTAGTCTATTTTGGTCATCTCTCATCATTTTAGCCTTGATTGAGGAACCAAGGATAGTACTTAGGCTGCCCATGGGTGCCCTAGTCCCACAAAGGGCACCCCAATTCTTTTTTAACTTCCTGCTACATTTTGGGCTCTCTCTAGCCATTTGAGATCTTTATATTTTTTATGGTCAGCCATTTCAGGGTTAATTATGAAATTAGAATGAGATAACCTTATAAATATAAAGTTGTGTCCATAATGAGGGACTAAGCACTAGTGACTACTATCATCCACCTAGAGTTGCATCGATCTATTGCATTGGAGATCACTTGCATCCATGTAGCTCCATCATAAGGCATAAGGCTATGAAATTTGCATCACACCAAGCATAGGGGAGGATTCTATTCTATTCCATACAAACATTTTATTACATTTTCTACATCTAGTTATTTCTAAATACTTCACAAAGTGAGACTGACATAAGAGAACCTAGGGGACATCATACACACACATAAGAACTATATTTGGGTCTAAATTTAGTGTAATGCTTATTTAGTAAGCCCAATGTCATGGTAGCTTAGGTCAGCTTTTGACCCATTCATTTACATTCTTCATTTTGTAGGGTTTTGATATTTTTTTTTGGTTTTACGGGTCTATCTATCATCTTGGGTCATCAATGACACCTAATGCAAATAAAAAATCTAATGTGACCAACAATGAGGGTTTTTGACCACTTACCGAACCTATGAAATTCAATTTCAGACCATTTTCACATACCATGGCACCCATTCTATAGACAAGAGTGCTTGTAGGCTCCCGATCCCTCTCTCCGGAACTCTAGCCAAGTTAATAAACCCAAATTTGTCCTTTTTGGGACCTCTTCACAATTGTTACCATTTCTTGTTCCTCTAATCATTTTTGTAATAGAGTCAATCAAGATCATCAAATCAGCTGAGTTATTTCCTCATGCTTCTTGTATATTATGGTTTCTATTTACATTAGCTTATTTTATTAGGTCATTTGCATACTTATTTACTACATTTACATGTCATTCTAGATTAGATTAACTATCCCCTCACATCCCATTTGTAGTTAATCAATTCCCTACCAATTATGTGATTATGTAATCTAAATGTAGTAGTTAGCCTACTATTTTTCCCAAAGGATGGTAGTAGTTAGTAATAGTTACCTCATTAATTATTTTAACAATATAAGTATATATATATATAGTTTATATTGATAAAAATTTCAACACTAATGACAAAAAAATCCACCCCCAAATATAAAATTTAAAAAAGAGAAGAGTGATGAAGAAGCCCAATGTAAAATACCAAGAGAAAAGAAAGATGGGACCAGAATGTATGGAATTTCCCATACAGTAAGGAATCTATGTCCCATACCATAAGGAAGATATGGCCCATTTCGTATGCTTTGTTTGAAATCTCAAAAATAAAACAATTAAGACATGATAATGCAAATCTATGTGACACAACAAAAAGTCAAGAAATAAATCTAGAAAACCATGAGGAGTCACAATCAAACAAGTCAAAGGAAATAGGAATCAAGGACTTGTTTCACCGATTTATAATATTCTTTCTCAAAAATCATGTATATAATAACATACTAAAAGTGTAATGTAATAGTAATAATTCATATTTTAGTATCTAAATTTCCCCCATTTATGCTAGTGAATTTTTTAAAGTATAAAGGAGATAAGAAGAGTGTACTTATGGAGAGATTAATAATATGAATCCATAAGTGTGTCAAAATATAAATTATGATGTCGTGCAATGTGGATATTATTTTGATCCACAAAAAAGATAGCCAAATATGATGTCATATATATGAATTTAGAGGAGAGATGTTTCTACAGAGAGCCTTAAATTTTGTAAGTAGATTGGGAGTGATCAATTCCTAAGGTATTGTGTGTTTATTAAGGTATTTAAGTGTCTCGCATCTAATGGTAAAGTCTTGAGATAATGGTCTATTTCCCCCACCACTATAATGCTTCAAAACTTAGTGCCCCACCATTAGAGATGGAGTTTAGACAAATGTTTATTGAAAAGCATTACAAAATTGAGAAGGAAAAAATGTATCATTTCCCCCACCTTTCACTATATGACTATATAGATTGTAGGTTTATATTTATAGAGGAAGAAAACGATTCTATGTATCAATTTTCCCAAGTCTAGGTCATTTAAGGGTAAAATTCACAATACTAATTCGAATTTGGAATTTGTGTCATGATGTTGGCTATTAATATTTTTTCGAATTAGTGATATTGAAACTGTAAATTTTCCTACTTGTTCGATTGAATTTACCTAGTAGTCATATATAACTACCTATATATTTACCACCCTTTCAATGAGAGGGTTATATGTGAAGGATAGAATGATTTATTCAAAAGGAGAGATAAAGTAAGTTAATGGTGTGAAATTTATCGTAAGATGATTGAGAGTATAGATAATACTAGGTAAGTATTGAGTTTTCTTGATTAAATCATTGAAACATTATATCTAGGTATAGAATGGATGACTTAGTATGGTAGATATTAAGAACATGATCCTAACTCCGGACATGGCATTAGAAAGCAATGAACTAGGCTCAAGATATGATCCATAAGGTGAGATTGTATTAGTTCATGAGTAGATGACTATAAATAGTATAATATTGAAAGGACCTTGAATTTTCTATATAACGTAAATAGAAAAAGATGAAAATTAACTTTCAATTGCTATTATGAGTGATTGTGTTAGAGAGATCTAGTTATGAAAATGTTACACGTGAGACATGTGATCTTGGCCCATTTCAAGAGAATTTAAGAGACCATTCAGCCCGGATGACCGATGAGCTAGTAAGTAGTGTGTTTAAGTAGTAGTAAAATAGATGTGATAGTGAATTTTGTGAAATTTTACATTTGTGAATTTTTCGTATGTTCGGGAAAAGACTATGATGTACAATTTAGTCTAGTCCTCAGTCACAACTATATGGTTTTGTACCATATGGACTAAATCCATATGTTATGGTCCTATGGACCATATATTTTGGTCATTGAGACTAGATGTTTGGTATTTTTTTTTATTGAAAAGCATATCCATATATTAATGATGAGAAAAATGTACAATGCTAATCATACAAAATTGGGTGGAAAAGATCACACCCCATATGCGAGATCATAGTAGCCATTAAAGGCTACGAGTGGCACAAGTTACATAATCATTTCGAGAGAAGCTTTTCAATCAAAAAAGTTTGAGCAAAATTTGTAGAAAACCAGCAAAAATCTCCAGACATGGAGCTAGGCGGCGGCAACGAACATGGAGGAAGGAGGCGGTTGAGGCGGGCTCTTCGGATGATCACCCCAACCACCAAGAGTGGTGGCGGGGGTGTTATCAATCAGCTCCCAGCCATCTGTCTATTGTTTTTCCTCCTCGGTTCCCCGCCGGGAGGGCGAAATGGCCAATGAGAGCCAAGGAAACTTTGACTGATTAGGTGCCTACCACCCAGAGCTGCCACCGCTCAGCCGACCAAACACCCCAGGGGTGGGTGGAGCCCATGATGGAGGTGGAGAGGGGACCCACCGGTGAGGAGAGAGGTTCTCGCTGCCCACAAACCGAGTCCATGTCAAAATTGTTCCGCCATGAGAACGGGAGCGAGACGACTTGTGAGCGGGAGTGACAACCTGGCGAGAGAATCTGGCGAGGAGAATCGCAATGTGACACAACACAAGGGGTGCTCCCACAATGGTCTAGCAGGGTTTGGAGGTGTTTAACCTCGATGCAGACTTTCTCCACTTGAACCTGGATCTAAAGCGAGACATTGGAGATGACAACAAGCTTGTTAGAAATAGCAAAAATTCTATCCACTGTCTCCTTATTAAAAATAGCAGCATTTCTAGATTTCCAAATATGATATAAAATAGCTTCCTGAAAGAATGCCAAATGTTGTAAAATTTTGTAGGAATAAAGGCCGAATCCCCCAGAAGAACCATTTTCCACATAAAGAAGGTGGGAAAAAAAGGTTGAAAAAGGGTGTGAATCCAGTGCCAGGCAGACTGAGCATGAGGGCAAAACCAAAAGAGATGAAGAAGAGTCTCAATGTGGTTGCAGAAAGGGTAGTGCAATGGAGGAGCGCCCAAAAGAATGAGGCATTTTCCCATGGGAAGCCCTTGATGAAGAATACTCCAAAGAAAGTGAGCAACTTTGGGCTCTATAGGAATGGACCAAATGACAGAGAAGCATTGCTTCCACCCAAAACGAGTGGAATGCAAGCTCCAATGAGCATTGAGCTTGTTGAGAGGGAGCTTCTTCTATGCGAGAAGCTTGTAGCCCACCCGAGGTTTATAATTTCTGAAGGGGGTGGCAGAGGGCCAATGCCAATCAAACCACCATGGGCACTTTGCGTAGTGACACCAATTTTATGCAGACAATCACCAGGTATGAGCTCTTGAATAAGAGAAATGGCTTGTTTATCATTATCATGAAGAGAAAATGTAGCTTTCAGGTCTATCCCATGTAAGCCAATCCCTGGTGATAGGACAGAACAGGTCCTGAATAAACTTAATTCCTTTTTTGAAGAACCGCAAACCCTTAAGCTGTAAGGAAAGAGCAAGAGGCTTGTCATGATATTGAATAACCAAATTCCACCACAGACTGAGAGAGTTGAGAGAGAGCCCGTTCCAGAAACCATCACCCCGCCAAAGCAGGTGGGGTTTGAGAAGCTCCCAGGCCTTCCAAATGCTTTTGGCCACAAAAGAACCACCGATTTTGATAGGAACATGGCATAGCAATAAAGAGTAGTAGTTCAAACCCTGCCAAGCCTTCCGATTAAGTGGAGACCCTTGAGATATGCAATTTCTGAGAAGAATTTTCCAAGACTCCTCACCTTCAAGGCTATGAATGATCCATTTGGCAGTAAGAGAAAACCCTTGCAATTGAATGTTGATAAGGCCAAGACCCCAATCTCTTTGGGCATACAACAAATATCCCAAGCAACCCTGTGAAAACCATGATTCCCCTCGGAGTTGGCCCACAGAATTCATTCAATTTTCTCCAACCTGTGATAAGCAACTTTAGAAGGTGCCCAACATGAGGAGTAGTAAACATGAGTGGCAGCCAAAACCTTGGAACAAACTTGAAATTTTCCAGCAAGAGACAGATGCTTTGTGATCCAAAAGGAGATTTTTTGTTCAACCCACTGAATCACATAGTTCCATAGGTCAGCAAGGGAAGCCATAAAAGTAAAAGGAATGCCAAGAAACTTAAATTGAACACCAGGTTCAATCCAAAGCCATTGAAATCCCTCTAGCCAAGGAGGTTTGGGACCCATTGCCTATCTGTAACATTGGGTTTTCTTCCATTGGATGGTAGAACCAGAAGCAAGACAAAAAGTGTCAAGACATTGCATAACATTAGTAACAGAGGCCTCAGACTCAGCCAGAGTGAGAAAAGAGTCATCAGTGAAATGACCATTAATCAACTACTTAGGAGAAGAAGGTAGTTGGATACCTTTGACTAAACCGAGCATTAGCAGCATTAGTGAGCAAATAGCTGAGACCTTCAGCAGAACAATGACATAAAGAGAAGGAGCAAGAGGGCAACCTTGTCAGATGGAAATGATGAAGAGAGAATCACTCAGACTATTGGCCATTGATAGTAATACAAGCACCCACATCTTGAAAGAGCATATTCACAGAGTGGATGAACCGGGGTCCAAAACCAATAGCCTGCAGCATGGCCAAAATGAAAGGCCACTCAACTCTGTCATAGGATTTTTCAAAATCAATTTTAACAAACAGAGTCGGTTGAGAGGTCTGACGGGCATACTCCATGCCCTCCCACACTATAATAATGTTGTCCAAAATATATCTATTTTTAATAAAGCCAGTTTTCTCACTCCTGATGATCAAAGGCAATAAGTTTGTTAGCCTGTTAGCAAGAGCTTTGGCAATGATCTTATATGAAACATTGAGTAGAGTTATGGGCCGCCAGTTGGTGATAAGCTCGGGGTCACCAGCCTTGGGTATGAATTTGATGTTTCCTGGTTAATTAGAACTCCTAGAGTGTTGGAGGACATAGCTTCCAGATAGACCTGGTAGAGATCTGGACCAACAGTAGGCCACAGAGCCTGGTAAAACTCACAGGGAAAACCATCAACCCTAGGGCTTTATCGAGGCCATCTGAAGAGAAGCTTCCTTCAAATCATCGAGAGTGAGAGGCCAATCATAGGAAACACGTTGAATTTTAGATAGCTTACAGGGAACAACATCAATGCATTGGAGGAGAGCAAGCATCGTGAGCCGAGTAGTAGGTTGAGCAGCAAACACAACATGGTAATGATGCACAAAAGCTTGCAGAATATCCGGTAAAAGGGTAAGCCTTTGATTTCCTTCTTTAATTGCTTTGATTTTGGTGAGAGTTTGATTAGATTTAAGAGAAGCAAAAAACTCCTTAGTAACTCTGTCACCAATTCGGAGTAGTGCAGTTTAGCTCGAACTTGAGCTCCTCTAGCCTTATAGTGCTCCTCAACCTGAAGCTTATGCTTCCAATGAGCAGCTTGCACTTGAATGTGAGTGTTGAAAGGAGACAAATTAAGCTCTTGAATAGCTCTCGAGTATTCAATATGAGAGGCTTCATGAGCATTCTTACAAAAAAGTAGCTTGTTTCCCATACAGCTAAAGAAAGGAAGTGGTGCGAGTGATGGCATGAGACCACCAATCAATCCAGCCAATCCCATCAACAGGTCTCGGGTCCAGATTCCAAATATGTCTTATGTAATCCAAAGTCTTGGGATGAGAGAGGTGAGACGTATTCAAATAGAACTGAGTGGACTTGGGCTTGGGACACTGAAAGTTCCATTGAAGCCCAAAGAAGATAGGCTTATGGTCAGAGACCAAAGCATTGTCCACGACCGAGACTGGGAGGCTGTGTGAAGCATCAAAGGAGAACCATTTCTATTCTAAAAGTAGAGCTATGTCAAGGTGTTTATAAACTTTGTCATCGCCAGCTCTAAATTAGACCATGTGAACCAAGGAGTGGCAGTATTAGAATGCTTGCGGTGGTTGGGATCAAATAAACAGAGCTTATTACGCAAGTAAAACTAGGCTTCACGCTCACCAGCACACCAATGCATAGGAAGCCAGCCCAATTTGTCTTTGGGAGATTCAACCATGTTGAAATCACCACAAAAAATCTAGGTAGCAGAGGGTAGGTGATCATCCAGCCACCGCCAAAAAGAAGAGTGCTCAAGCATCATTGGAAGCATAAATATTAGCCAACCCAAGAATGTGGCCGTCAAAATCAAAAAGGGTCCACACCACCCGATGGGTGGGGTCAGAACCCCATGATATGATGTTGGAGGTGAGGTCAGGGCTTAAAAGAGTGACAACACCACCTCGACCATTATCATGTGCTGACATCTGGTAGAGAGAACTAGGCCAGATGGTATGCATAGCAACAGAAAGATGGAAGCCTGTGATTTTGACTTCCTGCAAACATAACACCTAAAACTTTGCAAAATGATTACAACTATCTCTGACAAGATATCTGCGAGTCAGATCAGTTAGCCCCCTGACATTCCATGAGTAAACAATCATGGAGAACTATCAAGGTGCATGTTTTCCTCCTCGAGGCCTGCTAATGCTCCAAAGTGGTTAGAAAAAGTGACTTTCATGCATTCCCATGCATAAAATATCCGAGCTCAAACTGCTCGGTGAGGTCTCTATGAAAAATCCTCCTCAAAAGGAGGGGAGGGACTTCGTGAATGGCGTAAGGTAGGTTTTCTCTCTATCTGAGCAGTCAACCACCGCAGTGTTATCCAAAAAGTTTGAAGTTTCGGGAAGTGAGGGGTGTGACAAAGCAAAAGCTGATGGGTGGGAGCTGATGACAATAGCAGCTTGCGGGTCCAGGAAATAATGGAGGTGGGCTTGGGAAGGGTTATAACAGATGGCTTCACAGGAGCAGAAGCGGAAGCATTCACTGGTTTATAGGTAGTTTTTTGGGGCTTGTTGTGGGCCTAAGGTTTTCAGCCAGTGAAAGTGGTCCAACCATCAGAGGAGGGGGTGTTGGATTTAGGGTCCGACGGGGTTTCTTTGGCGGCTGATGGTGAGCTTTGTGTCATGAGGGGAAAATCCTTGATCATATGGTCTATGGATTGGCACCGGAAACAAGTATTGGGTAGGTTAATATAAAGGACCTTCTGTGAAAAACGTGTGTCCCCAACCTGTATATCTAGGGTATCCTTAAGATCTTTTGAGAGATCAATCTCAACACAGACCCATTTCTGGGGTCGAGCCGAATAGAACTTAGGTTGCTCATGGCAGATGAGACGACCCAAGGGTTTGATAAGCTGGTCAATAAAACCCCAGAGGCAAGGGAAGACCTAGAAATTCAATCCAAATAGGGATCTTGAGTTTGGCTTGCTCGGAGACTTGAAAGTCCCGAGTCCAGTGGGAGAACACCACAAGGGTATTACGAATAAACCAGGGACCATGATTGACAACAACTTTGCAATGTTCAACATTGGCAAAGTGAAACAGAAAGAAACCCTTAGTCATATTCTGGACTCCCTCCACCTTGACTCCGTGGGGTTGCCAATGGTTATGAATCCATTGGCGGAGGATACCCTCAGGGGGAACTTGGCCCACAAAATAAGCAACAAGAGAAAAAGATTCAAACCAGTTGCAGGCTTTATCAAAAGCAGGTAAATCAAGCACAATATCTGGGGAAGGAGTATCAGAATCCTTACCTCGTCGAAGACTTTCGGAACAAACTTCCTTGCTCTTTTTGGTGCCATTGTCTAGAGCTCCCGCATTAAGACCAACATCAATGGATGCATGGCCCGCGGAGGTGGTCATTATATAAACCACCACCCAAGGGGCGGAAAGGTGATCAATACAAAATTAATGCAGATATTCTCACCTAGATCTAAAGATTGGTAGTGTGACTCACAATGGTGATGTACGGCAAGGCCGAGCATTCACTGCGTACAAAAATTGGGGTTTAGGATTTAACATTTAGTATTTAGGGTTTGATGTTTAGTATTTTTAATTTTTCATAGTTTTTCTAAATTGAGAGAATGAAACATGTTTAATTTTCTTGTTGTTTGTGGTGTTCCATGAGGTGTGCATACTCGGAGTTCTATGGGGGAACCGTATGGCCATGCTAGTATAATTTTTCCTCGATGATGTTAGATGTGATCTTATGGATAGAGAGGGACTATGACTTGCAACGAAGATTGGATAGTTTCCCCTTATATTAATTTGATTATAACTTCATGTAAGAGATGGTGTGTTGATACTTTTACATTCATTCTCTCGATAAAGGAGATGATAGTGAATCTAGAAGATTTATATTCCATCCTACAATTTATTATTGTGGGATATAGAGTCTAGGTGCTACCAAAAGATTTTCTAGAATAAATGAGAAATGCTAGGATATTTTGGGTTGGTGGGAAGGGTAGGGAAAGGTGTACCATACATTTGATAATATTATGATAGTAGTAAATCTACATGTTCGAAATATATAATATTTGTATTGACATCCTTTATGCTTTGGTGGATTGTTGTTGGTTTGTAATATCCTCCCATATGGTAAAATTTTTCCATTGGATAAATGGAGCATGGTATGAGATATTATTGGATCTCGATGTATTTTAACCCACCTATGTAAGGATTTATACATGTTTATGAAGATGATCATGGAGGAGGGAAAAGATAGAGTCACATTATTACATATATAGGTGTAGACACAAAATTTGGGTCACACTCCCCTTGTCCCATTTAATTTATTAAAGTAACACATCATGAACCCTTCATACCATAATAATATTCATCCTCACATTATTAATTAAATTAATTAAGTTAATTTCATCCTCACACCTCCACCTCATCATTACGCATCAACCTCGGAACCATTCCAAGGGCATTTAACTCATAGTGACAATGTCATCACTCTTACCACTGACTGATCACTCCCATTATTGAGTCACTACTTGACCTAACTAACCAAGAATTCTTCCTAAACCTAACTAGATTTCTTCTAAGATTTTCCTACCTTCTCTCACGAGAACTCCACTTTTAAAAGTGGACTCAAGTTGGAAAACATGCCAAATTTGGGAAGATCTACCTATTTTTGCTAAACATAGACTTACCCACCTTAAATGACATCGCTTATCCATCGACCGACAACGATCACCTAACCGCCATTGGTTACTTTATATATAATTTTGTAACCTTTTACCCAGGTTTGTCATTTTCAGTTTTGGGAGAACTATTCCATTCAAGCATGAATCCAAAGCCTCTCAACATCCAAATGACACAAAATACTACACCACAGGCCCGAGCAAGCATCCACTTCTCCTTCCGTAGAGTATTGGAATACTGATGGGAATATTATAGGAGTACTGTTTCGGCACTGACTCCATAATCTCTTCACGGATCAACTACCCTCCACCTTAACCTACCAGTTCTGTAAATGCAAGTAAGCATACACGATTTCAACCATATTTTTATTTCTTAAAGTATATATTCTCTATCTCTTTCATTATACTTTATTTCTTTCTGTATTCCTTTATCTCCACCTCCTCACCAATCTACCAACCCAACCACCTATAGCCTTTTTTTCCTTCCTTAACTTACCCCTTTGTATCCTTGAGTCCTCTTAGTAATATCACAAACCTAACCACACCCTTATTACTCTCTATGCAATCACGAGATAAGTCCTAAAACCATTTTTATCAAATTATTTTCAATTTCCCGTATTGACGTTGGTTACCTAACCACCTTTGGTTTCACCTCTATACCAAAGTCATTCACTTAACGATATCGTCTTTATGTCATTTCATTCCTTCTTAACCAGTGAGTCTCTCAATCAACTAAAACTAATCCAGGACCTCATCCGTTCAACTCTAGACCCTTGTGAGACCTATAAAAACCTAGAATAATGTACCAAACCTTGAGATTTAATTATAAACTTTCCTGTTAGATTAGATTTTCTTATTATATTTACATGAGATACCTAAATCATATAACTATAATAGGATTTACTTACATCATGACATTTGCATTAAATTGTATTTGAAAGTGGATTGACAACATTCTAGGAAGTACCTCACTTCTCGGATCTAGCACTCACTAGGCAATCCACTAACCTATATTATTAATACTATTTGGTGGTCTTGTTGTGTTTCTTATACAGGTCATTCCTCCTAGCCAAAGGGAAGCTCTTCACAATTAGCTTGGATAAAAAATTCAGAAACACACACATTCAACCTTCAACCTACATATTTTAGGTATTCCTCTTAACCTATTTCCTATTTAGTTTTAACCATAAATAAAAATTAGGTGAAACATCTTGGCATGTCTCGGTATGACCCACCAAGATTTCTTTGCATTGTTCATTCCTAGGGAAAATCATGCATGTCTATTTTCATTCAAATGAGTTCACATTAAGCTTGTTCTCTTGAAATATTATTTTCTTCTCGATTATCTTAGTAAAACTTGTTTTTTACGATTAAAAATAATTCTTTTTTATTTTCTTGTATTTTATTTAGTGAAATTCATACCCTTAACCTCTTAATAATTTATTTTCATGGAATACAATTTTTTTTAAAACTTGTGCACTTGCATTGTTGATTTTGTTGTATTATAGCTAATTAAAAATTATGAGAAACCTATATCTTTGGAAGTCAAGCCTAGATGATGGTTGAAAAATTAAACCATAGGTCACATTTTGCACACTCTCTATACCAAATCACTAAATATTTCTATAGAATTCTTAAACAACATCTTTCCTAAGAAGCTATAAATGATCACATGATTAGAGGATTAACAATGGGCTCCATCTAGTTTATCTTTCCAATCATCATCTTAAAGAAGGATCTCCCATGCCAAAACTTACCCAAAACCAGCCATAGTTGTTAGCTTTTATAGGGCACCCTTGTTAACAAAAAATTTTATTCTGCTTACAGTCAATCCTAAATGGCATAAGCCATAACATAAAATCTACAACATAGGATTTCATGTTTGTTGGCTTTTTTATACTTGTTTTTTTAGGTGTGAGTTGTGTTTCTTCATTTTTTCTTATCCTTTTATGCCTCACATCATGACTGGTGTATTCTAGTTTTATTCTAGGTTTATTAGGACTCCTCATAGCCATACTTAGTCTCTAGGTTGGCCCTTTTATTTGATCTAAATCACCAAAACTTCATTTTTTACTCTCTTCCCAGATTTCACAGCAACCGATATCGGTCCAGTGACCGACATCAATTGTATCATCTTACTGACATCAGTTAACTGACCGACATTAGTTTATATACTTTTTGGTTATCTTTGCATAATAGTACTACCTTCCTATTCTTTTTGTGGCTTGTTCTACCATTTTTATCCCACTCTTGAGTCTTTGATATCATTTTTAGGATCCAGGTTGACCCATTTTCACCTTTCATTACCAAATATTTGAATCTCTTATTCTTCATAAGTAGCCAAAATTTGTCCGAGCTAAGCCGATGCCGCTACCTAACGAACATCGGTCTCGTATTTTGAATCTTCAATCATAACAATGATATAATTTATCATTTCATACCGATCTTTCCCCATTACCTCTATGTTTCCACATCATCAACGAAGCTTAGAATATTTATTTTATCATTAGTCACATGGTTTTAATCATAAACAAGCTAACACTCTCTGTTTCACCTAGCTATCAACCGCTCCAACCTAGACCATCACCCCCTTCAATCTCATCACCCATGGACCCCAATAAGTCTATTTCTATACCCACTAGTGATGAGGAGTTTGCGAGACTCCTTGATCACAACCATGCCACTCTTCTATATTATCACGCTTATTCCTCTACCTACGATTTGTCATGAAAACTTGTATATGGCATGCCTGTATCCATTCCTCCTACCCTCGTGCCCACGTCTGCATCAACTAATACTAGATTGGCCTCAACCTCTTCCACCTTACCACATGTGGTGTGCCAACTTGACCATACATCATCGATATTTACTGCACCTATGGAATTTTTCATGCCTTTACATATGTCACTCCTACGATGTTAACCATGCCTTTATCAACCACCATGAGTGTAGGTCTATCTACATGTGACACCTCTCATATACCTATTGTATGGTAACCACCAATGGTGATGAAAACCCATACTCCCTTCCAAAATATTTTCATGTCCATCCGCTAGTCTCTTCCTCAAATTGCTACAAGATTATTTACATCCACTCCACCTACCTACACTTATTACCAACAACCCCCTATTCATCAATCACTTATTCAGATACTTACCATTTACATCTATTCCGACCTACATTCCTTCCTCACAAGTTTTGTACTCGAGTACCACCACATACTAGGATGCTTTGCCCATATCATACCCTCCACATCTACCCCTTATACTGTAGGGGTGCCCAGTCATCAAAACCTACCAAAGATCTTACCAAAATGATATGGAAAAGATGTAGACATTATAAGCCTCTGTCTCTGTTCATGTAATCCTCTAACTTACAATGAGATCTGTAACAAGCCTATTCACTTTTCTATACTGATTCATCGATACCCTACGCATTGTAAAATGAAAAAATTCAACCAATTCAAAGGAAAAATACCCACAACATCACTTGTGATCTCTTAAAAAATATGTTATCTAATCGCTCAGGATGATAAATTACTCCTACAACCATTTCACATTTCATTAACATGAACAAATTTCGATTGGTATAGTGCTCTACCTAGGCACTCCATTTTCTCATTCAAACAAGTAGCTCAAGCTTTCCTAGACAACATTTGTATCAAAAATTTCAATAAGGTCACCATGTTTGACTCGTACGTGACACACCAATACAAAGATGAATCTATCACATATTTTTTTACTTGTTGGTGGATTCTGATAAACCAGCTTAGATTCCAACTACTGCATACCAAGTTAATAGAGTTATTCAACAGGGCTTGTGCTAGAAACATCTCAACAAATATCTAAGTTTAAACCTTTTGTACATTTGATGAGGTGTTAACCATGGTCCCAAAACTTGAAATTCATGCCATTAAAGAAGTAGATACAATTGCGTAATAATAATGTTGCGTTTAAATCAAAAGATACCTCCTCTTCTTCCAAACCAAAAATAATTACTCTAATGAAAAATGATTTTCCAACGTAGTCTTTTTGAAATTCAACATGTATAACCCATCCAACCAGTCAAAGCCTTCTTCCAATATTTCTCATGTTCAAGATTTTTAGTTCAAGTGGGGGCAAAGAAAATATACAACCATAGGAGAATCCTACTCTTTAGCTTTAGAAAAACTTATAAAAGATAGAAACACACTCTTTTACCCATCAAACCACATACCGATTTTGGCCCCTCTCGTCCTATGCCCGCATCGTACAAATAAAATGAATACTATAACTATCATCACCTTAGAGGTTATAACAATGGTAATTGTATAAATTTTTAAAATATTGTCAAAGAAATGTTAGATAATGGAGATCTCATCTTGAATAATCCTAATGCACTAGCTAATCAAAACCTTCATGTTCAAGAAGTCGTCCCCAAATCACACCCTGTCATTTGACCAAATTGGAAAAACCTAGACCAATGGTAGTAACATTCGTGAGGTTCAATATGTTTTTGACATCATATAAGCTCTCCCCGGTCAATTTACTCATACTCCATCTATCGAGGAAATTCTTTCATGAGTTCCTTCATCCACAGAGGGGAATTGTTTCATCTGATCCTATACCCACATAGGAGTTTCCCTATTTCCTCCACTTGAGAGGAAGATTCCACCATTTCTACCAATGAAATTTCCCCACTCAGCTCTTAACCCGATCAATAACGCACAATACTTACTCTTCTACCCACGGGAGATTCATGCTTACCTTATTCTTTGTAAAAATATGAACTTACCACATCCAACTTGTAATCTCCCTTACCCTTAGGGGATCCATTAACAATGTCCCTTCCTATTGGTGAAAATTCTCCATTGGATTTTAAGGATCCTATTGATTTTCTCCCATCTATTTTACCCATAGAGTCTGAAGCCAACCATTTCCCTATCTCACGTAGACATTCTTTACATGGATTACGATGAAATCAACATCATCCCCCTACAATGGTGTTGTTTTCACGTTTGTGCACCAATTGGATCATGTTGATAATTTCATGCTCTAGGGACGCCTTCACTTCCTTTCTCAACTCAAATGTAAATGTTTTCTATAGATACTTCCAAAATCTATCCAAAACCAAACCCACCATGCCCATGCTAGTTGTAGCGACCTATTTTTCATCACCCTCGCCCACACCAATTCCTTCACCGTCAAATGAACTTTTTCTTATGCCTAGAACATTACCTCGCACCTATATATTCCTTTACGTCCCGACCCATTTCCATGTTGGGAGTCATACCGACATCAAGCCTAGTCCATCCTCCTATCAAACTGTATTTATCAACGCCGTTAAAAGATATTGCAAAGAATATTCCCCCCTAAGAGGAAGACCCAACCTCCTAGGCCGTATACACCCACTTCACCCACTACCCCTCTCGTCACCTTCACCACTTCCATCTATGCTAGGTCCCCAACCATCAACCTTGGCCAAAAAAACCTCCTACTAAGAGTAAATCAAAAGCATAATAGCCTACCTCATCATGATCCATCATTGTAACCAAATTACCTACATAGCTTATGCCTTTTCCATCACCTACATACATTCTACCTCCTATACCTACACCATTTCCAATATCCTCATCATTACCTTTGTTATCCCCTTCTCTTCAAGGAGTACCTTCCACATTTCCTCTTCTGTAACCTTCACCGCACCTCCATTATCACCTTGGCTAACTCATCCCCTTCTCGCCATTTGCCTTCCCTTCTACATCACGCAATTCTTCTTCACCTTTACCCAAGAAGGTGAATCCAAATCC
Source organism: Taxus wallichiana var. yunnanensis (assembly GCA_018340775.1). Taxonomy (NCBI): domain Eukaryota; kingdom Viridiplantae; phylum Streptophyta; class Pinopsida; order Cupressales; family Taxaceae; genus Taxus; species Taxus wallichiana. The sequence continues at coordinate 41,372,152 of CM031240.1, read as the reverse complement.
CAAGAACCCACTACCCTAAAAATGGGTAGTTAAACCTACACCACCTTCAACAACTAGTTCACCTACTACATCTTTACCTAAGAAGGTGCAATCCAAACCTTAAACTGTACTATCTACCGAATAGGTGGTCAAACTTACTCAACCTCTGATTCCACCTCTAGTGACACCTCTCCCACAAAATTCACCCACACTTCCATCCATACCCTCACTTACTTGACATTATGATCCATTGGCATGGTCTTACACCAACATCTTAGATAACATTTTAGAAACCTCTATCATCACATTGCCACCACTTAGACCTTACGACCCACTCAAACCTAAACTAGAAGGGTTTGATGATACCAAAATTTACACTTACCATCATGTTCAAGGGTATGATGTGGAAAACTGTAAGGCCCTTAAGACTATTCTTCACCAACTATGTCCTCTCGAAGAAAATTTGAAGATGATGATGCTTTAGATGAAGAACCTACTCTACCTTAACCTATCACCACACATCCTTGTCCCTTACCTATTCAATGACCTTCATCTCCACCTCCACAACCCTTTTATCTCCCTCCAACATTTGAGATCAATATGGTCTGCATAAGAGAGCTAGCCAAACCTCCACAAAAATGCCAATTTGTTGCATTATTTTCACAAAACCAATATATGCCCTCACCATATTTTTTTCCCGACTTTGTCCCTACACCTTCAATACATAATTTCTCTTTTACCATAAATTAATATGGTTTGAATCGCCACTTGATCACAAAAGCAAAAAGGAAAGGAGAATTAAACTAGATCAACCGCTAGTCTATTACCCAATATTCCATCTCCACATGCACCAAAAATAACCATCTATGGACCCACATACCCTATATCTAATGGGTTTTCCCATCGTACAATGCTTAAATAGTTGCACCACTCTCCTCTCAAAATGTCTTTATACAACCTCGTCCAAACCTTTAAGTCTCATCGGTAGACCCTCATTGAATTCATACAATCTATTAAGGTTCTAGCTAATGACCCTACTCCTGTTGTATCCATTATCACTCCTCATCATGTGGCCTCTCTCACCACTTCATCCCCTTCCTCTACACCCACTACCACTCATTAAGTAGTTACTCTCATTTTCTCTAATGATGAAGATTTTACCTCTCTAATCAGATGATCTTAACCCCACCCTATTTATTTCCATCTAGATTGATAATATACATGTTCAATGTTATGGTAAATTATGGTTCCAATATTAACATCATTTCCTCTCATGCATACAATCAAATACACATCCCTACCAATTTCATGCGTAATAACCCAATTATGTTGTGTTAATTCAATGATGTAATGAATTCCAATCTTGCACCATCATTCTCAACATTTATGTGGGCCCTGTACCATTTCAAAATTATTTTATGTCTTAGATGGGGAATTCCAAGACATGTTATTTGGCCAAACTTGGATCCACGCCATGGGCTATGTTCCTTCAACCTTATAACTTTGTTTAAAATTCAAAAATGAAGGACACAACTATACTATTTGAGTCGACCCTTCACCATTCAACACATGTAACATGTTGTATCAACCCATTGATGTCCTTATACCAGTTAAGGCATCTACCACCACTACCACTTCTTCTTTAGCCACTACCTCATCCACTAATACTACTTGCTACATCTTCCACAACTAACTCCTCTATTCCCATCGCTACCAAGCGACCCATCTTCCAACACATCTACTTCTCAAACAACTAATGCTTCTCATTCCAAAATATTTTATTATATTTACCTAGCCATAACCCCTTTCACCCCACTAATATTAATTTAATTTAATTAATTCTTTATCCTCACTATATTTATTATTTAAATATCTTATTTAAATAATATCCACACATACAATTCACTTAGACACCTCACCAAGCCAACTCAACCTAAGACCTATTCTTAGTAAGTTGCCATAACTAACTAAGACTTACCCAAACCCTAAAAATCAATGCCTACATTCCCTCTAACCACATTCCCACATGCTTACAAGAAGCTCTCAGTCTAATCCATGGGATAATGACATGAGATCCAAGGAAATCAGGAGGATCTCCCTAGTTTAGTAAACCTAGGAAATCCCACCTTGACCGACGTCGGTTACCCCTAACCATCGCCGGTTAATCCGACCACCGTCGGTTACCCTTTTAACCCCAAAACAACCTTATTCTCAAGGTTGGAAGTCAGAAGTTGGAAAAACATTGGGAGAAATTTGATGAGCAAGAACACATCTCAGAGAGATAACGCATCTTCAGAGAGAAAATTCCAATAGTGAAAACTCACATCCAAGGAAGGAGATTGAGCATCTTCTCTGCCATGCCATCCCAACCATGATCTGATCTATCCAAGCAAAGAGGAGTGTACATGCAGCCCATGCAGAAGCTTTTCTTCAGTTGGTGATCACTTACAACCTTCAAACCCATCATCAGCACCTCCATCCCTCACACACAGACATTCAGGAATGGAATCCAAGTAAGTACAACATCATACTTTCCTGGTTATTTCATTTCATCATCATTTTATCATCCATTGTTTATCTTGCTCCCTATTGACCTTCTCCACATTTTCACCTCCATATACCCATTAAAATCTCACCAAAGCCTACTCTAGTCACCCAATACCTCATCCCGACCAACCAAAGTCCTTTGTGCAATCACAAAGGAGACCCCAGCTTGTTCTATGACATTTCCAGATCTGACAATAACGGCACCGGTTACACCTAACTGTCGTCGGTCATCCTTAACCAACACCGGTCTCTATGTGTTTTCCACACAGCCTAGAATAGAGACCTACCCACCTAATTTCACCTCACCCTCATTCACCTGTGATCTACCCGAGACCTTTATCGAACCTGCAGAGACCCAAACCAATCATTTGACCTTTGGATTCTATTCTAGCTTAGCTTGTTAGATTAGATCTATTTCTTATTGTGTTTTTAAGTGAGATACCTAAATCATTTTAAAATAACAATAGGATTTACTTTGTTTACAACATTAAATTGTTTAAAATAGTGGACTAACAACCATCTAGGAAGTACCATACTTCTCGATCTAGCATACACTAGGTAGTTCACTGCCCATATTGTTTAATTCCTTCTGGTGGTCTTGTTTTCATTACAGGTAGTTCCTCCTAGCCAAAAGGAAGCTCTCATGATCAGTTGTGGATTCGGAAGTCATACGCAACAACCCATCAACCAACATTTGAACAGGTATTCCTCCTACATGCCATTACCCTATCTATTTTTCGTCAACACTTCAAAGAAATGATCTAAGAAAAGGTGAAACATTTTGGCATGCCTGTGGGACCCATCCAGGGTTCCTTGCATTTCATTCATTCCTAGGAAAAAATTGTGTTTGTTTCCCTTCTAAAAAGTGTACACACTAATTTTCTTCCCTGGTAATCCACCTCTTCTTTCTATTTTCTCTAAAGGAAACCCTTCTTTTGGTGTAATTAAAAAGAACCATTGCTTCATGTTTTCTGCATTGTAGTGAAAGAGCATCCCTCTTCCTCTTCATCTTATTGTGTCATCCAATTTCACATTTTTTGATTTGGGTTTAAAAATAAGTGCATTCCATTCTTGATTTATTGCATTAGCTCACATTAATTGAGGGCAACCTATACACTGAAGTCATGACCAGCTGATGGTTGAAAAATGAATCATAGAAAAGCACTTCTATCCTTTTCTCTTTCTCTGAGTCTTACCAAACCACACAAAAATTCAAAATACATACATTCTTAAACAACATCCTACCTGGAAGAAGCTTGTAGGTGATCACATGATCATGACACAGTGGGCACCCAACTCACTACTCTGTCGAGTCATACTTCAAAGTGAAGCCCGCCCCCACCATAACATACAAAACCTCACCTTTTAGATCTCCTTCTTTGTAGGAAGCCATCCTCACCAAAAACTCTATTTCACAATTCATGTGTCAGTCCCTAAATAGCATAAGCTGAACAAACATAATAGAAAGGGCACTCCTAGGATCACATTTTCTTAGTGTTTTTGCTTGGCTTGCATTTTGAGGTGAGAGATCACATTCATCACTTTTTTGTTCATCCTTGCACACTCCTCATCACAGTTGGTGTATTCCAGCTTCACCTAAGTGTGCCTAGGCCATATCATCATCATTCTCAGAATTCAGGTCTGATTCTACATCATATTTTAATTCACAACCACTTTCTTTCATCACTATTTCAATTTCATAGTAACCATCATCGGTTACCCTTGACCGCCATCATCGGTTATACCCAACCGACATCGGTTCTAGGTCCTTTTGCTAACCTACTCAAAAGGACATTTTACTTCACTTTCTTCCACTTTTCACAGTCTCTGTCACTATCATTATTCCCATTGACATTGTAAACATCATCAGATTTGGCATACCTGTCAGATTTCACCTTCTACCTTATTTTTCACTCACTATCCATTTTCTACGATGTGACCAAAGTGGCTTACCCCTGACTAGCGTCGGTTTTCCCTAACCGGCATCGGTTAGCCTGTTTCACATTCCAGCCACCATTTTCTACTTCATCCACTTTTTATCACTAGATTCACCTGTTCTATTGTTCTCTGTGTCATTTACAGAGAAGCAACCCTACCTGATCAATCTTTGGTTCACATGGTGCTGACCCAAAGACAAGAAAGCACACTCATATTCCATGCCAGTTGTCAACCACTCCCACCTAGTCCTTCACCACCTTCTATTTTATCACCAGCCATGGATCCCATCCAGCCTACTACTATCACTACCGAGATGAGGAGTTCACATGACTCTTGATTGATCGAACCCTTCCACCTTACGGTTTTACCTTTCCCACTCATCCACCTGAGACACCTCAAGTCAGTTGATATACGACATGCCCATATCTATCCCCCGACTCTCACCCACTCCCGCATCAGCCCCATCTAGCTCTGTGCTTCCCACATCCACCTTACCCCCAGTCATTTCCAGTTAGGTCCTATACCCACTCTGACTTTCATGTCTCTGCTACCTCTGTGGCACCCATTACATCTACTGTACCCTCGACGACTACCCCAAACACAACCTCATCCACCCCTAATGTCTCATACATACCTATAGCTACATTCCCACCTCCAGTGTTGGTGACCCCTACCCCATTTCAGAACGTGGTTCTTTCCATTCCACAATCATTAGCCCCTATTACCACTAGGGTTACCATGACCCTTCCACCCCCATATACATACTACCAACAACCTCCTGTTTCATCCATTATTCATTCCGGTATGTACCCCTATTTCACTACCTTCTTCTCCACCACCCTACATGGCAGCCCCATACACTGGAGTGCCACCCCCATTATATGCCCAAAACCAACCTCCTCATGCTACAAGAGGCATCCAATCATCACAACCCACCAATGACCTAATTAAATTGATGTTGGACAAGATGTAGACATTGGAGGCATCGGTTTCCGGCTCCCATAACACTCTCACCTATGATGAGATTTGCAATGAGCCTATTCACCCATCCATTCCTATCCGTTCATACCTATGTGCATTGGAAATGCCTAAATTCAATTGTTTCAATAGCAAAGAAGACCCACAACAACATTTGTGGTCATTCAAACATGGGTGTTATCTGATCGCTCATGATGATGCCTTGCTTTTGAGAACCTTTCCCATGTCCCTCACTAGACCTGCATTAGATTGGTATAGTGGGTTACCTAAACACTCTATATTCTCATTCAATCAGGTAGCCCAAGCCTTCTTGGATCATTTCTCTATCAATATCGTCAAGAAGGTTACCATGACCGATCTATATTCCACATCGTTAGTATGAGGATGAATCTATCATAGATTTTGTCACTCGTTGGCGCAGCTTGATCAATCAACTTACCTTCCAACTGCCACAAACTGAACTCATCGAGCTCTTCACATGAGCTTGCACTAGACATATCTCCCCAACCTTGCAGGTCCAAACCTTCCGAACATTCGATGAGGCATTCACTATGGCATGAAAGTTAGAGATTCGGGCCATCGAAGAGAAGAAAATCCAATTACGCAATAAGAATTCGGCATTCAAGTCGAATGATACCTCTTCTTCTTCCAAACCACAAACCAATTATTCAAAAGCTAAGGGCACCGCTACTAATGCAGTGGTACTCAAGGCCGGCCCAACTCATCCATCAAATCAGGCTACACCCTCATCTAATCTCTCACCTATCCAGACTTTTCAATTCAGATGAGAGCAACAAAAATATACCCCAATTGGGGAACCTTACTCTTCTATCTTAGAAAATCTTATCAAAGCTAGAGCCATCACCCTTCCACCTATAAAACCACACACTAGTTTTGACCCTGCTCACCCCATGCCCACATGGTATAAAGAACATGATTTCTGTAACTATCATCGAGTAAAGGGTCATAGTGATGGCAACTGCATCACTTTCAAGAATATTGTCCAAGAAATGCTCGAGAAAGGTGAGTTAACTATGGATAATCCCAATGCCACCCCCAACCAAAATCTACAAATCTTCAAAAATCATTTCCCAACCATGCCCCTTCATCCAATCAAACTAGGTGAGACATCAACTCACGATACCCATACCCGTGAGGTTCACGCTATCTTTAACGAGGTACCTGTCACCTCTCAATTACCCCACATTCCTTCCATAGAGGAGATCCTAGCCCAAAATCCTCCTTCCGACATTGGAACCAACCTCCCTATTCCTTCACCCACAGAGGAACACCTTTCATCTCCTTCATCACCAATGGAGGGGTCTTCCAACATTGAGACCATCTCACCCCTAGCTTCACCACTTAGAGAACCTTTACCTACAGTACCTCCTCCACCCATAGAGGAGCTCCCATTATCTCCTCCACCCACAGAGGAGCACCCATTACCTCCTCCACCCACAAAGGCACGCCCATCTATTCCTCCACTTATAGAGGAGCTCCCATCATCTCCTCCACCCATCATAGACCCAGTTGAGATACCTTTTCCTCTCGGTGAGCATTCTCCATCTGCTACCCAAAATCCAACAAACCTACTTTCGGCTCTCTTACCCACGGAAGCTGAAGCTAGCCAATTCCCCATCTCTAAGACACATTTTACGGGAATTCCCATTAGGTCCTCACCAACTCCACCCACAGACGTGTGTGTTCTCATGTTTGGCCAATCACTTAGATTATGTGGATAGGGCTTTACTATGGGGGTGCCTCTTACTCCCCATCTCAACACAGATGCAGAGATCCCTCACTGATACCTCCACTATCTACCCAAACACATCTCGACCAATCAAACCAAATACAACCACCACTTGTCACAACCCCTTCCACGATACCCATTAGCACTCACACCACACCCTTACCCATAACCCGACCTACCTCTAAACCCAAACCCATACCTACAACATTTTCCTCAACTAAACCTATTACCACTTTAGGGGTCACCCCGACCACTAGCCTTACTCATCCACCTATTAAACTGGATTTAGCTACATCCTCCAACGTCAAAACCACACCTATTCGACACCCAAACTAAAGAAACAAACTCATCGACCTCATACCCCGACCACACCAATCACACCCACACTTGTCCCATCTGTCTTAAGACCTCAGCTGCCCAACATGGTCAAGCAACCTTCACCCATCCATAAACCAATAACACAACAACCCATTCCTTCCTCACAAACCTCTAACCTACCCAGGCACACAACATGACTTACACCCACACTGCAGTCTTTTTACCACCAATACCTCCAATACCTTCAGCAATTGCTTCACTACCCACTACACTTCATTCATTGTCCCTCACACCCCAAGTACGACCCACATCTACCTTCACAACACCCCCGTTATCCCCATGGGTAACTCACCCTCTTCCTCCATCTACTTTTCCTTCTAGACCTCATACACCCACATCACCTTTACCCAAGAAGGTGCAACCCAAAAACAAAACCCCACTACCCCACAACAAGGTAGTCAAAACAACCCCACACCCTCCTACCCATCCATCTACTATACCCCTACCCAAAAAACACGACCGATACCTAAAACCACACCGGACACCTAAAACCATAACTCACCCATTCCTACTCTTCCAAAAATAGTTCCTCAACAATCAACCACACCTACACCCAAACCCACGTTCACTTCCCATTGTGATCCACTAGCAGGGTCCTATGCCAAAATTTTAACCAACCTCCTCGAGACTTTTGTTATCACATTACCGCCACTCCGACCTTACGACCCCCTCAAACCCAAGCCAAAAGGGTTTGATGATACTAAAATTTGTGCATACCATCATGTGCTAGGGCATGATGTGGAGAACTACAAGGCCTTGAAAACCGTCCTTATCCAATTATGTCCACTAAAACCAACTTTGATGATGATGACCTTCTTGACGAGGATCCTTCTTCACCGACACCCATTCCCACACTTCCCACTCAACAACCACAACCTCCACCCTCACCACTCCTAGAGCCACCCTCAAGATTTGAAATTAACATGGTTCACATCAGAGAACTTGCCACACCACCACCTAAATGTCATTGCACCCCAACTAATGACCTCATAGGGTTTTCTCCTCTGGTAGGTTTTTCCCTTCATGTCATTATACCACTCATCCTACACCTTCTCCATTTTCCAACTCCCTCAAATCAACATGATACACGTCACTACACATGTGCGTAGAAGGGAAAAGAAAAGGCAACTGACCCACCAACCAATCCTATACCCAACATACCATCTATACCCATACCTAAAATCACTATCCACGGCCCCACATACCCCATTTCTAATGGCATCACACATCACACCATGCTCAAACAACTACACCAATCTCCCTCAAAATGTCCTTATATGACCTCATCCAAACCTCGGAAATCCCATCATCAAGCTCTCATGGAGGTTCTTCAATCTATTGAGGTTTTACCCAATGACCCTACACCCGTAGCCTCCATTATCACACCCCATCATGTAGCCTCTCTCACCAAATTACCACCTTCATCCTCACCTCACCTTGTTCACCAAGTGGCCTCCCTTAGCTTCTCAGAGGAGGAGATCACGCCACACCAAAATGATGACCCGGACCCAGCCCTCTTCATCTCCATCCACATTGATGACATATGGGTACGCCATGTGATGATTGATGGAGGTGCTAGCATTAACATCATTTCATCCCATGCATTTTCTCAAATGTGCATACTGAAATTACATGCATAAACATCTAGGTCATGTTGCATTCATTCAACGATGCTATCACCTCCACACTAGGCACTTGTCATCCTTCACATTTCGTGGGCCCCCACACTATTCTAGAATTGTTTTATGTTTTGGAGGGGAATTCCAATATAACTTGTTGCTTGGTAGACCCTGGATCCATGTCATGGGTTGCGTTCCTTCCACTTTGCATCATTGTGTAAAGTTTGAACATGAAGGACACACTTATACCATTCCAGCTGACCCATCACCTTTCAAAACATGCAACATGCTTTACCGACCCAATGATGTGCTCATACCTGTCAAGCCATCTACCTCCGCAACCAATACCACTTCACCTACACCTCCACCTACCAGTCAGCCACTTGCTTTCACCACACATACCTCCTCCATTCCTACCGCTACTATAACCTCCATAACTGACCAATTAGCTTCCCAATCTGTTAACTCCACCTCTGCATCGACCTTCGACACATCATCCATTCCAGCTACCTACATACCAACCACTGATCCCTTGGAAGGTGTTTTTCAATGCCTCACTCTGGGGAGTACCACCTCTATAGTGTCAACACATTCCTTACTCCTCCACGAGTATGGAAGCCTTCACCAACACCCTCACTATGATCACCATATAGGAGAATGCCTCCTTTATGGTCCTCCTCATCTTCATACTAGTCTCACCTATGGGGGACTTGATACTACCACTTACACACCTGAACCACCATCACAACCCCACCCATTTTCCATTGACTTCCAATCACTTACCAATCACCATTTCCCATACCTTCCTCCACCACTGTGTGTGGAAGGGTTTTGGTTTTGGATTTTATGAGCAAGGCCACACATTATTATTCCATGTACCACCCATAAACATAATGACCATAGTGGTATCGGCTTCCCCAACCTCCTACCAAATAGGCCCGCATTGAACTCATTGAGGACCCTAGCCCTTCTTCACCTTCACCTTCATCACCACCCTCACCGATAGAGTCGATGGATCCTGAATCTATCCCCCTAACTTTTTTTTTTTTTTCATAAACACCATTTCCTTGGGGCCTTTGACTTATCAATGCGAAGGCGAGGCCCCTTCCACTCTTCCATTCCTATATCTTGAGATGATCGATGATGACACACCTACCATTAACGTCATTCAATGTCAGGATGATGAATCCATACTCACCTACCTTGGTGCAGAAGACTCATATATTCATCGGTTATTACCCTCTGAGACACAAACCATGTTGAATGAATCGACTATCGAGATCAACATTCATACTCAGGACACCTACACATCCTAAAGATCAGACAATCTTTAGATGTTGTTGAACAGGAAGCCATCACTTCTTTTCTCAAGATCACAACCACACTTTCACTTGGTCTTACAGACATGCCCGGTATTGACCCCACCATAGTGGTCCACAATATCATAACCATTCCCGATGCCAAACCTATCAAACAAAAGCTAAGGAAAATGCACCCTCACATTGCTCTTCTCGTCAAAGAAGAACTTCAGTGCCTTCTTTCCATTTCCTTCATCTTACCCATTGATTATCCTCATTGGATTTCTAACATTGTCCCTGTTACTAAAGCAATAGGGGACTCCACATTTGCATGGACTTCCATGACCTCAACCTCACCTACCCAAAAGATGACTTTCCCTTGCCCGGTATTGATCAACTGGTTGACCTCACCACTTGGTCATGAGATGCTCTCACTCATGGATGGCTTCTCGGGTTATAACCAAATTTTTGCTTGCCCCAAAAGATCAGCACAAGACCACATTCATCACCCCTTGGGAACCTTTTGTTATCGAGTCATGCCTTTTGGTCTTAAAAATGTTGGTGCCACATATCAACGTGTTATGACTTACATCTTCCATGATATCATGCATCACATATTGGAAGATTACGTGGATGATCTCTTGGCCAAATCTAAACGTCACTCCGAGCACCTCGCCATCCTCAAAACCATCTTTGACCACCTCATTAAATATTACGTCCACGCCTTCAGCCTAAAAAGTGTCTTCGTGGTTCTCTCAGGAAAGCTCCTGGGATTTATTGTTTCCCTCCATGGTATAGAAGTTGACCCTACTAAAGTCAAGGCCATTCTAGAAATGCCTCCACCCACTAACCTTAAACAACTCTCGTAGCCTGCAAGGTAAATTATAGTCCATTCATTGTTTCATTTCACAATTATCTTGATCGGTGTCAACCATTTCATCATCTTCTTAGGAAGGATGTCTCCTTTAAATGGGATGATGACTATCACAAAGCTTTTGAGGCCCTAAAACAATACCTTCTCCAACCACCCATACTCATTCCACCTAAAGATGATCAACCTTTTTACCTATACATATCAGCTACCGATCATTCCTTGGGAGCCATGCTCACTCATCGTGATGAACAACACAGGGAGCGGTGGTTTATTACATAAGCCATACTCTTTTGGACTATGAAACCCAATACAACCATCCAGAAAAACTTTTCTTAGCCTTAGTTTTCATTGCCACCAAACTCCACCATTACCTACTCAACCACAAAACCTATGTCATGACCAACACCGATCCCTTACACTTCATGTATGCCAAACCTTATCAAAATCAGCATGTGCGTGATGGCTTATGCTTTTAGCTGATCTTGACCTCAAATTCATTCATCAAAAGTCCATCAAGGGCCAAGCTATCACCGACCAACTAGCCGGTGCACCTATTTTGGGGATCAACCCTCTAATTTTGACTTTCCCGATGAGTCGATTGCTACTCTTTCCCTGGATGAACCCCCTTACCAAATGACACTTGTTCTTCGATGGTTCCAAGTGTCAGCATGGGGGTGGGGCTGGTATTATCCTCATTCCTCTGATGGAGAACCCATGCCTTTGTCTTTCAAACTAGACTTTGAATGCACCAACAATATTATCGAAATACGAAGCACTCATACTAGGTCTCCAAGCCGCATATGCCCTAGATGTCAAATCAATCCACATCTTTGGTGATTCACAATTGGTCATCAACCAAGTCAATGGTATGTACCAATGTCATAATGAGATACTTCAAAAGTATAAACATCATGTAGACATACTTTTGACCACCTTTGATCATTACACCCTTCAAACCATCCCACGTTCAACCAACAAATTTGTCGATACCATGGCCTGCTTAGCTTCCCAAATACCCACTTCCCCTACTGATTCCAAAATCTTTGTCACCATACAACCTCCATTCACCTTCTTATTTACCTCATGATGTTTACTCAATCGAACCGACACCCCTGACCCGAGTGACCTTTGGTATAAACAATACTCCAACTACCTTTCTCTTTCCATCTTACCTCCTGATCTCACCCGTAATGAGACAACGTGCCCTTCCTTAAAAAGGTCTCTCGTTACGTCATTCTAGGGGGACTCCTCTATAAACATGGCTTTGATGGTATTCTCTTACGATGCCTCACAAGTTCTGAAATTCCTTATACCATTAAGGAGGTTCATGATGGCATATGTGGAGGTCACTTTAGTGGCCTTGTTGTTGCTAAGCGTATTCTTCACCTAGGCTATTACTGGCCGACCCTTAACCATGATTGTTGTGACTATGTCAAACATTGTGTGAAATGTCAACAACATTCCAACCTTCATCATACACCCAGTCATGCCTTACAGGTCACTCGTGACCTTTGGCCCTTCTCTCAATGGGGTTTGGATCTTGTCGGAGAAATCAATCCTCATTCTTCCCAATGCCATCAATGGATCATAACTACTACCGAATACTACACAAAATGGGTGGAAGCCATACCACTCATCTCCACGAAAAGCCGAGAAGATATGTGAGTTCATTAACCATCACATCATTTTTCACTTTGGTGTTCCTCATCGCCTCATCACTGACAATGGAAAACAATTCAAAAACAAAACATTGCAAAAACTTTGTGACGCCTTCGGCATTCAACTTAGTTTCTCATCACCTTATTACCCACAAACCAATGGCCAAGCTGAATCCACTAACAAAACCCTCAACAAAATTCTCATGAAAGTGGTTGATGATACTGGGAAGGATTGGCATACGCACATTCCTTTTTCCCTATGGGCATACCGCACTAGTATTCACACTTCCACTATGCGGCCACACCCTTTTCATTGGTCTATGGTACAAAGGTTGTTCTACCTCTCAAGTCCAGATCCCCTCACTCCACATTTCTCTCCATGACATGCTTACTGATGATGACTTTCATCAGGACCACTTAGCACAACTAGAGTTATTAGATGAACATCATCTTAATGCTCTGGATCACCTTCAAGTTTACCAACAATGTATCAAACATGCTTATGAAAAACATGTTCATGAACAAACCTTCCAAGTCGGTGACCTTGTCTTGAAAGAAAATCAACACGTAACCAAAGCAAAAAAAAGTAAATGGGGAAAATTCACTCCTAATTGGCTTGGACCATACATCATAACTCATACCTATGGATCAGGTGCCTATCGTTTATCCTCACTTGATGGTAAACCCAACTTGAGCCCCTTAACGCATTACATCTTTGACCATTCTATTGTTGACTCATTGTCCTACCTCACCCTTTGTCTCTTTACAGGCTCATCCCTTGAGCACTATCCACTCCATACATCTCCCTAATGATTAAACAAGAATCATGTGAGTACCCATCACTTGTTATCTTCTCTTGAATATGTGTACCATGGCACTGCACATAGCATGATTCTCATGGATACTTTTCATCTACCTTTAGATGAGATCCCATGGTCGTTCCACCTTGCCTTTTGAACAAGAGTCCTATCCTCCACCTTGGTCTTGTCCATGACTTTAATGACCTCACATGGGACCAAACTCCTTGAGTCAAACTTCTAATAAAAGATGACTCCCTCAAAAGGACATCTTCCTCTCGACAAAATTGTTGTATAAATAGACTTGCCCTCGAAGGACAGCTATGTGAAGCTTTCAAAAAAAAAAAAAAAAAAAAAATGAGAGAAACAAGCTTCTCATCGATCGAAGCTTCACGAAGACCTCAAGGAGTACCATATTATTTATCCCATATAGACTTCCCACATCGATCAGTCTATCAAAACAAAAAAAAAAATTTTTAGTCATGGACTTGCCCATTGTGACCTAGGACCTCTTGCCCAAAAGCCTGTCACTCAAAACATATAAAATTAACTACCTTTCACCCACCTTACCATTTCCACTCTCATTTCCTCAATCACCTCAAGGGACATCTTGGAATTTTGACATTTGGTGATCCTGTGACTACTTTCACCATAGAATAGTCAATCATGCAATGTCTTTAGGGTCTTATGTTCATCACCCCCTCCAAGGTATGATCTACTCGGTATGATCCTACCCAATCAGGTGGCTTTATTACCCCCTCTTATCTTTTAACCATCTTTGTTTACATTTTGATTACCTTATACAGGACTTGGTCCTCGACGCTTACCTTTGGGGTAGTCCTCCCCTTTCACCATAATCACCTTCACCTGCATCCTTTTACCTATAATCTACCCACACCTATTACACCTAAACCCACAACATGCCCAAAAACCTACCAACTCATTCTCATATTCTTCCCTAGCTCATGGGAGAACTACATCGGCCTGAGGTCCCTTTTCACCGGGACTATGTAGGCAACTCACTCGAGGGCATGGGGCCCTTGGAGGATAGCTCGGCCATTCTCTACCCTAAAACAATTCATCAACCATGCCTAACTCACCATTTACATCACATTTCACTTAGTTCCCCTTTTCTAACAAAATTGGAAATTAAGCCACATACATAACAAGTTGCTTACCACAACATACATTTATTACACCTACCATCTCTCTATCATCACTATGCATAGATTATACAACATTTCACATATAACCCATAGTATCATTCATTGCCAAAATAATGACTCATAACTAAACCTACTTTCAACTCAACCATGCCTATAACTTGACTCAACCATGCCTATAACCTAACTCAACCATGCCTATAACTTGACTCAATCCATGCCTAAAACCTGACTCGATCATGCCATAACCAAACTTCGATCCATGCCTATAACTTGACTCATCCATGCCTATAACCAACTCAATCCATGCCTAAACTCTCAATCCATGCCTAACCAAACCTAACTCGACCATGCCTAACAAAACCTGACTCGATCCATGCCTATAACCTAACTCGATCCATGCCTAAACCAACCTAACTCCATCATGCCTAACTCACCTAATTTCAAACCACATTAAAGTAACAAATCCATATCTCATCTAACACAAGCCATAAATCCAATATCTCATAAACACATTAACACATCACAAAATACCATGTATCTCATCATATAAATCAATAAATGTGTATCTCAATATACATGCCTATCTCATCATGACCATCATCTCCAAATGTCGGCATGTAGGTGATATACAATACAAAATGTCATCGGCATGCAAGGCTGGTCTCATATATACAAAAAGAATGAATGAATCAATACAAAAATCTTCGGCATGCAGGCTGGTATATGCTCAAAATATACAAAAATCACTCATACATCCTCACTTTGTCTTGGCATGCAGGCTGGTATGTGATAAAAAATACAACTATCTTCGGCACACGTGGCCGACATATATATCAAAAAAATCACTAGTATACATCAAAAATCAGGTGACCGCATCTCAGGCATCTCATTCGGATGTCCTCCATCTCTGTGTCACCTGCACCCTCGGCCTCTTGTGTCCCTACTGGCACATCACCTAGCTCTGGTCACCATGCACTGGTGGCCTCTCCTGATCGGGCCTCAGAGCTCGCTTGACCTCCTGTGCTCTCCACACTATGTGTGTGGGATCTCATCCTCTCACTGGACACTTGTTGTGCCCTGTACTCCCCATAGGAGAGGAAGTCTATCCCAGCCACCATGAGTTGGTCCTGATAATATCTCACCTCACCTAGGGCATCCCATAACCTAGATATAGGCATGGTCTGTGGTGGTCCCATAGGTCTCGGCCCCTATACCTACCCTGCGACACTGACCTGCTGCCTACACAATACTCTTGACTTGTGTGCTGGGACCAGCTCCTACACACTGGTGGTGCCCCCCCATGTGCTGTGGTGGTGCCCCTATCCCTATGCCTATATCTGGGCTGTAAGGCCCCAATCTATGCCTAGGCTATGGCCAACTAGCCTGTAAACCTACCACTGAGCCAGTAAGGCTACCACCTGACCATCTCTATCTCCATCTCCTCCTCTCCTCCCTCCCTCTCCCTCCACCATCTGGGCTCTGAGACTGCCCACTATGTACTCGTAGCTCTGCTACCTCTACCTCTGACCCCTCCAGTTGTGTCTGTAGTATACCTATCTATGTGATCAACATCACTACCTACCCTTGTAGGGCATCTCTCTTGCACTGTAATAGTAGCTAGGTCAGGCTGCCCTGGTCTAGGTGGTATGGCTCATAACTGAGCCACCCACCACTACCTATACCTATCTGTACATCCAGCATCATCTATCCACCCATCCACTAGCTGGCCTCCTCCTCCCTCTAGGCACTTGTAGGTTGTGGGTAGAGGTAGAGGCCTCTCCACGTCATCTCTCTGATACTAGTGGGAAGGATTGAGGAATATCTTGTACAAGCCTAAACTATCATTTGACCCTATCTACCGGGATCATCTCATCCTCCCGACACGGTGACCTTGTATCCACCTCTCTAGCTAGAGCTCAGCTAGCTCCTCATGCATGTGCCTATATGAGGGGAATCCCACATATGGCCTCTAGATAATGTCCACTCCGACAACCCCTCCAATAACTACCAAAATGGGCCACATCATATGTCGGCCTATCCGATCTCCACTCTCCTACAACCAAGCACCCATCTCCTATATCCCACCCACACACATCTCATGGGAAATGCATCTACTCAAGGCATCCCTATAGGTCGAACACAGACTATGTGCTCATAGGCCCAATAGTGCAGTATAAATGTACAACATAGGCTAAACCTGTGTAACCACCCATATGCCCATAACTCTCGGTATAGCTGCACCAAGAATGTTGGTGCCCAGGAAAAGCATGTCTCATGCACCATCATATCATGGAGCACCCCCATCAGTGATCGGGAAAACATCCACCCTCTGCATCTGGCAATGCATAGCAACACACTACCTCCATCAATAGAACCACTAGCCTCGTCTCATCCGGATGGGCTAGGTACATCTCATCCATAGCTCAAACTGGCACTATGGAATCTCAGCTCCACCACCCCCTCACCAAAAACTATCCCGATCAACTCCTCTTGAGGCCTCGGAGGAGATAGAGTAAACCTGGGCCCCCAATATGGGTAACCACAAAATCTGGAACACGTCCTCCAGGGTGATAGTCATCTCACCCGTCGGAAGGTGGAACGTGTTGGTCACGGAGTCCCATCTATCGATGAGCATGACCATCAAGTTGGGCTATTGAACAACATGTCGGTAGCACCAATACCACTCAAGCCCACTGCCTCCACATGTCTTGCAGCTCTCCAAGGGGTCACTTAAGCCATGTAAATGTCACCGAGTAGGCGGAACCCTATCCCGCATATGTAACTGTGATCTCCCCTGCATCCAATCCAAGCACAACATTAATCTACCTTTACCATGACCATATTCACCAATTATCATTACCCACCACCCTATTTTTTACCCTATCAACCTCAACCACCTAACCTACATCACTTTTGGACCCTTGTGCCTAAAATCCTGACCGGTGCCGGTTCATCCTAACCGACTTCTGGTCACCCATAAACCGGCATCGGTCACCTGTTTGGTGACCGATACTGGTTCATCTTTACTGACGACCATGGTCACCCTTAAACTGGCATCGGTCACCTATTTGGTGACCGATACCGGTTCTACCCAACCGACATCGGTCAAGCTTGATTGACGTCATGGTCACTATCGCGAAAAAAATTCCATGACTTCCCAAACCCCCCTTTTCTATAAACCTCCCTTGCCCCCCTTCTACCCCACCTACAATGACCTAAACTACCCCTGGACCTCTACCCACCCCACCTATACACTTTACTACCCTCCCCCTCTTTTTTTCCCATTATTCCCCCATACCCACATTTCACTTTTTCCCACCCACAAAATACAAAACACCCACAAAACCCTACAAATAACAAATAACCACAACCTATAATCTATTTAATCTACAATATAGAGTTGGGTGCTTACCTCATCACACTGCCACTTGTCTCGGTGGCACATCTAGCCATTGTGCTGGTGGTCCACCCAATCCCTCTCCCCTCTTGCCATCACCAAATATCTACTCATAACCTCCACCCAATCAACTCTCTCACCCTGATCCCATGGACCCACTACTCACCAACCCAACCCTCGTCAAATCACACTACCCGCTCACTGTCCCATTTCCTCTAGGACACTTTTCTCACTTTTTTCTCTTTTTTTGTCATTTCTTCACACTACAAATAACAAATGAATAATAAAAATGTGGATTTTTTTTTTTATAGCAAACCCGACCTAACGATGTCGGTTCCCCTTGACCCGGCATCGGTCGCGTGCCCTACCTAACCATCACCGGTTTTCCTATACCGACGTCGGTTATCCATGACCACCATTGGTCACCCTCACCTACACATTGCCCTTACTTTTCCATTTTACCCCACCCTTTACCTTGCTCCTTTACCCCATCCAACCTTTACCCAACCCATTACCTTACCTTTCCTGACCTCATCACTTCCTACCTCCATTTGTCCTCCTTTGGGGACTTCTTATTATTTTACCCCTACCTCGGCCTTACCCATGTCGTGACCTAGATATTTGGACCTGGACCATTGCTAGTGACCTTTGACCTCATGTGTTCGCTATACCTTGTGGCACTTTGTTACCTATGTTGATTGACCTAATGACCTTACCTAGCCTATTGCCGTGACCATTTATCCTGACCCTACCTTTGGTGTACGAAACATACCTAAAATTCCTGCACCTAACCTACGTTGTGTTTCCTGACCATATCCTATACCTTGGATACCAGGATTCACTTCAACCTTGTTTGGATAAACCTATCGACCTTAGATGATGTAGAGTTTTCCTGCTCTTCAACCTAGTAGCATGCTAGTTTATACATGTGTGTGCATTTGACTATTGCTACCTGTGACCTTGACCCATTACCTAGATTTCCCAGTAGACCTTTCACCCTTTTCCCTGTACCCACTTGCCTTTTCCTCACATTTACCTTTTATCAAACCACTCACCGCTTCAGCCTGCTTGCCTCGTCAGTTCCTGGTTTGAGGGGGATCACCTTCACCCACACATGGGGCAACCACATCTTATTTTTGTTAGCGCCACTTACCAATACAAGCTACTGCAACAAAAGGGGAAAAATGTAGACACTAAAATTAGGTCACACTCCCCTTTTGTCCCTCGACATATAAGCACCCTTTATTACATTTACCTAGCCATAACCCCTTTCACCCCACTAATATTAATTTAATTTTAAATTTAATTCTTTATCCTCACTATATTTATTATTTAAATATCTTATTTAAATAATATCCACACATACTAGTTCACTTAGACACCTCACCAAGCCAACTCAACCTAAGACCTATTCTTAGTAAGTTGCCATAACTAACTAAGACTTACCCAAACCCTAAAAATCAATGCCTACATTCCCTCTAACCACATTCCCACATGCTTACAAGAAGCTCTCAGTCTAATCCATGGGATAACGACATGAGATCCAAGGAAATCAGGAGGATCTCCCTAGTTTAGTAAACCTAGGAAATCCCACCTTGACCGACGTCGGTTACCCCTAACCATCACCGGTTAATCCAGACCACCGGTTACCCTTTTAACCCCAAAACAACCTTATTCTCAAGGTTGGAAGTTGGAAGTTGGAAAAAAAACATTGGGAGAAAGTTGACGAGCAAGAACACATCTCAGAGAGATAACACATCTTCAGAGAGAAAATTCCAGCAAAACTCACATCCAAGGAAGGAGATTGAGCATCTTCTCTGCACAGCCATCCCAGCCATGATCTGATCTATCCAAGCAAAAGAGGAGTGTACATGCAGCCCATGCAAAAGATTTTCTTTAGTTGGTGATCACTTACAACCTTCAAACCCATCATCAACACCTCCATCCCTCACACACAAACATTCAGAATGGAATCCAAGTAAGTACAACATCATACTTTCCTGGTTATTTCATTTCATCATCATTTTATCATCCATTGTTTATCTTGCTCCCTATTGACCTTCTCCACATTTTCACCTCCATATACCCATTAAAATCTCACCAAAGCCTACTCCAGTCACCCAATACCTCATCCCGACCAACCAAAGTCCTTTGTGTAATCACAAAGGAGACCCTAGCTTGTTTTGTGACATTTCTAGATCTGACAGTAACTCGGCACCAGTTACACCTAACCACCGTCGGTCATCCTTGACCGACACCGGTCTCTGTGTTTTCCCACACCTAGCCTAGAACAAGAGACCTACCCACCTAATTTCACCTCACCCTCATTCACTTGTGATCTACCCGAGACCTTTATCAGACTTATAGAGACCCAAAACCAATCATTTGACCTTTGGATTCTATTCTAGCTTAGCCTGTTAGATTAGATCTATTTCTTATTGTGTTTTTAAGTGAGATACCTAAATCATTTTAAAATAACAATAGGATTTACTTTGTTTACAACATTAAATTGTTTAAAATAGTGGATTGATAACCATCTAGGAAGTACCATACTTCCCGGATCTAGCATACACTAGGTAGTTCACTACCCATATTGTTTAATTCCTTCTGGTGGTCTTGTTTTCATTACAGGTAGTTCCTCCTAGCCAAAAGGAAGCTCTCACGATCAGCTATGTGGATTCGGAAGTCATACGCATGCAAACAACCCATCAACCAACATTTGAATAGGTATTCCTCCTATGCCCATTACCCTATCTATTTTGTCAACACTTCAAAGAAATGATCTAAGTCAAGAGTATGGTAACCTTCATCAACATCCCCACTATGATCACCACCTAGGTTAGGTTTTCCTTTATGGTCCTCCCCACCTTCACACCAACTTAATGTATGGGGGAATTTGATGCTTCTACCTACTCACCCGAGCCACCTTCCCAAACTCAACCATTTTCCTCTGACCTCCAATCTCTCACCAACTTCCACTTCACTCATACGTTCCTCTATCGTTGTGCTTGGAAGGCCTTTAGCTTTTTTTTTTATATGAATAAGGCTGCCATATTATCATTCCTTTCACCACTCGTAAGCATAAAGACCTCAGTGGTATTGGATTTTTCAACCACCTCCCAAGAAGGCTCAATTCAAACTCATTGAGGAAGATAAAAATTCCCCACCTCATTCACCAACTTCACCACCTTCACCTATAGAGCCTATCAATCTTAATCCATTCCTCCTAATTGGTCTTTTTGTGAACACCATTTACATAGGATCTCTAACTTATCAAAGCGCATGATGGAGAGGCTACCTCTTCTCTTCCCTTCTTGTATCCTGACATGATTGATGAAAATACACCTTCTATTAATGTCGTTCAATGTTAGGATGATGATTTTATTCTCACCTACCTTGGTGCAAAAGATTATTATATTCATTGGTCATTAATTTCGAGACATAAACCATGTTGAATGAATCGACCATCAAAATCAATAGTGACACTCGTGATGACCCACACATTCTAAAAATAGGCCAATCTTTAGATGTTGTTGAATAGGAAGCTTTTACTTCTTTTCTTCGGGGATCATAGCAACGCTTTTCTTGGTCCTATGCTGATATGCCCGGTATTGACCCAAACATTATGGTCCACAATATCATAACCATTCCTAATGCCAAACCCATGAAACAGAAGCTATGAAAAATGCATCCTCACATTTCCCTTCTTATCAAAGAATAACTCCAACACCTTCTTTTGGTTTCCTTCATCCTACCCATTGATTATCCCTAATGGATCTCTAACATCATTCCTATCACAAAAGTGACAAGGGACTCTAAATTTTCATGGATTTCCATGAACTTAACTTATCTTTCCCTAAATATGACTTTCCTCTACGTAGTACTAACTAGCTAGTTAATCTCACAACTAGCCATGAGATGTTATCACTCATGGATGACTTCTCAGGTTATAACAAAATATTATTCTCCCTAGAAGATCAACACAAAACCAATTTCATCACACCTTGGGGGACCTTCTGCTATTGTGTCATGCCCTTTGTCCTTAAAAATGTTGGTGCTACATATCATTGGGTTATAACTTATATCTTTCATGAAATTATGCATAGCATATTGGAAGATTATGTTGACGATCTCCTTGCAAAATCTAAACATTGAGCCAAACACCTTATAGTCCTTAGGGTTATCTTTGACCGTCTCATCAAATATTGTGTTCACCTTCAACCTAAGAAGTGTGTCTTTGTTGTTCTCTCTGGAAAGCTCCTTGGTTTTATTATTTCTTTGCATGGCATTGAAATTTATCCCACTAAAATCAAGGCTATTCTTGAAATACCTCCACCTACTAAAATTCTTCAACTTTGTATTTTGTAAGGAAAGTTGCAACCTATTCATCACTTTATTTTTCAATTATCCGATAGATGCCATCCATTTCATCATCTCCTCAAAAAGGATTTGTGTTTAAGGAAAAGTTACAAAAGTTATGCAAATGAGTTAAGAACACTTAAAAACCCCATAAGCTTTAAGAAAACTAGACAATGGGCCATCAAATAAGAAATAAGCAAGCATTCATTACTTTGCATACATTAAACTTAAAATAAACAAGTAACTTAGCATATCTAGTTATCCTCTATTCTTGAAATCTTTTAACAAATGAACCTAGTAAGGATTCTAAGCAATCAATTAGTGATTATTAGAATGGGAGCTCACCATTAATGGCTTCAAGGCCAATGGTACTTCCCATTTACTCAATTATTATGTGTGTAGTGCAATGGAAAAGCAATAGCTCAATAAAACAAATGAAATAATCTCTTAATCCTAGCAATAATACTATAATTTATGTTAGAAGGAGGAGTGTTCTTAGAAATGAGAGGGGCTCTAGTCCTATTTATAGTTTTCCATTTGGAAAAGTGGGAGAATTTTTGTGCACATGAGACTAAAAGGAGTCAAAAATTTATTAGTGAGTCAAAGTAAGATTTGACTAGGCTTAAAAGAGGTTGATCAAGGGTTAGAGTAATTAACCTAGGTCTAGACTAATTAATCTAATTTAGAGAGAAATTAGGGTTTCAAGAGAGTTTTGAGAGATCTATTAAATACAATGAAATGGATTGATAGACTAGGAAGCTAGTAAAAGTAGTCTATAAGGAAATGAGAAGATGGTTTAGTCAATAAAAGGCTATATTATCCTTTTTAGGTGGTTTATAAGAGGAATAAGACCAAAAGAGTTTCGTAAGAGGGGAGTTAGATAGGTATAATTGAAGAGGTATCATCAATTTGTAAGAAGGAGAATAGTTAGTGTAATATTAGGAATAATAGTGCTTTGATCAAACTATAGGTGTCTACATTTGCCCCTCTTTGGGGTGACGTAAGCTACATCACTTCAAAGAAAGTAGACAAACATAGAGGAGTAGAAAATTTTGAAGGGGTAGAAGAAAAAAATTTGTTAGCTAAAAGGATGCCCTCTTCAAAGTGTTGTTAGGGTGATGGAAGAAAACTTGATCAATGATCAAAAAGAGAAAAAGATAATATGAGACAATAATAAGAAAAGGGGATATTGAGCTATCTATAAACCAAAGGTAAATAATTTTTAATCATAATTTTTCTTAGAATCCTCATCATTGGTCCTTATTAAAATGTAAGCATATGACAAAAGCGTAAAATGAAATGAAAATACAAGATATAAAAAAATGTCCATTTCTAAAATAATAGCTCCATGCATCATACAAACATACCAGGAAAATTTTAGTGGTGAATATTCGTAATATGGCGAATATTCCATTTTTGAAAATTTTGAAAAGGTGAATTTTTCGCACGCACTGACTCGTTCGCCTAAAAATTACACTTTAATTTTTTTAGGGGTCAACTTCGCCTACCCTTGAAAAATATCCCCTATATAAACCTAGATTATTCGCCAGGTAGAACACTTCTACTTCACATTTTTCAACAATATGATATATCCCATATTATAGATGCGCGACAAGGGGGTAAGTTATTGACACGTGACAAGGAGGGTTTGCAGACAAGGAGATACTGTAGATATTGACGCATAGTAGACGCATGACAAAGATTTGGTTGACGAGCGACATGGAGTTTTTTTCGATGAGCAAGAAGAGGGCAGAGGTTGTAGACGCGCGTCAACAGGCCTTAGTGACGCACGTCAATAGGCCTTAGTGACGCGTGTCAATAGACCTTAGTGACGCACGTCACTAAGGCCTATTGACGTGTGTCACTAAGGCCTGTTGACGCGCGTCAATAGGCCTTAGTGACGCGTGTCAATAGGCCTTAGTGACGCGCGTCACTAAGGTCTATTGACGCGCGTCACTAAGGCCTCATTGACGTAAGCGCCACTAAGGCTCGCTTGACGTGTGTCACTAAGGTGCCGCTGACACGCATCAACAGGCCTTAGTGACGCATGACAAGGAGGTACAACAGATATTGACGCATAGCAGATGCACGACAAAGAGTTTGTTGATGCGCGACACGGAGATTTTTTGATGAGAAAGCAGAGGTCGGAGGCGTAGACGCGCGACGGAGATTTGCTGTCGCGCGTCAAAAAAATGCAATGACGCGTGTCAAAAGACCTTAGTGACGCACGTCAATAGACCTTAGTGACGCGCGTCAATAGGTCTATTGATGCGCGTCACTAAGGTCTATTGACGCGCGTCACTGCATTTTTTTTTTGACTCATGCGGCAAAGAAATCTCCCGTCGCGCGTCATACCGCGTTTTCTGTCAGCGATAGTTGCTTGATAATCAGGTGAAATTTTTTCATACAACCCCCAAAAAATTCACCTTCCCGTGAAACCGGTTCCGGGGATATTCGCCAGGTATTCTCCACCTCCGATTTCCAGGAGGTCTCTTAAAATGAACCCCGAAACATACAATGCAATACGAGAAGTAAACAAACTCATTTAGTAGGAAATAAGTATAATCACACACACTCAAACCAATAACACTTAAGATGGTTGCACAAATATTTTGTTATTGAGTTGCAGTCCCAAATGTTTTGATAAACGACAAGGGTAGGAATGATGCCCCAAGAAAATTTTACATGCAGGGAAAGGATGGAGGACACATGGGTCCAATGGAAAAGTAAGGTGCACATCGAAAACAATACCGTGTAACCGATAGTGCCCTAGATTACACATGAAGTAAGCAACGTAGCTTTTGTAAATGGTTTGGAGATTTAGATGATCTACGAGTCATTGTTTCAATACACGTGGAAATGTCAACACAATACGAGATGAGTGCCATGTGAAAGACAAAATTTCAACTGCTGAAATGAACTTTTTACAAATTTTATTCCATTTTCAAATGTTTTCATGATTTTTTTGGATTTTTAGATGATTTTATAATTTTTATTTTTTTTATTAGTCCGAAGAATTTAGGAAGTGGAAGATCACCTTAGAATTTTGGATACGATATGTGATGATTAGCTCAGTATACATGCATGATGTAAAACTTAGAATTTTTGTATATATGATGTAGTAGATGATGTTATATGTGATGAATGATAGATGATAGATGTGATAAAAATATATGTCCATTAAACAAACACACAAGTAAAAGTTAACAAAACTAAACAAATATACAACCAAAACTATACAAACCGACAACTAAAAGCAATTTAACCACTACTTTGTTTTTGTGGATAATATTGATATATTTTCTAATGTTTTTGGGTTATCTTGAAAGATAAGTTTTCAAGGCTACTGTTCACATTGTTTTTGAGGTTTCCCTAAGACAATGTTGTCGAGTTGGTGTAGCTTCGTCCCTAGAAAGGAGATTTTCTGAATGTTTAGGTTTTTGTGCATCCCTTTTTTGAATGTTTTTACATTTTCTAAGGTCATGTTCTTACGATAGTAATGTATAATGACAAAGAAGCAAGGATGGCACCAACATGATGTGTAAATATATAAAAGGTAGAATGCCACATGTATATGTACAAGGAAGTAGAATGCGAAGGTTCCCCCAACATTAGATGGAAATATAAAAAGGTAGATCATTCGATTTGGTGTAGCTTCATCCCTAGAAAGGAGATTTTTCAATGTTTAGGTTTTTGTGCATCCCTTTTTGAATGTTTTTACATTTTCTTAGGTCATGTTCGATAGTAATCTACAATGACAAAGAAGCACTGATGCCGCAAACATGATGTGCAAATATATAAAAGGTAAAATCCCACACGTATATGTACGAGGAAGTAAAATGCGAAGATTCCCCAACATTAGATGGGAATATACAAAGGTAGATCATTCATGTTGATATAAGAAAAAATAAGCCAGATCACAACTTTGTAAGATAGATTTTGGTAGCGTTCCTAGACCTAGCAAAAGGAAATGACCCCGGAAAGTGGTGAGGGTTACTCATCCTAACGCAAGAGTAACTTGTGGTCGGTGAATCTTCCTTGAGCATCAAAAACATTTTTTCACCCAAATACCTACCCACTGTGCCATAATTGCATGGTTTTCACATGTGGATGACCTATTTTTTTCTTTACCGTTTTCTAAATTTCTCATGTTTTGTGCTTGTTTTTTCTTTTTTTTTTTACTTTTTAGTTCTTATTTGATATTCTCACCATGCTTAATCATATAATAAATTGAGATGCCTATATTTTATAGGCTTTAGAAGCTCTTCACCATTTGAGTATGCTATTTTGTAAGCTCTTGATCCATAATTAGCAACCACCACAGAAGGCCTTAAATATTTGGCTTCAAACTTAGCTTTCTTTTCATTTTCCTCGACGGTATTCCTATGATCTTCCGTTAGTACAAGATCACTTACATCAAATTCATGATGGATTATCCATTTCTAATATCCCCTTGATACTCTATTTTCATCTAATTTTAGGTGATTAAGCGCACCTATACACTTTTCATCTAACATTCTAGCTCTGTGCTAGTTGAGAAACTCTATAGTCTTCATCTTTATCAAGATAGTCTCGGAGAGATATTCTTAGGGAGGGAAGCTCCACTTACAAGGGTATGATGGCTTCAATTCCATAGACAATTGAATATGGGGTCACACCAGTAGAAGTGTAGATGGAGGTTCGATACACCCAGAGGGTGGGATGTATCTGTAAGTGCCAATAACGGCCGCTGTTACTTAGAATTTTCTCCATAATTCATACAAGGGTTTTATTGGTAGCCTTTGTTTGTCCATTACCTTGGGAGTAATAGGGTGTAGACCACTTGAGATGAATATGGAAGCATTGACACAATGTCTTAACCATTTTATTCTTTAAGTATTTACCATTATCAATGACAATGGTCAAGGGATACTATAATGGCGATGAGATGATTCATGAATAATTTTGAAATTTAAGTACCATTGACATAAGTAATGTGCACAACCTCTACCCATTTAGTAAAATAATCATTGGTGGTGATAATGTGGGTTTGGCCATCTAAAGAAGAAGGATGGAGCTTCCCTATGAGATCTAGGCCCCATTTGGAGAATGATCAAGGTGTTGTGATAGGCTACAAAGCTTGATTGGCACATGTATCAAGTTTTGATACTTTTAGAATAGCTCACATTTATTTACAAAATTACAATAGTTTTCTTCTATGGTGGGCCAATAATAACCTAGCCTTATGGGCTTCTTAGCGAATACCATACCACTAGTGTGTGATCAACAAATACCACCGTGTACATCCTTAATAGTGTGGAATGATTCAAGTAACATCCAAATAGTGAAGCAGATTCCCGTCATAGCCATGATGATAAAGGGTGCCTCCTAGAGGGTATAACGGGATATACAATAGATAAGGGCTTTCTTCTCAGAATGGGTAATGTCTAGGGGAAATGTGTCATCTTGTAGGTATCTAAATATAGGGCCATACCAAGGGGAAAATTGGCCAAGAATTTCATATGACAAACATGACTCTGGCACATCATATGTAGGTATTTGTAAATTCTCTACAAAGAAAGGAATTTTTATTTTGTGAGGTGGAATTTGTATCGTTGATCCAATTGTAGCCATAGAGTTTGTTGATCTATTGTGCAACCTTGGTTTTGTTCAATTATAATATGTATAAAGTATCCCTTCAAGGTTTCAACCATTTTCTTGTATGGAATGAGCTTCTCATCTTTAACCTTATACTCATAATTAATGTGTTTAATGATAAGTTGGGAGTCACCAATGAATCGTAGCTTTATGATATTCCAAGTGATAGCCAACTTAAGGCCAATGATGAGTGTAGTGCCCACTTCCCTTTGACACTAGTTAATACTTATTTTGATATGGTTGATTTCATTATGGACATTATTATGTTTTGATTTAGTATGATGTTAGACATTTGATCATGGATTATTGTTGATCTTGATTTGGTTATGATGCACAATGATTATTAGAGACACTCATATGTGGATGATGATATACTATTTGACATGGATGTTTTATGGATGTTGTTCAGACATGTGATTTTGGATATTATGAGTAGATCTAGAAAATGGATATTATATGATGATGATATAGTTGTTGATATAAATTGTATGTGATAATGTTAAATTGCCTTGATGTTGTTGTGATTCACATATTTAGATGATTTTGTGATTATATTTATATTCATTTTGGATGTTCTGATATGGCCATGAGGCCGAAGGAGGTATTTGTGTTTTGCAGGTTAAAATATCACAACAAACATCGGGGGATTGGAGACCAACCACAATGGAATCCTAGGTGAATTCGACAAGGTCACCATGGAAACTTGTTTTATTGTGTTGTGTTTGTTGTTGTTAGGGATTCCCATGGGGGGATCACCTTTATATGTGACCATGGGTTTTGTGTAATTATTAATGTGGTTAATTTTTATTATTGTTGTATGTATTTTATTAGTAATGTGTTCTTTTCTTTTATTTAATTAAAATTGTGGTAGATTAATGTGAGAAATCATATGGTTAAAATTTAAATAAATAAAATTGGGATATAGGAAAGAAATAATGGAAGTTGTTGGCTCTTTGTATTAAATATGTAAGGGATGTGTAAGTTTGTGTAAGAGTTATGTAAGTTATATTTTGGAGTATGAAACACTCCACCTCATCGGAAATTTGAATTTGTCCTTAGAGGCTATTTTTGAGGCTTGTGGGACAAGTAAAACTTGTCCCATACCTCTCAATTTAATTTACCAACCATAATTATGGTTTGATGGGTGACTTTAGACTTTTATAATTCATTTTACTAATCATGTTGCAAGTTTTAATTGCACTCTCTTACATCTTATTTATTTTTCATTCCTTTGGGGTGTGGGCTTTTGAAGTGTGTTAGTATATTTGTCATATTTTTACCCACCTCTTTATTTTTGCTTGGGAGAATAAAATTTTGTCTTTTATGATTGGAGTTGAGGATGTGTGATGTGGCATCCTACGTGTATCCACATCATCCTCTTCTCTTCCCCTTCTATAAAATTCAAACTCTTTGCTTGTTTTGGGTTGTAGAACCATTTTACAAACTTCTTTGGAGGCACATTTTTGCTAGTTGGAGCTCTTGTGGGTTATGGAGGAGATTGGAGATAATTTCATACTTGGCATTGCTATTTTGGGAATGTGTTTTTGGCATTGGAAAGCTTGCTATTGAAACAAAACCTACCATGGAATGGTAGGAGCTTAGTGTAGACACCAAATTTGTGTCTTACGACCCTCAGTGACCCGCATCTCATTTCACAACCTAACCTCACCACCTAAACCTTACACAATTATTTATTAATTATCTTATAATTAATAAATCCACATCACCTTACCTGCCACCTCATTTTGCCACCTCATCATGACCTAGGCCTAACCTTAAACTAATCTAATTAAGACCTATAACTTGGTCTACATCCACACCCATGACTAATGACCCCTTTCGCACCCAAAACCGACCTTCTAGTCACTTGACCAAGCCCGCAACTAATCCCTGGGAAAAGGAGGAAAGTTGGCTATTTTACTAAAAATAGCCCACTTTGACCGAACCGATACGGTTTCTACTGACCGCCGCTTCGGTTCCATGTCTTACGACCCCTTGTGACCCGCATCTCATTTCACAACCTAACCTCACCACCTAAACCTTACACAATTATTTATTAATTATCTTATAATTAATAAATCCACATCGCCTTACCTACCACCTCATTTTGCCACCTCATCATGACCTAGGCCTAACCCCAACTAATCTAATTAAGACCTATAACTTGGTCTACATCCACACCCATGACTAATGACCCCTTTCGCACTCCAAAACCGACCTTCTAGTCCACTTGACCAAGCCCGCAACTAATCCCTCGGGAGAAAAGGAGGAAAGTTGGCTATTTTACTAAAAATAGCCCACTTTGACTCGAACCGATACACGGTTTCTACTTCGACCGCCATCGGTTCCTGTAACCACCATCGGTCCCTCGTAAATGGCCTCCCCAACCGTAAACAAAGATCGGTCGAAGGATTTTGGATCAAGCAGATCATCAAGCGATAAAAAGAATCTGGATTTGCTGAGCTAAGCAAGAGAAAGTGAAGAAATAAGAAGATTTTACAGCAAAAAGAGATCCAGCCAAGACTGCAACTGAATAACCAGAGCCCTGTGATACTCATCTGATCATCGGGAGGGAGATATCTCATCTTCTAGGTGTCGCCATCCTACCCGAAGTTCTCGCTTTGTCATCACGCTTGGGCCTCGCATCCTCGCAATAACTAGTAAGTTGTATCTTGCATGTCCTCTTTATAACATTTCTTAGACTTTTGAATCACAAATTCCATTAATCCATTCCCGGATCTACTACCCAAAGAACACATCACATCTAACTATCATTCATCTACCTCTCATCACCCCATTACCTAATCCCACTCATTTACTAGCCTTACAAACATCACAACCACCCTACAACCGACCCTCACCAAGAGCTCCTAAAACATAGCCCTACCGAGTATTGGTTAGAAGAAACCGGATCGCTTATTGTGACTCAAAACCAAAACCAGCCTTTCCCCTACCTGCTTCAACGAAGCAATTAAATTTTTATTTTACAATATTTCGTGTTAATTCATATTAGCAGGGGAACTCACCACCTTCGAAAGGAAGTGTTATATTTCCCGCCCAAGGCAGCTCCTCATTTATTGTCTAATCAAAATCTTGTGGTCTTGTATTCTTATTTGCGGGTAGTCCTTCCAAGAGAAAAGGAGTTCTTCGCAATCAACCTGATCTCTCTCTACGGTACGCGCACACCATCTCGACATTCAACAGGTATTCCTCCTAGCCCTAACCCTTATCTATTTCTAAAAGGAATGAAAGGATAGAAGCAACTCTATTCCCAAAAAGTTGAAACATTCCGCGCGAAACATTTTGGCACACCCGGTGGGACCCATTTTGGGTTTCTTTCTTTCTTGCTTGCTTTCATATAGGGAGCATACTTGCTATTTTCTTCTTCTAAAGATATTCACAAGGTATTTTGTTATTTTGGTAAAAGAACTTGCTTTGCTTTTACATCTTTGCATTAGTGAAAGTCATCTCTTTTGCTTCATCGAATATCATTTTCGATTTGGGTTTAAAACACGTGCATCACATTCTTGCTTGCTGTTTTCAATTCTAGGGAACATAGATTAAGTAACAGTCGTACACGTCTTGGGTGATATCCGCGGTATTGACAAGAAATTAATCTTACTTTCACTGCACAACACATACCGAATCACTTCACAATTAACACAACAGCTCAAACATCCCCCTTTTCCGCGGTATTCCTCCGCCCGATTGAGGTAACCTTACAAGCCAAAACAAACTTGACATTTCCCCTAAGTCTTTTGTTTAAGATTCTGACATCATTCTACGTCTAAAGGCATAAGCCCACGATAATTAAAATTAACCCTAGGGTTAGTCTCTAGATTTGCGTGTGCATCTTGCTTGTTTTCGGTTCTGTTTTCTCTTTTATACACTGCCTTCTCATCATCACCTCGTAACAATTGATAAATGTACTAAGCTTTGTTAACAATCAAGTCAGTAGCTTCTTATATTTTCTTACACTAGTCTTATTACACCGATATCGGTTAACTGACCGACGTCGGCTATAGTCTAACCGACATCGGTTATTAGACCGATATTGGTTACTGTCTTTTACAGCTTCCTCGACAAACCAAAGAACTCCGCCAATTTCACCATTCTCGAGGTTGTTTCGCTCCCGATAGATTGAATCCCTACCGTGTACTCTTGTCCATGGTTGTTATCACTCAAGCAAGCTGCCACCATGGTTTCACATGCCTCGCTGTCGTGCCTTTGCCCGAATCACCCACTTCACATTCTATAGGGAACCCTACGGACACCAAAGTGAGATCCCCAAAATTCTTGTAGGAGATAAGGAATTTGCCAAATTTCTGGAGGCTAATCCTAATGCTGCATAATACTATTTGTCTCATGCCCCGACCGTACGCCCGATGGTCAACTCCTTATTGGCATGCCTATTAGTATAGCTGCTCATTTAGCTCCCACTCCACCTCGATAACACCGCCTCGCTTCCCCGCATCTTTAGCCCCGTCTCCCAATCCGACGGATTCGTGAGGTTCATACGACACGATTGGCTTTCCTTTGATTAATCTTGGACCCCACATATCATTACCGCCAATGCCTCCTACCTCATCTCTCTTGCAGACTACTCCGCTCATGACTTGCTCTTCGCCACCTATCCACACGAGCTTTCCTTCTCAAGCTCCGCCTACCTTTTCATTCCCATACATGTATCTTGTGACCTCAACATCTTATATGGGACATCCCTATTCGGTTGCCTCAACATATTCATCCTCCATACCTTATCAAGACTTAACCTCACCGTTGTCTCAGCGGAGGCCCTTGGCCCAATTTGCCTCTGCTACCACAACCGCACCATCATCTCATCCAACCACGGATTTCATCAAACAAATGATGGACAAAATGCAAAATCTGAGGCTTCTGCTTTCTGGGAAGTCGTGAATAGCCTTGACATACGAGCAAGTTTGTCGGGAGCCTATTCACCCTTCTCGTCTCCTTCATTCATATCCTCCTCAATGGGAATTGCTGAAATTTACTCGCTTTTAATAGTAAAGAGGATCCTCAACAACACTTGCGATCATTTAGACATGCTTGTTATTTGATTGCTCATGATGATGCTTTGTTACTCGCACCTTTCCCATGTCCCTATCAGACCCAACTTGGAGTGGTACAGTGCTTTAACCCAACACTCAATCTTCTCTTTTAACCAACTAGCCCAATCTTTCTTGGATCATTTCTCCATTAACATTGCCAAGAAAGTATCTATCACCGACTCTATGCCATCCGACAATTTGAAGACGAATCTATCGTAGATTTTGTTGGACGATGGCAGGGCCTTATCAACCAACTTACATATGCCTTGCCTTGTGAACTTATCGAACTTTTCATGCGGGCATGCGCTAAGCACATCTCTCCTACCCTTCAAATTCAAACTTTCGCACATTTGACGAGGCCTTTACCATGGCTCGGAAACTAGAAATTCGAGCCTTAGAAGAAGAGAAATTGCGGTTGCGCAACAAAAACCCCAATTTCGGACTCCAGATTCTACCAATAAACCAAATACCACCACTCCTCACACATCCACTTCTTCTAAATCAAAAGGAGCCGTGCACGTGGTGATGGTCAAATCCCAACCACCGTCTAATACCTCGCCAAAAACCACCTATAAGTATAAAGCAGAACCCATCAACTACACTCCCTTGGGAGAAACATATGGTGTAATATTGGAAAAATTGCTTAAAAGCAGAGCCATTACCTTACCTCCTGTTAAACCTCACTCCGGGTTTGATTCCACTCGCGCCATACCTTCTTGGTACAAAGAAAATGACTTCTGTAACTTTCACCGCGTAAAAGGACATAGTCATGAAAACTGCAAGATGTTGAAAAACATAGTGCAGGAAATGGTTGATGCAGGGGATATAACCCTCGATAATCCTAACGCCCCTGCTAACCGAAATTTGAAAATATTCAACAAACCTTTCCCGAATCATTCTTCTAACAAGAACGTAAACCAGATATCTTAGCCGAGGAGAGTGTTCATGAGATCCATGCAGTCTTCGACTCCCAGCCAAAAGCCTCTATCGAGAAAATTTTGAATCAAGCCTCTTCACTGACCCAGGGGCCCGAACCTCCTTCACCACCATCAAGCCAAAGTGAAATCATTCCTTTACCCATAAAGGAGTTAATTGCCCAGAGTTCTCTTCTCATAGATGAGTCTTCTTACACCACATCCCTACAAGACTGCGAGCGGATGTTATCTAACCTATCTATTTCCCAAACGTCTCCCTCTACCGCTCTTGCTGCACAAGAGGAAGGCTCGCCACTCCTTTTGTCATCCTTAGACGAGAAACCTCTTGCACCGACATCGCCAACTTCTTTAACCATGACGGATCCTCTCAAACATGCCCTCCTACCTATTAGTTCTTCATCGCCTAAATCTTTTCAGTGACCGGTTGACCTCCTAACACCTATTGATACAAGCGATGCCTCATCTACCCCCTGTATCACACCCACAGTGGACCGGAATCACAACCCACCTTTCTTCCAAACAAAAATTCCAATTCACACTCAAGACTGTCATTCTCTAGAAGATGAGACGAGTCCTATGGGAACGTTTGAGTACCCCTATTCTACTCAAATGCAGATGACCGATCCGCACACCTCTACCATATACCCGAAGTGTTTACGAAACTCAAAATGCCTATGTCCTCATCTTCACCCCCGCATCTCTACCCAAGATCTCATCCACCTCTCACCGACCAAATCTTGAACCGACATCACCATATTCTTTAAATATGACAGATCCTCTCAAACACGGCCTCCTACCTATTAGTCCTTCATCACCTAAATCTTTTCAATGACCAGTCGACCTCTTAACATCTATTGATACAGTGCCTCATCTACCCCCTGTATCACACCCACAGTGGACTGGAATCACAACCCGTCTTTCTTCCGTACAAAGTTCCTATTCACATGTGAGGACTTTATCATTCCACGAGAAGATGACAGGTCTATGGGAACATTTAGTCAGTACGCCGTATTCTACTCAAATGCAAATGACCGATCCTGATGCCTCCACCATATACCCGAAGTGTTTACAGAAGCTTAAAATGCCCATGTTCTCACCTTCACCCCCCTCATCTCTACCAAATACCTCGTCCACTTCTATTAACTTAGCCAAATCTTCCCCTACACTTGGGACCTCACCAATACCTAGTCTAACACACTACGCTAAGCGACTAGATTTATCCAAAAATAAATCTACCCCTCCACTTAGGAGACAACCTCAATCCATGCCTCTATCACAATTAAAACCATCATCGTCACACCTACCTTCCATATTGGACCTCATCCCTCCACCTTGCATCAATATATCATACCTCCTCCGTTTTCTTTAAAACGACCTCACGCCTTCTCCGCACCCATACAGAGATCTAAGGGTATATCAACATTGTCACCTCACGTATCCTGTCCACCCATCAACCCTAAACAAATTTCATCATCAAAGGACTTGTTTGCCGTCACTCCTCTTTTGTCGCCATTGTCTCTGGATACCACGTTATCTGGAGCCTCATCATCTAACCAGCTAAACGTAGCTCCTACGCCAAAGAAACCACGTTTAGTTAAAACCACGTGTCAACACCCCTTGGCTAAACCACCACCCGTACGAACCAACCATGCCCGAACATTACCGAAACCTGCTCAATCAATACCCTCATCCTCCTCCGATTTTGACCCACTCAAAGGATCTTACGCCAAAATCCTTGCTATGTTGGTGGAGAATGCGACCATTTCTCTACCCCCACTTAGACCTTATGACCCGTCTAAACCTCGACCTATAGGTTATGATGAGTCTAAAATCTGCGCTTATCACCGCACACCAGACATGATGTGGACGGATGCAAAGCTTTAAAAGCCATCCTTCATCGTCCACCTCTCTCGGATAGAAAGGTTAAGAAAGACAACTTACGAAGGGAGAGACCTTTAGCTTCACCCTCTCCTATACCACCTGTCCCCGCCTCACCAATATCTATCATTATTACAACCCCACCTCTCGAAGACCATGATTTATCCCGACCATCTTCATCTCAGGTCCACGAGATTAATATGATTAGTGTTGCTACTCGAGCACAGAAAAACAACGAGAAAGCGAAAGAAAGCACACCTGCGTCCTCTCTTTCTCCGTCCACCATCCCGATTGCACCACCACCTAAAGTGGTTATTCATGGACCCGCTTACCCCGTCTCTAATGGAGTTGCCCACCGAGCCATGATCAAACAGCTTCACCAATCACCTCGTGAAAATGACACTTTATATGATCTCATTCGACTTCAATCTCATCGATAAGCTCTCATTGAAATCCTTCAAGGATCGAGGTCTTACCTAATGAAACCACCTCTGTTACCTCCATTCTAACACCCAATCACGTTGCTTCCCTCACCAAACAACCTACCGCCCCAACCACTTCTGTCTCTATACAACAAGTTGCACTGTCATGCTTTCAAGACGAAATTGTTGACTTTGGTACAGAAGATCTTGACCTACTTCTTTTCATCTCAGCTTACATCCGGGACATTTGGGTACGTTGTGTTATGATCAACGGGGGCGCTAGCCTAAACATCATCTCTTCAAAAGCCTTCCAACAAATGAATATCCCTTCTAGCTACATGTGTGCCAACCCCATCATGTTGCGGTCATTCAATGATGCTATTACCTCTACCTTAGGCACCGTGATCCTTAACATTCGTGTAGGACCACGTACTTTACCCGAACTCTTCTATGTCCTTGAGGGAGAGTTCCAATACAATATATTTCTAGGTCGCCCTTGGATCCGGGCTATGGGATGCGTTCCCTCAACCTTACATAGATGCATAAAATTTAAGTACGAGGGGAAGTCTTACACCGTAAAAGCTGATCCTCCCCCCTTCAAAACCTGCAATATGTTATATCACCCTAATGATGTGCTTGTACCAATCAAGACACCCATTCATCCAACCCAACCATCCACTTCAACCACACCTCTACCATTCACTTCAACAGCACCTACACCTTCAACCCATGAAATCACCATCGCAAAAACCACTTCCCTTCCCGCAGCTAACATCCCAACCGCAGACCCCTTAGTAGATGTTTTTCAACGCCTTACGCTGGGGGAGTATCACCTATATAACGTTAGTTCTTTCCATACCCCACAGGAGTACGGACAGGTACATGCACATCCTACCTATGACCGTCGTGTGGGGGAAGTAATCCCCTACGGACCACCTCACTGCCGCACTAACCTAACATATGGGGGTGTCGACGCATCTTCCGTTGCCCCTGAGCCTCCTCTTGGTGTGGTTCCCTTCCAATCTGATTTCCAATACCTGACAAATCATCGTTTTTCCCTTACCTTCTTGACTGGCTGTGCTTGGAAAGGCTTTGGTTTTGGTCTTTATGAACAAGGCCGACATACAATCATTCCTGTAACTACTCGCAAGAACAATGATCGTAGTGGTCTCGGATTTTCAGGAACACTTACACCAAAGGAACCTCGTGTCGGGCTGTCTTACGGAAGATGACGATGTCACCCCTACTGAACCATCATCACCCATTTTGCCTTCATCACCCACAGAGTCGATAGATCCTGAATCTATCCCTCCTAACTTTTTTTTTCATAAATGCTATCTTCCTAGGTCCTCTCACTTATCAACGCGATAATGAGGACCCCTCTTCTATCCCCCTTCTATATCCAGACATGATTGAAGAGGACTCACCTTCAATTAATGTTGTTGAGTGCCAGGATGATGACTCCATCCTCACTTACCTTGGTGCGGATGACTCTTATATTCAACGCGCCTTACCATCTGAAACTCAAACCATGTTGAACGAGTCTACTATAGAAATCAACATCCACACAGAGGAGGATCCTCACATTGTGAAGATCGACAATCCCTTAGTGCATCAGAACAAGTCACCTTTACTACATTTCTCCCGTACTCGCAACCAAGCTTTCACTTGGTCCTATGCTGACATGCCAGGAATTGATCTTGACATTGCTGTCCATAACATTACCCTGAAACCCGATTCCAAACCAATTAAACAGAAATTGAGAAAAATGCATCCACGCATTGCCCTCTTGGTCAAAGAGGAGCTTCAACAACTCCTTTCTCTGTTTCCTTCATCCTACCTATCGACTATCCTCAATGGATTTCTAACATCGCACTCACATCACTAAAGCGACGGGGGGACTTCGGATATGCACGGATTTCTGGGATCTTAACCTCGCTTGCCCTAAGGATGACTTCCCCCTACCTAGTATTGACCAACTTGTTGATCTCACTGCGGGCCATGAGATGCTCTCTCTCATGGATGGCTTTTCAGGATATAACCAAATTTTGGTTGCCCCTTCCGATCAACATAAAACTGCCTTCATAACTCCTTGGGGAACCTTCTGTTATCGTGTAATGCCATTTGGCCTTAAGAATGCTGGTGCAACCTATCAGCGGGCTATGACCTACATTTTTCATGACATTATGCACACTATCCTTGAAGATTACGTCGATGATCTTCTTGGCAAATCTAAACATCGTAGTGAACATCTCGATGTTTTAACCATTATTTTTGATCACCTGTTACAATATTCTATCCGTCTTCAACCAAAGAAATGTGTCTTTGGTGTCCTTTCGGGAAAACTTCTTGGTTTTATCGTCTCTTTGCGTGGCATTGAGGTCGACCCATCTAAAGTCAAAGCTATCCTAGAAATGCCCCCACCTACTAACCTCAAACAATTGCGTAGTTTACAAGGTAAGCTCCAATCTATCCGGCGTTTCATCTCCCAACTCTCGGATCGATGTCAACCTTTTCATCACCTCCTTAAAAAGACATTGACTTTCAATGGAGCGAAGAGTGCCACCAAGCCTTTGAGGCTCTCAAAGCTTATCTCTTGCAGCCACCCATGCTTATCCCACCTCAGGATGACCGCCCTTTCTACCTTTACCTTTCCGCCACCGACCACGCTGTAGGGGCCATGCTTGCACATCGTGACTCTGAGAATCGCGAACAAGCCGTTTATTATATAAGTCATACTTTGGTGGACTATGAGACTAGGTATACACATGTAGAAAAGTTGTGCCTAGCCCTATCATTCGTGGCCACCAAACTCTGACACTACCTCCTGAATCACAAAACTTTCATCATCACCAACACGGACCCCATCCATTATATGTATGCCAAACCCCATCTAAACCAATGCATCGCCCGATGGCTCATGCTCCTCGCCGACCTCGACCTTGAGTTTGTCCACTAGAAATCAATCAAAGGAAAAACCATCGCAGATCAACTCGCTGGAAGCCCCTTTACCCGGGGCGCAATTTACCAATTTTAATTTCCCCGACGAACTCATCGCCACTCTTTCACTCAGGGAGGAGTCGTATCCAATGACCCTCTTCTTCGATGGATCCAAATGCCAACGTGGCGGAGGAGCTGGCGTTGTTCTCATTCCTCTCGACACTGAGCCTATGCCTCTCTCATTCCGACTCGATTTCCCCTGCACTAATAATACTGCGGAATACGAGGCCCTTGTTCTGGGTCTCCAGGTTGCGTTACACTTAGGTGTCAAATCTATCAATATTTTCGGTGACTCTCAATTGGTAGTCAATCAAGTTATGGGCATCTACCAATGTAAAAATGAGGAACTTCAAAAGTACAAACACTACGTGGATTCACTTCTAGCCTTATTTACTCACTATTCTATCCAAACCATTCCTTGCTCCACTAACAAATTTGCGGATACTATGGCTTGCTTAGCCTCGCAAATTCCAGCTTCATCAATCGACTCGACATTTTCGCCTTGGTCTAACAACTCTTTGCCCCATCTTACTCAGCCCCGGTTGTTTGTGATAAATAATGTGTCTGCTAATTCGCAGGATACCTGGTATCACCAATTTCACGACTACCTTACAACCTCTGTTCTCCCACCTGCCCTTACTAGTACCGAAAACACGCTTTTCTTAAACGCGTTTCTCGTTATGTCATTATGGGGGGACTCCTTTATAAACATGGCTTTGATGGCATCCTCCTTCGATGTCTACCGGCGCGGAGGTCACCTATACCATCCAACAGGTCCATGACGGTATTTGTGGTGGACATTTTAGCGGCCTTGCCGTGGCCAAGCGAATCCTTCGCCTAGGTTATTATTGGCCTACTCTCAATAACGATTGCTACGAATATGTTAAGCGTTGTGTTATGTGTCAACAACATGCCAACCTTCAACATACTCCTAGCCACCCGCTACAGGTCGCCCGAGATCTTTGGCCTTTCTCACAATGGGGTTTAGACCTTATTGGTGAGATTCATCCGTCCTCTTCGCAACGTCACCGATGGATAATCACAGCAACCAAATATTACACAAAATGGGTGGAGGCTATTCCGCTCATTTCAACTAAAAAAGAAAAAATTGTAGAGTTCATTAACCACCACATTATCTGTCGTTTTGGTGTTCCTCATCGCCTGATAACAGATAATGGAAAATCTTTCAAAAATAAGTTGTTGCAAGACCTTTGTGACAACTTTGGTATCAAACTTAGTTTCTCATCACCCTACTATCCACAAGCAAATGGACAAGCTGAATCTTCTAATAAAACCCTAACCAAAATTCTCATGAAAGTTGTCAATGAGTCCGGAAGAAATTGGCATGATCACATCCCCTTTGCCCTTTGGGCTTATCGTACTAGCATTCGTACCTCCACTAATGCCACACATTTTTCTTTGGTATATGGTACCGAGGCTGTCTTGCCTCTCGAAATACAAATACCCTCCCTCAGAATATCTCTTCAGGATATTCTTACCAACGATGATTTCCGCCAAGAGCGGTTAGCCCAATTGGAGCTTCTTGACGAGTGTCATCTTACAGCTCTTGATCACCTTCAAATCTATCAAAAGCGCATCAAGCGTGCTTATGATAAGCGACTTCATGAGCGTACCTTTAAGGTTGGTGATCTTGTCCTCAAAGAGAATCAACATGTAACCAAACTAGAAAAGAGCAAATGTGGAAAATTTGCTCCCAATTGATTGGGCCTTACATAATCACTCACACTTATGGATCAGAGCACTTATCGTTTAGCTTCGCTTAATGGTAAACCTGAGCCTGAACCCCTTAATGCCTTGCATCTTCGACCATTCTACTGTTGAATTTAGTGTTATATCACTTCTTATCTACCTACCACTCATCCCTTGAGCTCATTTACCATTACATACACTTTGTTTCCTACATCTTACAATCAAATCAAGCTCACATAGTTTGATTCCCACCTCCCCTTAACGATGCCTTCCCTTTTTAGTCTAGTCCATGACTTCAAAGTATTAAAATGACACATTCTTAATTATATGCTTATGGGATTTTCTTGAGTCAAACTTTCTACCAAACTAGATGCTTTACGCCAAAAGGACATCTGGCTCTCTAAATTATATATAGACTGCTCCCTCGAAGGACAGCTATATGCCAAACTATTGCTGCTATTATATATAGACTGCTCCCCCGAAGGACAGCTATGCACTAAAATCACATCTGCTACTATAAATAGACTGCTCCCTTGAAGGACAGCTATACACAGTCAGCCTTTATCAGAAGCTTCTCGCATTGATCAGCTTCGTGAAGACCTCAAGAATAAGTACGATCAATATCCCTTGTAGACTTCCCGCATCGATCAGTCTATATTCAGTAAAATAAAATCCACATTCAAAAGAAATTTTGAGTCATGGACTTGTCTATTTAGGGTAGGTTCTCTTTCATCAGAACACTCACTTTGTAACAAGTTCTCCGTACCTCAGCTATACCATCCACCTCACCTCACCATTTGTTTAAACTCAAGGGACGTGACGTATATCCGATATATTGTGATCATACAACTCTTTTCACCTATTGACTTCTCGTCTATGCACGGTACCTAGGGGTTCAAGCTCATCCTACATTAATATGTGGTTTGTTTAGCTCTTTTCAACTACGGAGTAACTTTTTCCTCTTTGACTCGAATCTAGGATTATGTGTTGATCTTAATCAGGATACGGTTCCCTACTATTTGGGTACGCTAACTTTCACTTCACCTATACCTACATCAACATCGCCCATACCTTACCAACACCAACAACATTACCCTATCAACATCAAATTCTTATCAACCAACAAATTGCCTAACCATACCCAAATTTCCTGAATTCACCTCTCCCTGGTCTTAAGGGAGAACTACATCGGTCTGAGGCCCCTCCTTGCTTTGTGCAAAGGGCTATGTAGGCAGCACTTTGGAGACATGGGATCTCCCAAGGTTAGCTCGACCATCCCCTACCATAACCTATCATGTGTGGTAAATATAAATATTTTTGTGTATTTCTATTTAATCACATTCCTCTTTATCCTTTTTCAAAACACAAAAAGGTTCAAACACAAGCATTCTTATTATTATCATAACTCAAATCAACATACATATTCAGTTTTATTTAGATGTTAAACAAATACATCTTCTATATCATCGACACGCAGGTCGGCATCTTTATTTATTCTTATACCTCGATACAATTTACTTAGACCCTCACGCCTCATCCCGAACCAGGTGATGATCGTGATCGTCGACGCCTCTCGCCGGGCCTCTCTGTCCTCAAAGGTACCACGGCTATTGGTACCACCCACTGATCTGCCAATCTCTCCTGTAACATCCGAATACGCTCCCTCGCATGGAGGTATCTCGCCTCCAGTCCCTCCGTTCGTGACTCCGCAAGCGCTAACAATCCTCTTGTCTCATTCACCTGCGTTTGGAGCTGATGAACTAATCTCTGCAGATGATCTCTCTCCGCTGTAATCATAGCTATGTCAGGATGATCACGTACCCCTCATAGCTCTGCTACCCACCATAATCTATAGGCCTCTGTCGTTCCTGCATCCATTACCCTACGATCGGCTGCTATCTCCTCTGGTCCTTCTGGAGGTGTTGGCCGGGGAGGTGAGAATGCTGCCTCGGCGTCGATCCTCATATATGGTCTATAAGCCAGGGGTATATCCTGCACAAATCCAAATTGTCGCCGCACACAATCTAGAGGAATCCTCTCATACTACTTTGGCTTTGCTCCCCGCGATCCACCTCAATCGCTCTACACCCCTCAACTCCTCCGTTATATTCTCTCGTTACCATATAGTTCCCAGTCACGGCCTCCAATGAGATATCCGCCATCGTTACCATCTCCCATACCTATCTATAATACTCAATGTCACCCATCACGGCACGGGATCTTGCCTCTTGTTACCTGCTGGACCCCATCGTCGAATCCCAACCTCTGCACTCCGGTCTCTCCCGATTGGATGGGTTGGCCTTTATTGGTCGCACATAAACAATGTGCTCATAGGCCCAACAATGTAATAAAAATGAACAATCCAGGTGTCGTCCCGTGATTTTGTCTACACACCCATAAACCCCTGTATAGCTCCACCTCTCCTCTGCTGGGTCCTCCACCAATCAACTGCTGCCTCCTACTCACTCGGGCCCACTAATCACTCACTCCTCCACTCAAATAGCGCCACCTCAACCAACAAATGCTCCAATCTCAATAATCCACCTCAGACAACTCAAATCGGTTTTCAAATTGCAAATGTGACAATGACAGGCCGTATTTTTCTTTTTATAGGTTTTTGACCTATAACCGATATCGGTTTTATTATGCCCTAAGGAACCGGTATCGGTCCCCTAACCGATATCGGTCATAGATAATCGACATCGGTTTTATTCCAACTTTTCCCCCAATTTCTGCCCCTATTTACTAATCGACCTTTCTCACAAACATCGCCTATATCAACCTTTGCTGCAACCCCTTTGTTAACCATTTTGGCCCGACCCAAGGCCGTAACCAACCAATTTGGCCCGACCCACGGCCTCACCCCAACCATTTGGCCCGACCCAAGGCCGCAACCCACCATTTTGGCCCGAC
The DNA here is from genome assembly GCA_018340775.1 of Taxus wallichiana var. yunnanensis. Taxonomy (NCBI): domain Eukaryota; kingdom Viridiplantae; phylum Streptophyta; class Pinopsida; order Cupressales; family Taxaceae; genus Taxus; species Taxus wallichiana. The sequence continues at coordinate 41,327,850 of CM031240.1, read as the reverse complement.
CCAAGGCCTCACCCCAACCATTTGGCCCGACCCACGGCCTCACCCCAACCATTTGGCCCGGCCAAGGCCGCATCCACCATTTTGGCCCAACCCAAGGCCTCACCCCAACCATTTGGCCCGACCCAAGGCCTCACCCCAACCATTTGGCCGACCCAAGGCCGCAACCCAACAATTTGGCCCGACCCAAGGCCACAACCCAACAACTTGGCCCGACCCACGGCCCTCACTCATCAATCAGCCCGACCCAAGGCCGTACCACTTAAATACCTCGCCCAACATCAACAACATACACTTTTATCCACCCATCATGTAACTTTTGTTCACTCAAGCTCACCTATTCGTGTTTTAGCATGATTAGGGTCCTTGACTTGATCTGTCGACCAACTTTGCCTAGACTTAGACCGTGACATTTATCTCAACCAAACCAACCATGTGGTACCTTGCCGAACATGCCCAAACGTTCTGTACCTTACCCATTATTTACCCCGGAGCTACTTCCTATGCCTGCCTTGATACCGTGGATTATATCACCCTTGTTTGGATAAACTATCGACCTTTGCCTATGAATTGCTGGTTTGCTAGTCAAATCATGTACGCTAGTCGCACTAATGCATTTCCACGTGAGTCTCGCTTTGGACCTACCTCACCACCTCACCATCATCTCCACACCATTTACCCTTTATCAACCCTATCCCCGATTTCACGCTATCTCAATCATGATAGGTTTGAGGGGATTACCTATACCCTTAACAGGGAAACCACTTCATATTATTGTCCGTGCAGCTTTACAAAACAAACTACATGACAATAAGGGGCTAATGTAGACACCAAATTTGTGTCTTACGACTCTTGTGACCCGCATCTCATTTCGCAACCTAACCTCACCACCTAAACCTTACACAATTATTTATTAATTATCTTATAATTAATAAATCCACATCGCCTTACCTGCCACCTCATTTTGCCACCTCATCATGACCTAGGCCTAACCCTAAACTAATCTAATTAAGACCTATAACTTGGTCTACATCCACACCCATGACTAATGACCCCTTTCTCGCACCCAAAACCGACCTTCTAGTCACTTGACCAAGCCCGCAACTAATCCCTCGGGAGAAAAGGAGGGAAAGTTGGCTATTTTACTAAAAATAGCCCACTTTGACTGAACCGATACCGGTTTCTACTCGACCGCCGTCGGTTCCCTGTAAATGGCCTCCCCTAACCAGAAACAAAGGTCGGTCGAAGGATTTTTGGATCAATCAGGATCATCAGAAGCGATAAAAAGAATCCGGATTTGCTGAGCCAAGCAAGAGACAAGTGAAGAGACAAGAAGAGTTTGCAGCGAAGGAGACCAAGCCCAAGACTGCAACTGAATAACCAGAGCCCTGTGATACTCATCTGATCATCGGGAGGGAGATATCTCATCTTCTGGGTGTCAGGCCATCCTACCTGAGTTCTGCCTTTGTCATCACAGTTCTTGGACCTGCATCCTCGTCAATAACCAGTAAGTTGTATCTTGCATGTCCTCTTTTATAATATTTCTTAGACTTTTGAATCACAGCCGTCATTAATCCATTCCTGGATCTACTACCCAGCAACACATCACATCTAACTATCATTCATCTACCCTCTCATCACCCCGTTACCTAATCCCACTCATTTACTAGCCTTACAAACATCACAACCACCCTACAACCGACCCTCACCAAGATCTCCTAAAACATATCCCTACCGATATCGAGTTAGAAGAAACCGGTATCGGTTATTGTGACTCAAAACCGTAAACTAGCCTTTCCCCTACCGTTTAAACGAAGCAATTAAATTGTTATTTTACAATATTTCGTGTTAATTCATATTAGCAGGGAAGTGACCACCTTCGAAAGGAAGTGTTATATTTCCCGGCCCAAGGCGCTTCCCTCATTTATTGTTTAATCAAAATCTTGTGGTCTTGTATTTTTATTTTGCAGGTAGTCCTTCTAAGACAAAAGGAGTTCTTCGCAATCAACCTGATCTCTCTCTATGGTACGCGCACACCATCTCGACATTCAACAGTATTCCTCCTAGCCCTAACCCTTATCTGTTTCTAAAAGGAATGAAAGGATAGAAGCAAATCTATTCCCAAAAAGCTGAAACATTCCACGCGAAACACTTAGCGCTTCTTTTGTGATTGTTATTTCTTTTGTGTATGAATGAATGGTGCATGTTTTTGATTTATTTATTGGCTGGTTGGGTAGACTGCCATAAGAATGGTGTAGGAGAAGGCTATGGGGAATTCATGTGGGGGCATAAGGGAAAGCCAATGGCATCATATTTTTAGGGATTTTGGGTATGGGATCTACCTTGAAAAGAAATAGATTGCATTTCTTACTTTGTGGGGGGCATAAAGATATGTGTGGTGAAATTTATTGGCGGTTTGTTCTGGTGGATTCCCAATTCCCATTGGGAGGCATAAGTAGCTTCCCCCATAGTCCTTTCTCCTTTGGCTTGCATGATCAAGTCTCGAGTTCTATTTGAATAGTTTTCAAATGTAGTTGTAAACTGCTATTTTGTTTCGACTGTGTTTTATTTTGAATGATGCATGTTGAAAGAATGTCGTGTGTTTTGTGGAATCCAGTTGTTTCCATGGGTTGAATCACACCTGTTATTGTATTTTGGTTGGGTATCGGGGCCAATGATGAAGGATGACTTCTCCTTTCATGGATGTCATGGTTGGGTGGAGAGTGTTGCCTTTCCCCACTTTTTTGTGATCAATTTGGAAGAAAAAGAAAACTTGCATGTTACATTGCCTGAGCAAAGAAGATAGTTTTTCCAGCCCCTTGTGAAATATACTTAATTTGTAACCTTTCCCACTTGAAGTGGATGAAATTGTAATATATATTTGTGAAGAAAAGATGTTGTAATTGGTTATGAAAGTTACTTATTCGAATTGGGAAAGATATTTATACTTTGTTCTGTTATTGGAAAGAAAGAAATAGAATTATGTTATTTGCATTCAAACAATGAAAGATGTAAAGTTTTATATTTGAATTCAATAAATAATTGCAAGAATTTCCATCATTGCATATCGAGTTTCTGATTGAAATCCCTATTTAGAAAAATGGAAAAAGAAGAAATATGTATAAAGGAATTATATTAATTTGTCTCTTTTGGAAATATATTAAATTAGAAACTAGACTTTACAATTTAGCCTTTAAATGATTTTTTTATAAACAAATAAATGCCTTGGATTAGATTAGAAATTAATTTCCACAATTGAATGATGAAATTGATAAATAGATTCTCTAGAAATGGATCTTTGTTATATAATTTAAAATCGGCAAATAAATTTATTCAAAATGTACAATTCGAACTGCACATAATAATCAACTTGGAAACATTAAAATTTAACATGATACATTATCAAAGAACTCATTTTGACAAAAACACTTAAGAAATAATTTAAAACATTGCAAAATTTAAGCCTAAAACGTTTCATAGACATTTTTAAGCTCACATTGTTGGAAAAATTTAAATTAGAATCAATTGAGAAAATTTACCTTCAAAAACACTCTAAATCCTCCCTATAATAATCCTCCATGTCTGCATTTGGCATGTTGAGTGAAGGAGGATATAAAATTGAATTGAATGTATAAGTTAAAATCTACCAGGTTGGCTATTCAAAAGCCTACAGGGCGTTTTTGTAAACTTGACCCATTAAAATTTATCAAAATGTAAAATTTATGATTTTTTTGAAAAGAGGGCATCGAGAGCTTTCCAGAAAGTCTTCATTTCCCAAAACTAAGTTTTCTAGAAAAATTTATGGCCCTCTAAAGTTTTCCTACCTTGGCGGGAAAATTTGGGAAAATTTTCCTTGGCGGGCCACGGCCCGAAATTTTCCCGTTGAAAAATCCTTAGAAATTTTTTTTTTTTTAATTTTGGGAATTTTTTTGAGAATTTCCCCACCACCCCATGCTAACCGAGGCTTCCATGTGGTAGCATGGGGGTGACAACGGGGGTGGGAAAACCCTCGCAGTTCTCTCCCTTTAAATTTTTGTTTGGGAAAATTTTACATATTTTCCCTGTGGCCCCGCACTCCAACCCTAGCCTTGGTGTTATCCCTCCACAGATAGATGCAGAGACTTGCATGTGCCATTTATCCTTTTTCCTCCCTTTGGAAAATATTGCCAACTAACCCCGCCGCCCCACCCGTCCTTCTCTTTCTCCCCCCACGTTGGTTCGTTGAGCACCACGTGACCCTAAAGAAACCCGCGGGAGCATGGGCACTATTTGGTTTTCTTTTTCCTTGGACAAAATGTTTTAAATGCCTCCACCACCCCACTCTTCCCTCTTCCTCTCCCGCCTTGGCTTAGAACCTGAAATGTGTCCTTGGAGGACCCGCGGAGGCACAGGAGAAATATAGACTTGCACCCACGTGGAAAAAAATTGATAAACGCCACCCCGTGACCCATCAACCCGACAAATGGGCTTCTTCCCTTCTTGACACATGTCCCCTTGGGGGAGAATTTGACCCCTAAGGTGCTATCGGTCCATAAGTGGAGTTTTAGAAGGAGTTTGGAGGACTTCTTTATATCATTGGAAAGGTGAGAAAATTTCCTATCCAATGGGAATGATTTAGGGAAATTTTGAAAGCATTAAGTGTGAGAAAAAATCAAGTCAAGACTCGAGCTGTTAGAGAGTGGGTATGGTGTTAATTTACCCCCTAAACCTAACTGAAACTTCTAACTCTAAAATTTGGAATTTTCACCTTTGATAATTGTTAATAAAAGTAAAGTGTGGTATAGCAGATTAATCTTGTTACGGAACCTGTGTTAGTGTCATCGTTGTCTTAACACAGTTGCGGACACTTCTAATCAAAAAATTATTCCATAATTTTCCTAACTAACCCTAGGTTGTTTCTTAGGTCTCAAGTGGGTTGTTTTAATGGGCATCACACTTGGTATCGAGTAGTGGTTCAAAATATTGGACCATTGGGCACACTAGAAAACTTGGGACATGAAACTTAAACCTAGCACATTTTTAAATCTAAAACAAAATAACTTAGTTTAGAAATTACATATTTTAGTAAACATGGAAACTGAGTAAGACCTAGAATAATGAACTAACTCTCGCTTTGGTCTGTGCAAGAGGTGCAGACAGGGTGGGGGAATTTTCACATAGACTCAAACTTACCACCACCACCACCACCACCACCGGATCAGGGTGTAGTAGCTATCCTACCCCAAATTTGTAGACTCTTTAGGATGTCAATGTTGCTCTACGTGGAGGATTAGGAGGAGGACATATAGCCAATCATGATAGAGCCCCTTCTATTGAGGGTCAGGTATCTCCTCGACTCAACAAGGAGCATAGAGGAGAGAACTCCCATGTGGAGTTATCTAAGGTAGAGTCACCACTAGAGGGGATAGGGTGACCAAATTTCAGAGTGTAGAGAGAGGTCTCGGAGCCCTAGACTTAGGGATGAGCACACTTTGAGAGACATAGAGGCCATCGGACCATAGTTGTAGATCACATCGGGAGATCCTACAGACTTCGTCCATCACATTAGTCAAGTGACACAGGTGGATTTTAGGCGGAGTCCGGCTAGTGAACTTGAGTGGTTGCTTTCAAGCTTTGTCCTTGTTCTAGCAACATGAAATATCATGTTACAATCCATCTCTTGAGGGATGAAGTAGGATTATGGTGGAGAAGCTCCATGTAGATTTAGAGATAGTGACCTGGGAGTTATTTGAGGAGAGATTCAAGAGTAGGTATTTGTCATGGAGATTCATACAAGAAGAGGATCAACGAGTTCCATGACCTCCAACAGGCATCTCTTTCAGTAGTAGAGTATGAGAGTAGGTTTATGGACCTACTCCAGTATGTTGAGTATATGCAGGATGAGTAGGTGTGGATTCACAGGTTCATCCAGGGCCTTAAATTTAGATATTAGAGGTGTAGTATGGATCCACTACCCATAGACATTAGTTGAGGCCGTCGAGAAGGCCTATATAGCAGAGGAGACTCGGGGGAAGACCCAACAGGCTAGAGACCGAGTTAGGAGCCACATACAGCAAATGTAGGACAATAGATTGAGGGGGTCAGTACCTCTCCCTCATGGTGGTCAGGGTTCAGCATAGTCATCCTTTAGGCCACAACAATAGTAGTAGCAATCCTGCCCACCTCATAGACCTCCATAGAGAGCTGATGCATAGAGAGGTTAGAGTATGGGGCCTCCTCTTAGGGGTCCCATCAAGACACAGGGTGGACCTAGAACTCGGTCGGTGGAAGCTCACTAGTATAGGCCTCGGTAGACCATAGCTGTATCATCAGAGCCATACCACAAACTTCTAGGGAACCTCTTTGGAGGTACTACTCATTGGGGAGGATCAAGAGGATGTTTTGGTTGTGGAGTTACTAGACACTTTTGGAGAGACTACCCACAAAACCCTAACAATAAGGGTAAGACACAGATCTCTGAGCTTACAGTTGGTGACATGGGACATAGCCACAGGATTTATGTAGTGGTTGAGAACTACTAGCGAGCATCGAGCACGATCATTGAGACCCTAGGTAGCATTGGATGTATTCCTATTCTGTATTGTTTGATTAAGTTCTTCGATTCTTTCATTACACCATATTTAGTAGAGTAATGCGGTGGTGGTAGTTAGGTAAGGTATTATTTGGGATGTCAAGATGGCTTATGGAGCCAAGATCTTTGTAGACTCTTTAGTTAAGGAGTGTGTAGTGGATTTGGGACCTTTCACCACTACCCCAGGACCTCTGTATCCTTCCTTTGGGCTCATATGGAGTCATTTTGGGTATGGATTAGTTATCTTCAAACAGGGCCGGGATGGATTGTTATCACAAGACTATATCTTGTACGAGATGATTTGGGAGTTGAGTTGGTGATTTTAGGGGTCAGGAGAACCATTTCTATTCACACAATCTCTGCTATACAGCTCAAGCAGTGTGTATGATCAGGTTGTTAGATGTATGTTGTTACAGGTAAGTGACGATCGAGAGGATGGGTCTAGTGGACCATCGCTAGATGATCATCCCATCTTGAGAGAGTATGCAGATGTCTTTCCAGGGGAGCTCTTTGGGTTACCACCCCACGTGAGATTGATTTTCATATAGATCTAGTTCACGGAGTAGATCCTATCTCATGAGCACCTTATTAGATGACCACCCAGAGATCTCGTGAGATCAAGTTGTAGCTTAAGGGCCTTTTGGAGAAATGCCTTATCCATCCTAGTGTATCCCCTTGGGGTGCATCGGTGATCTTTGTGAAGAAGAAGGATGGATCCTTGCAGTTGTGTATTGATTACCTTGCAAATGAACAAGGTAACGATCAAGAATCGTTATCCCCTTCCACATATTTATGACTTGTTTGAATAGATGAAGGGAGCCATAGCCTTCTCTAAGATTGATCCTAATTCGAGGGTATCATCAGGTGAGGATTTCGAGGTAGACATTCATAAGACCACCTTTTGCATGAGATATGGGAACTATGAGTTCATAGTGGTGCCTTTTAGTTTGACTAATGCCCCATGATGTTCATGAGTTTGATGAATGGGGTATTGAGGAAATTCTTGGATCACTTCATACTCATCCTCCTAGATGACATTTTTATATACTCACGTATGCGTGAGGAGCATGAGGGGAACCTTCACCAGTTCTTCGGTGTCTTTGTGAGTAATAGCTTTACGGGAACTTGGAGAAGTGTACTTTCTTTCGAGACATAGGTTTAGTACTTGGATATATCATTTCTAGGGGAAGGTATCACCATCGATCCTTCCAAGATTAGAGCCATCATGGATTGGCCAGCACCCACTATAGTGACCGAGGTGCATAGCTTCATGGGATTAATAGGTTACTACCAGAGATTTGTTCATGACTTCTCTTGAATTACGCACCCTATCACTTCCCTTCAGAGGAAAGGGAAGAAGTTTTTTTCGAGATATATGCAAGTAGGCCTTTAGGACGAAAGAGTGCCTCACTACAACACCTATTATTTCAGTGTCAGATCCACAGGGTGAGTTCTTTGTTTGCACAGATGCTTTGTTGGAAAGACTTGGAGGTGTTTTGATGCGGGAGGTAAAAGTAGTGGCTTTTGAGTCTTGCAAACTCAAAGATCATGAGCTTAATTATCGACTCATGATCTTGAGATTTTGACAATTTTGCATGCTTTGGTTATATGGAGACATTTTCTTCTTAGTCGAAGATTCACACTCGGATAGATCATTTGAGTGTTCATCACCTCTTCATGCAGCTCGGTCTCAATGCTTGTCGAGAGCGTTGGATGGACTTGCTTTATGAGTATGACATGGAGATTAAGCAAGTGAATGAGAAGGAGAATGTGTTAGTAGATGCTCTTAGTAGATGGAGACATGTGACTATGGCTACCTCGGTAAGCATAGATTTGCGAGTAGGATTCTTTAGCAACTTCCTCTTGATAGCTCATACATTGTAGTACGAGTAGAGATCGATTCTCGAGACCCCTTGAGGGGAAGTTTGATGGTTTTTACTTGACACGGATGATATTTTTCAGGCACGGAGGCCAGAAATATGTTCCTAGAGATGGATGCTTGAGGCAGGACATCTTGGTAGAGGCACATTGTGCACCCTATTCAGCACATCCCGGGGTGAAGAAGATGCACGCCACCTTGCGATAGTTGTATCATTAGAGAGGAATTCATCGAGATGTGGCCCATTTCTATCATGATGTTTAGAGTGCCAAAGAGTTAAGACCAAGCATCGGCATCCGGTGGGTTTTCTTTATCCTCATGCTATCTTTGGAATGGAAGTGGGACACCATTTCCATGGATTTCATTATTAGGCTACGATGCCAAGATATCACCATGGCGCTATCATGGTCACGGTTGATAAATTGACAAAAGTGGCTCACTTTTCTCGAGTGAAAACCACTTACACAGCTAGAGCGGTGCTTGCACGAGTATATTTGGATGAGATTGTCGAGGTTACATGGGATTCCATAGAAGATCATTTATGATTGCGATCCTTTGTACACTTCACATTTCTAGACTACCATGTAGTATGTTGTCGAATGAGAATCAAATTCAATACAACATATCACCATGAGACAGATGGATAGACTAAGAGGGTGAACCAGATTTTAGATGACATGCTCGGGATGTACGTGATGGATGATCACTCTAAATGAGATGAGTACCTATACTTAGTGGAGTTTTCCTACAATAATAGTTTTAAGAGTTCTATAGGCATGGCTCCTTTTCAGGATTTATATGGTAGAGAGTGTAGGACACCTCTTAGCTAGGATAGGTTAGAGGATAGAGTATCTCTTGGACCAGCTCTTCTATAGGACATGGAGCAGCGGTGTGTGTTGATCAGGTAGAGATTGCAGGAGGCACATGACAGGTAGAAGAAGTATGCGGATCAGCATAGGATCGACCATAGTTTTTATGTGGGCATGAAGGTGTTCCTTCGTGTCAGGCCACATAAGAGCCCTATCTGTTATGGAAAAGGTTCTAAGTTAGCTCCTAGATTTCTTAGTCCTTTTTGAGATCTTGGAGCGTATCGGCCGTTTGGCATACCATCTAGCATTGCCTCTAGCTTGTCTCACATAGATGATGTTTTTCATGTTTCAAATCTCGGGAGATATATTGTAGATCCTTCTCATGTGTTAGATTGGACATCATTGCAGGTGTAGGATCAGGGGCAAGTGATTGTGGAGCTTTTCACATCCTAGATTACAGGGACCACAGGGCCTTTGAGGAAGAGAGGTTGATCGGGTTCGGGTGCGGTGGGACGGATATGATGAAACTGCAGCTACATGGCGAGGATGCTACTTCATTATGAGTCTAGTTTCCACATTTATTCCGGTGACTTCGGGAGGAATTCAAGTCTAAGGAGGGGGATGTAGTGCCCACTTCCCTTTGACACCACCGATTGATACATATTTTGATACAATTGATTTTTATTTTGATACGATTGATTTCATTATGGAAATTATTATGTTTATATTTAGTATGATGTTAGACATTTGATCATGGATTATTGTTGATCTTGATTTGGTTATGATGCACGATGATTATTAGAGACACTCATATGTGGATGATGATATACTATTTGACATGGATGTTTTATGGATGTTATTCGGATATGTGATTTTGGATATTATGAGTAGATCTAGAAAATGGATATTATATGATGATGATATAGTTGTTGATATAAATTGTATGTGATAATGTTAAATTTCCTTGATGTTGTGATTCACATATTTAGATGATTTTGTGATTATATTTATATTCATTTTGGATGTTTTGATATGGCCACGAGGCCGAAGGAGGTATTTGTGTTTTGCAGGTTAAAATCACAACAAACATTGGGGGATTGGAGACCAACCACAATGGAATTCTAGGTGAATTCGACAAGGTCACCATGGCAACTTGTTTTATTGTGTTGTGTTTGTTTTTGTTAGGGATTCCCATGGGGGGATCACCTTTATATGTGACCATGGGTTTTGTGTAATTATTAATGTGGTTATTTGTATTATTGTTGTATGTATCTTATTAGTAATGCGTTCTTTTATTTTATTTAATTAAAATTGTGGTAGATTAATGTGAGAAATCATATGTTCAAAATTTAAATAAATCAAATTGGGATATGGGAAATTAATAATGGAATTTGTTGACTCTTTTTATTAAATATGTAAGGGATGTGTAAGTTTGTGTAAGAGTTGTGTAAGTCAGATTTTGGAGTATAAAACACTCCACCTCCTTGGAAATTGAATTTGTCCTTGGAGGCTTTTTGGACAAGTAAAACTTGTCCCATACCTCTCAATTTAATTTTCCAACCATACTTATGGTTGGAGGGTGGTTTTAGACTTTTATAATGCATTTTACTAATCATGGTACAAGTTTTAATTGCACTCTCTTACATATTATTTATTTTGAAATAGAGTTACTTCTATCCTTTCATTCCTTTTAGAAACAGAGATAAGGTTAGGGCTAGGAGGAATACTGTTGAATGTCGAGATGGTGTGCGCGTACCGTAGAGAAAGATCGGGTTGGCTGAAAGAACTCCTTTTTGTCTTGGAAGGACTACTGCAAATAAGAACACAAGACCACAAGATTTTGATTAGACGATAAATGAGGCTGCCTTGGGCCCGGAAATATAAAACTTCCTTTCGAAGGTGGTGAGTTCCCTACTAATATGAATTAACACCAAAAGCGTAAAATATCAATTAAATTGCTTCGTTGAGATGGGTAGGGGAAAGGCTGATTTCTGGTTTTGAGTCACAATAACCGATCTGGTTCTTGATAACCGATATCGGTATGGTCTAGGATCATAGGTTGGTTGTTTTATGGGGTGGTTGTGTCGTAGGAGTAGCGGTGTTGTTGGTAAGGCTGGTATATGAGTGATATTAGGTAATGAGATGGTGAGAGGTAAATGAATGATAGTTAGATCAATGACACGTTGGGTAGTGGATCTAGGAATGGATTTGTGAGGACTATGATTCAAAAGTCTAAGAAGTATTATTAAAATGACATGCAGATGTAACTTACTAGTTATTGATGAAGATGCGAGTCAGAACTCGATGACAAAGGCAGAACTGAGGTAGGATGGCCTGACACACAGAAGATGAGATATCTCCCTCCCGATGATCAGCTGAGTATCACAGGGCTCTGGTATCTAGTTGCAGTCTTGGGCTTGATCTCCTTTGCTGCAAACTCTTCTTATCTCTTCACTTGTCTCTGCTCAGCCAAGTAAAGATCCGGATTCTCTTGATCGCTCTGATGCTCTCTGTTGATCCAAAAATCCTTTCACCTTTGTTTTTGGCTTGGGAGCCCATTTACGAGGCAGATGGCGGTTCACATGTAACCGGCAGTGATCGAGTAGGAACCGTATCGGTTAGGAAAAAAGCAGGCTATTTTTAGTAAAATCACCCACTTTCCTGCTTTTCTCAGAGAGATTAGTTGCGGGCTTGGTCAGTGACTAGAAGGTCGGTTTTGGGTGCGAAAAGGGTCATTAGTCATGGGTGTAGGTGTGGACCAAGTTATAGGTCTTAATTAGGTTAGTTTAGGGTTAGGACTAGGTCATGATGAGGTGGCAAAATGAGGTGGCGGTAAGGTGATGTGGATTTATCAATTCTGAGGTAATTAATAAATAATTGTGTAAGGTTTAGGTGATGAGGTTAGGTTGCGAAATGAGATGCGGGTCACAGGGGGTCGTAAGACACAAATTTGGTGTCTACATTAGCCCCTTATTGTCGTGTAGCTTGTTTTGTAAAGGCTGCACGACAATAATATGAAGTGGTTTCCCTGTTAAGGGTATAGGTAATCCCCTCAAATCTAGCACAGATTGAGATCACGTGAAATCGGGGATAGGGTTGATAAAGGGTAAATGGTGTAGAGATGATGGTGAGATGGTGGGGTAGGTCCAGGAAGCGGAGCGCGTTGAAATGCAATAATGCGACTAGGGTACATGATTTGATGAGCAAACCAACAATGCATAGGCAAAGGTCGATAGTTTATCCAAACAAGGGTGATATAATCCTGGTATCGAGGCATAGGAAGTAGCTCCGGGGTATATAACGGGTAAGGTACAGAGGAACGTTTAGGCATGTTCGGCGTGCGAAATGGTTGGTTTGGTTGAGATAAACGTCACGGTCGAGGTCTAGGCAAAGTTGGTCGGCAGAGCAAGTCGGGGACCCTAATCATGCTAAAACACGAAACAGTGAGCTCGATGGAACAAAAAGCTACATGATGGGTGGATAAAAGTGTATGTTGTTGATGTTGGGTAAGGTATTGAAGTGATACGGCCATGGGTCGGGCCAAGTTGTTGGGTTGCGGCCTTGGGTCGGGCCAATGGGTAGGGCCTTGGTCGGGCCTTGAGGCCTTGGGGCCGATAGGTAGGTGAGGCCTTGGGTCGGGCCGGATAGGTAGGTTGAGGCCTTGGTCGGGCCAAATGGTTAGGTCGGGCCTTGGATAGGCCAGGTTGGGTTGAGGCCTTGGGTGGCCAGTTGTTAGGGTGGCGGCCTTAGGTCGGGCCAAATGGTTGGGTGACGGCCTAAGGTCGGGCCGAATGGTTAGGGTGAGGCCTTGGGTCGGGCCAAATGGTTGGGGTGCGGCCTTGGGTCGGGCCGGAGTGGTTGGTTGCGGCCTTGGGTCGGGCCGGTGAAGTCAAAAATGGCTAAAGAGCAATGGAGCATATAGGCGATGTGGTAAAGAGGCAATGTGGTGGGAAAGGGAAAGTAGTGAATAAGGGCAAAAAGTTGGGTAAAAAAGGACAAAACCGATATCGGTTATCTATGACCGGTACCGGTTAGATAACCGACGCCGGTTCCTTAGGGCACGATTTGACCGGTATCGGTTCTATGTTAAAAACCTATAAAAAGAAAAATACGGCCGGTCATTGTCACTTTGTCAATTTGGAAACCAAATTAAGTTGTCTGAGGTGGAATATTGATATTGGTGTATTTGTTGGCTGAGGTGGCACTAGTTGAGTGGAGAAGTGAGGTGATTGGCGGGCCCGAGTGAGGAGAGGCGGTGAATTGATTGGTTGAGGACCCGAAGAGGACATTTGGAGCCATGGCACAGCCAGGAGGAGCAGGAGGAGCTGGACCAGCTGGACCACCACCACCCATCCCACCACGACGACGTGTCGTCGTACCGGTAAGTTCGAAACCTTGCATTGTGTTCATTTGATGTTATTAAGCTAGATTTGGGGTTTGGGTAGGAATGTACATGTTTTTAGGAAATAATTAGAAAATGGAAATAATTTGAAAAAGGGAGAGGGTAGATAGGTGAAATAAGCCGAGGCGGCTAGGTGGGTAGGTTTTTAGGGTGTTTGGGTGGGTAGAGAGGGAGAAAAATGAAAAAATGTAGGTTGGGGGCCGCGCGGGGGTTCGGCTCCGGGTAAATACAGCGACCGATGTCGGTCGCTAAGCATCGGTCGCAAATTTTTAGGTCACGGTGCTTTGTGTTTGACCGGCGTCGGTCATATATCGGCCGGCGTCGGTTTTGTTTTTTGTTTTTTGTTTTGTTTTTGTGGTTTGGTTGTTTTTGTTTTTGTTTTTGTTTTTTTTTTTATGTGGTTTGGGTGTGTGGGCGTGGTTTGGGTTGTGTGGTTGAGTTGAGTTGGTGTTTTGGTATGATTGGGGTGGGATAGGGATGTTTTGATATGATTTAGGTTGTGTCGGTTGTTGGATTTGGTTGTTTGGGTATCGTTTTGGTTGTGTGGTAGTATGGTGGGGGTTGTTTGTTTGGGTGTGAAAAGGGAGTGGGATATTGGAGAAGATAGGTGGGTAGAGGGGTGTGTTAGGGAGTCGGGGTGAGGAGAAGGTAGGTGGGTAGAGGGGTGTGTTAGAGAGTCGGGGTGTGGTCGGGGGGATAAAAGGGGGTATAGAGGGTAAAGTAGATGTTGTGATAAAGAGTAGGGCTAAGGTTGTGGGTAGGTTTTGCAGGCACGTCAGCAGCTGACGATGCGGGACAGGATGCCCCCACTGTTGAGCCGGATGCGACCACATGTGTCTGCAGCACTGCTTAGGCTATCATGCGCGAGTGGGACTCGGCGAGTCAGCGTCTGAAGTGATCGACAGAGATCATAGTTTGATGGTTGCCCTCATCGAGAGATGGGATCCGGCGACCAATGTGTTCCATCTCCCGACTGGAGAGATGACCATCACATTGGAGGATGTGTATCGCATCCTTCGATTACCTATCGATGGAGAGGCAGTCTTTCAGGTGGATGCAGAGACAGCCATGGACAGCATCCTACAGGTTTTTGGGGATGCAGCCGCGCTATTGACATATCACAGCGCGAGTATCGGGTATGGGGATATGTACCGTGCGCACCGACATGAGACACGGCTTGCCATGTTGATGATGATCGGGATCACCTGCTTCGCCCTCCCAGACTCAGAGGGAGGCCGCTTTCCACGGGCGCTGATGGGGGTGCTACATGAGATGGTGGAGGAGCACACATGTTATGCTTGGGCACCAGTATACCTGGTGCAGTTATATAGAGAGCTGTGGGGCTATCGCCGGATGAGGCGATTTGGGATTTGTTCGACATTTTAGCTTCACTTTGTTGGGCATATGAGCACATCATATGCATTAGACCAGTAGGATTACCCCAGCAGCCAGGGCCACAGGTCATATATAGATACGGCTTTCAGAGGTGGTTGGGGGTCGTGGGTCAGCCACGAGCAGTGCTTGCAGGGCGAGACGTTACTTACTACAGGCATTTATTAGAGGGCCTGACAGTGGTAGATATTGTATGGAGACCATATAGAGGTCATCACCCCCGTGGAGGAGCCCGAGGACAGTTGCAGTGGATCCAGTACACATTCTGGATAGCGGGACGGAGGCCGGGAGAGTATGAGAGGATACCCCTGGAGAGGGTATGCAGGCAGATGGGGCTATGACAGGATGAGCCCCCTCGCTTCCCTCAGTACCGGAGGGATGATGTAGAGGCCCCACTGCCTGCACCACAGCCCGTGGATCCAGATTGGGTTGCGGAGAGGCCGGCAGATGACACTGTAGATGATCTTGGGCTGTGCAGGGAGCATATATGGTTTGGTGGGCTAGTCAGAGAGCAGCGGCGAGGTAGCACATCTGCACTGCCTGCAGCAGACTTAGCGGCGGTGATGGCGAGGCGAGATCAGCTCATGGGTCGAGTGCGGCTATTACGAGGGGGTAGGCTTGCTGCTGCTGCACGAGCACGAATAGGTGTTTTATAGGGCAGCTAGCCCGAGCTCGGAGTACGAGCACGGCACCACCACCACCGCCCGATGCAGCCCGAGCCACAACCGAGCACGAGAGCATGCAGTGCAGTACCACCACCACCGGTGGCGACCACAGCCATAGCCCCAGGCACGAGTGCAGTGCATGCAGCCCACGGCCACGAGCACCACCGGCGGCACCACCAGGCGAGCACGGGGCAGCCTTTGGTAGTAGGTGTCGAGGGACCACCCCCCGAGTACCTATGGTGGCTCGAGAGCGTTACATGGAGGCTAGGCGGAGGCCGATACTATCGGGATATTCTTGATGGTACCGGGGCTGATTATCGACCCTATGCGGCACATAGAGCGAGACCTCTCGGAGCTAGAGTCTCGGGAGGCGGCCACATGGTGGTGGGTCCATCACGAGGCGGAGGCGAGAGGCGGGGCACGACGGAGGACCAGCGAGCGACGAGGCGGAGGGAGGTGGAGAGAGCTGAGGGGTCCCTGCACTTTTTGTATATTGGACATGGGCACCGGTCTGCGAACCGGTTGTGTTGATAGAGGCCTGCGTGCCTACATATTATTCATTGATTCATTCATGTATTTATTATACCGGCTGTGAGCGAGTGCGGGTTATATGAGTTGATACCGGCTGCGAGCAGTCATTTTGATATGAGAGACCGGCCTGCGAGCCGTGTTGAGGTTTTTGACGGTTATTGCGGCCTGCGCGCCGGCTTTGTTGTATTATGAGATCACAGAGGCCCCGATGCAGGGCACATTGTATATTTGAAACCTTGTATATATATATATATATAGATATGATGTTTTGATCCACATGCTGTGTTTAAAAATGCGTTAAATGTTTTGTCGATGGTTTGTGATATTTGATGTATGATGAGTTGGATTTACATGGTGTTATATATTAATGATGTTGATGTCTTTTGTGGATGGGATGTATGTAGATATAAATGATGAGTTTAATTGACATGTTGTATTATGAAATGTTGTATGTTTTGTCGCTGATTTTATGAAAATGTATGTATGTAGCTGTTAAGTTGGATCCAAATGGTATATAGATTAATGGTTTTTGATATCGTTTGTTGATGATTTGTTTGTTTTGGTAATGTGGATAGATGATATGGATGAAATCGTAATGAGATGTGGATTTGATGAAAATATTATAGCTATCGGTGTTGGTATGCAGGAAAAAGAGGCGCGCCTCCAAAAATTAGATAAAA
Organism: Taxus wallichiana var. yunnanensis; assembly: GCA_018340775.1. NCBI lineage: Eukaryota > Viridiplantae > Streptophyta > Pinopsida > Cupressales > Taxaceae > Taxus > Taxus wallichiana. Next base: position 41,310,924 of record CM031240.1, on the reverse strand, counting down.
AATAAAGAAAAGGACTATGTTTTGAAAAAGGTGGGTATGTGACCGACGTCGGTTAGCTAACCGATGTCGGTATAGTATAGACCGATATCGGTTAGGTAACCGATACCGGTTATTCCAAAATGAGATTTTTCTAAAAATAGAAAAGCGTAGGTGGCAACTGAAGTTCTTATTTTGAGAGGCATGCAAGATGTTAAATATGCGAATGCGACGCTATTTTAACAAGTGAGACAAGTAATTGCATGAGAGATTTGAGTGATAAGGAGGAAAGAGAGCAGTAACGTGATTGTGGGCTGAGATCAAGAAGGCAAAATCAAGCTATATTTGAAGAGGGTGGTGAGCATGGTGAGCGAGGAGAAGCATCCGGCGAGGCATGGACGAGAGGAAGACAAGTTCCACCGCATGAGCTGCTTTGCGGCCCAAGAGGTAAACGATTTGGTTGTAATTTGGTGTTTGCATGTTTTGTAAATAGGAGGAGGAGATTAAGTGGGTAGATATGATAAAGAAAACATGATAGCAAGGGTTATAGGTGAGGTGAGTGTTATGGGGTAGGTAATCGGGGTTTTGGGTATGTACATGTGTATACGAGGAGGAATAAGCGATCAATTTATTGTCGTAGGTGGTTGTTTAGGCAAGGTGTATGTAATTGTGATGGCCGATAGCGGTTAGGGATAACCGGTATCGATTCTTGAACGATCCGATTATTTATAACCGATACCGATTCTTGGAGAAATTCGAGAATGTGAGAAAAAAAAACCTTTAGGGATTCGATGGATTGAATGGTTATTTGTTGTTGTGGCGTATGCGGCGCGGAGGCGGGGCCGAGGATGAATGATAGTGTACAGTAGCTGTTGTCACGAATCCGGCGGATGTAACACCAGTGAATGGACATTGATAAATCGTTTGGGGTTAAGTGGAATCCGCTATTATTCACGAATCACACATAACCATGCTATGTTGCGGTGTTGATTGAAAGATGGAATCCGAGAAAGAATACCTTCTATCTGCTTAACGCAGGGAGATAGCGATAACATTGGAAGATGTGTTCCATATTTTGAGACTTCCTATTACAGAAAACCCGATATATCGAGGCATTACCTAGCGCGTAGCGGGGGAGCGATAACTGTGATATTTGGTCCATACGCACGAGATTTGACACAGCGAGTTTGACATTCACATATGGGATAATGTATCGGCACACCACGAGGAGAAAGGTTAGCGGTGATATTAATGATAGCGGTAGGGTATTATGCATTACAGGGGCGGATGGGGAAAGATTTCCAAAGGCATTGATGTGTGTTATTTGGGAGATGATAGAAAGGAACGTGACTTTTGCATGGGCACCTGCATATTTGGCGGAGTTATACAGGGGTTTATGGGCTTGTAGGCGAAATCACAGGATGACACTGGATTGTTCATACTTATTACACTGTTGGGCCTATGAGCACATTGTTTGTGTGCGACCAATAGGCCGACCCATCCAGTCAGGAGAGACCGGAGTACAGAGGTTGGGATTCAGACGATGGGTCTAGACAGAACAAGAGGCAAGATCCCAGGCCGTGACGGGTGACATTGAGTATTACAGGCAGGTATGGGAGAGGGTGACGATTGCGGATATCATTGGAGGCCTTACGGGAACTATATGTAGCAGAGAACATAGGCGAGGAGTTGAGGGTGTAGAGCGATTGAGGTGGATCGCGAGGCACGGACCGGTGAGTATGAGAGGATTCCTCTAGATCGCGTGCGGCGACAATTGGATTTGTGCGGGATATACCCCTGCTTATAGACCATATATGAGGATCGATCTTTGAGGCGGCATTCTCACCTCCCGGCCACACCTCCGAGAAGGGCCGGAGGAGATAGCAGCCCGATCGCGAGGTAATGGATGCGAGGCAGCGAGAGGCTATAGGTTATGGTGGGTAGTAGAGCTGCGAGGTGTACGTGATCACCACGACATGCATTGTGATTATAGCGGAGAGAGATCGTCTGCGAGTTTAGTTCATCAGCTCAAACGCGAGATGAATGAGACAAGAGGATTGTTAGCGGTTGCGAGTCACGAGCGAAAGAGACTAGAGGCTGGATTCCTCCATGCGAGAGGCGTATTCATATGTTACGGGAGAGATTGGCGAGATCGGTGGCGGTACCAATAGCCGCAGTACCTTTGAGGACGGAGAGGCCGGCGAGAGCGTCGGCGATCACGATCATCTCTTGGGTCGGGATGAATCGTGAGGGTCTAAGTAAATGTTATAGAGGTATAAGAATAAATAAGGATGCCGACCTGCGTGTCGATGATAGAGAAGATGTATTTGTTTAACATCTAAATAAGACTGAATATGTATGTTGATTTGAGTTATGATAATAATAAGAATGTTTACGTTGTGATTTTTGGTGTTTTGAAAAAGGATAAAGAGGAATGTGATTAAATAGAAATACACAAAAATATTTATATTTACCACACATGATAGGTTATGGTAGGGGATGGTCGAGCTAACCTTGGGAGACCCCATGTCTCCTAAGTGCTGCCTACATAGCCCATTGCACAAAGCAAGGAGGGGCCTCAGACCGATGTAGTTCTCCCTTAGGACCAGGGAGAGGTGAATTTAGGCAATTTGGTACGGTTCAGGCAATTGGTTGGTTGGTAAAAATATTGATATTAATATTGGTAAGGTAAGGTTGAGGGTGTTGGTAACGAATTGGTAATGTTGTAAAAGGTATAAGGAAGCGAAAGTTAGCCTACCCAAGTAGAGGGAACCATGTCTGATTAAGATCAACACACATCCTAGATACGAGGCAGAAAGAAAGAGTGCTCAAGTAGGTAAAAAGAGCTAAACAAACCACATAACGTAGAAAGAGCTTGAACCCCTAGGTACCGTGCATAGGCGAGAAGTCAATAGGTGAAAAGAGTTGTAAGATCACAATATATCGGGTGTACGTCACGTCCCTTGAGTTGAAACAAATGGTGAGGTGAGGTGGATGATATAACGGAGTCTGAGAGAACTTGTTACAAAGCGAGTGTTACGATGAAAGAGAACCTACCCTAAATAGACAAGTCCATGACTCAAAAGTTCTTTTGAATGAGGCTTTTATTTTCTTGAATATAGGTGATCGATGCGGGAAGTCTCTGAGGATATTGATTGTACTATTCTTGAGGTCTTCACAAAGGCTGATCAATGCGAGAAGCTTCGATAAAGGCTGGCATGTATAGCTGTCCTTCGAGGAGCGATCTATTTATAGTAGCGAGATATGATTTTAGTGCATAGCTGTCCTTCGGGGAGCGATCTATATATATAATAGTAGCAATAGTTTGGCTATATAGCTTTGTCCTTCGAGGAGCGATCTATATATAAGGTAGATAGCTAGATGTCCTTTTGATGTGAAGCATCTAGTTTTTGTAGGAAGTTTGACTCAAGAAAATCCCATAAGAATACGGCTTATTTTAATACTTTGAAGTCATGGACTAGACTAAAAGGAAGGCATTCTTTGAGGTGAAGTGAGAATCAAACTATGTGAGCTTGATTTTTATTATGAGGTGTAGGGAACAAAGTGTATGTGGTGGTAAGTGGGCTCGGGACGAGCGGCGGTAGATAAGAAGTGATATAACACTAAATTCAACGATAGAATAGTCGAAGATGCAAGGCATTAAGGGTTCGAGCTCGGGTTTACCATTAAGCGAAGCTAAGCGATAAGTGCACGATCCATAAGTGTGAGTGATTATATAAGGCCCAATCGATTAGGAGCAAATTTTCCACGTTTGCTCTTTTCTAGTTTGGTTACATGTTGATTCTCTTTGAGGACAAGATCACCAACCTTAAAGGTACGCTCATGAAGTCACTTATCATAAGCACGCTTGATCGTTTTGATAGATTTGGAGGTGATCGAGAGATGTAAGGCGGCGCTCGTCAAAAGCTCCAATTGGGCTAACCGCTCTTGGCGGAAATCATCGTTGGTGAGAATATCCGAAGAGATATTCTAAGGGAGGGTATTTGTACTTCGAGAGGCGGGACAGCCTCGGTACCATATACGAAAGAAAAAGGTGTGGCATTAGTGGAGTACGAATGCTGATACGATAAGCCCAAAGGGAAAGGGGATGTGATCGTGCCAATTTCTTCCAGGATTCATTGACAACTTTCATGAGGATTTTGGTTAGGGTTTTATTAGAGGATTCAGCTTGTCCATTTGCTTGTGGATAGTAGGGTGATGAGAAGTGAGTTTGATACCAAGTTGTCATGAGTCTGTAACAACTTGTTTTTGAAAGATTTTCCATTATCATTATCGGGCGATGAGGAACACCAAAGCGACGAGATAATGTGGTGGTTAATGAACTCTACAATTTTTTCTTTTTAGTTGAAATGAGCGGAATAGCCTCCACCCATTTTGTGTAATATTCGGTTCTTTGTGATAATCCATCGGTGACGTTGCGAAGAGGAAAGATGAATCTCACCAATAAGGTCTAAACCCCATTGTGAGAAAGGCGAAGATCTCGGGCGACTGTGGCGGGTGGCTAGGAGTATGTTGAAGGTTGGCATGTTGTTGACACATAACACAACGCTTAACATATTCATAGCAATCGTTATTGAGAGTAGGCCAATAATAACCTAGGCGGAGGATTCGTTTGGCCACGGCAAGGCCGCTAAAATGTCCGCCACAAATACCGTCATGGACTTGTTGGATGGTATGGGTGACCTCCGCACCGGTGAGACATCGAAGGAGGATGCCATCAAAGCCACGTTTATAAAGGAGTCCCCCCATAACAACATAACGAGAAACACGTTTAAGAAACGCGCGTTTGCCGGTACTAGTAAGGTCAGATGGGAGAACAGAGGTTGTAAGGTAGTCGTGAAATTGGTGATACCAGGTATCCTGCGAATTAACAGACACATTATTTATCGTACAAACAACCGAGGCTGAATAAGATGGGGCAAAGAGTTGTTGGACCAAGATGAAAATGTCAGAGTCAGTTGATGAAGCTGGAATTTGTGAGGCTAAGCAAGCCATAGTATCCATAAATTTGTTAGTGGAGCGGGGAATGGTTTGGATAGAATAGCGAGTAAATAAGGCTAGAAGTGAATCCACGTAGTGTTTGTACTTTTGAAGTTCCTCATTTTTGCATTGGTAGATGCCCATAACTTGATTGACTACCAATTGAGAGTCACCAAAAATATTGATAGATTTGATACCTAAGTGTAACGCAACTTGGAGACCCAGAACAAGGGCCTCGTATTCCGCTGTATTATTAGTGCAAGGGAAATCGAGTCGGAATGAGAGAGGCATAGGCTCAGCGTCGAGAGGAATGAGAACAACGCCGGCTCCTCCACTGCGCTGGCATTTGGATCCATCGAAGAAGAGGGTCATTGGATACGACTCCTCCACAGTGAAAGAGTGGCGATGAGTTCGTCGGGGAATGTAAAATTGGTAAATTGTTCCCACAGTAAAGGGGCTTCCATGAAGTTGATCTGCGATGGTTTGTCCTTTGATTGATTTCTGGTGGACAAACTCAAGGTCGAGGTCGGCGAGGAGCATGAGCCATCTGGCGATGCGTTGGTTTAGATGAGGTTTGGCATACATGTAATGGATGGGGTCTGTGTTGGTGATGATGAAAGTTTTGTGATTCAGAAGGTAATGTCGGAGTTTGGTGGCTACGAATGATAGGGCTAGGCACAATTTTTCTACATGTGTATACCTAGTCTCATAATCCACCAAAGTACGACTTATATAATAAACGGCTTGTTCTCGATTCTCAGAGTCACGATGTGCAAGCATGGCCCCTACAGCGTGGTCGGTGGCGGAAAGGTAAAGATAGAAAGGGCGGTCGTCCTGGGGTGGGATAAGCACGGGTGGCTGCAAGAGATAAGCTTTAAGAGCCTCAAAGGCTTGGTGGCATTCGTCACTCCATTGAAAGTCAATGTCTTTTTTAAGGAGGTGATGGAAAGGTTGACATCGATCCGAGAGTTGGGAGATGAAACGTCGGATAGATTGGAGCTTACCTTGTAAACTACGCAATTGTTTAAGATTGGTAGGTGGGGGCATTTCTAGAATAGCTTTGACTTTAGATGGGTCGACCTCAATGCCACGCAGAGAGACAATAAAGCCGAGAAGTTTTCCCGAAAGGACACCAAAGACACATTTCTTTGGTTGAAGACGACGAATATATTATAACAGTGATCAAAAATAATGGTTAAAACATCGAGATGTTCAACTGCGATGTTTAGATTTGCCAAGAAGATCATCGGCGTAATCTTGAGGATAGTGTGCATAATGTCATGAAAAATGTAGGTCATAGCCACATTGATAGGTTGCACCAGCATTCTTAAGGCCAAATGGCATTACGATAACGAAGGTTCCCCGAGGAGTTATGAAGGCGGTTTTATGTTGATCGGCGAGCTGACCAAAATTTGGTTATATCTAAAAAGCCATCCATGAGAGAGAGCATCTCATGGCTGCGGTGAGATCAACAAGTTGGTCAATACTAGGTAGGGGAAGTCATCCTTAGGGCAAGCGAGGTTGAGATCTCGAAAATCCGTGCATATCAAAAGTCCCCGTCGCTTTAGTGGCGAGTGCGATGTTAGAAATCCATTGAGGATAGTCAATAGGCGGGATGAAGGAACGAAAAGAAGTCGTTGAAGCTCCTCTTTGACCAAGAGGGCAATGCGTGGATGCATTTTCTCAATTTCTATTTAATTGGCTTGGAATCGGGTTTTGATGTAATGTTATGGGCAGCAATGTCGGGATCAATTCTGGCATGTCGGCGTAGAGACAAGCGAAAGCTTGGTTGCGAGCATGGAGAAAGGTAGTAAAGGCGACTTGTTCTGATGCGTTAAGGGATTGTCCGATCTTCACAATGTGAGGATCCTCCTCCGTGTGGATGTTGATTTCTATAGTAGATTTGTTCAGCATGGTTTGAGTTTCAGATGGTAAGGCGCGTTGAATATAAGAGTCATCCGCGCCAAGGTAAGTGAGGATGGAGTCATCATCCTGACACTCAACAACGTTAATTGAAGGTGAGTCCTCTTCAATCATGTCTGGATACAGAAGGGGGATAGAAGAGGGGTCCTCATTATCGCGTTGATAAGTGAGAGGACCTAGGAAGATAGCATTTATGAAAAAAAAAAAGTTAGGAGGGATAGATTCGGGATCTATCGACTCTGTGGGTGATGAAGGCAAAATGGGTGATGATGGTTCGGTAGGGGTGACGTCGTTGTCTTCTAGAAGACAAGCGACACAAGTTCCTTCGGTGTAAGTGTTCCCGAAATCCGAGGCCACTACGATCATTGTGCTTACGTGTAGTTCTGAGGGATGATTGTATGTCGGCCTTGTTCATAAAGACCAAAACCAAAGCCTTTCCAAGCACGGTGAGTCAAGGTGAGGGTGAAAGCGACGATTTGTCGGTATTGAAAATCAGATTGAAAGGAACCACACCAAGAGGGTGGCTCGGGGACAACGGAAGATGCGTCGACACCTCCATATGTTAGGTTAGTGCGGCGGTGAGGTGGTCGTGTAGGGATTACTTCCCCACCACGACGGTCATAGGTAGGATGTGCATGTACTTGTCCGTACTCACATGTAGGGTATGGAAAGAACTAACGTTATATAGGCGATACTCCCCGGCGTAAGGCATTGAAAAACATCTACTAAAGGGGTGCGGTTGGGATATTAGGCTGCGGGAAGGAAGTGGTTTTGCGGCAGTGGTTTCATTTGAAGGTGTAGGTGCGGTTGAGGTGGATGGTTGAGGCACATTTGAAGAGGATGGTTGGGTTGAATGAATGGGTGTCTTGATTGGTACAAGCACATCATTAGGGCGGTATATCATATTGCAGGTTTTAAAGGGGGGAGGATCAGCTTTTACGGTGTAGGACTTCCCCTCGTATTCAAATTTTATGCATCTATGTAAGGTTGAGGAACGCATCCCATGCCCAGATCAGGGTGACCTAGCAATATATTGTATTGAAACTCTCCCTCGAGGACATAGAAGAGTTCGGGTAAAGTATCGTGGTCCTACACGAATGTTAAGAATCACGGTGCCTAAGGTAGAGGTAATAGCGTCATTGAATGACCGCATGACATGATGGGATTGGCACACATGTAGCTAGAAGGGATATTCATTTGTTGGAAGGCTTTTGAAGAGATGATGTTTAGGATAGCGCCCCGTCAATCATAACACGACGTACCGAATGTCTCGGACGTAAGCTGAGATGAAAAGAAGCGAGTCGGGATCTTATTACAAAGTCAACAATTTCGTCTTCGAGGCCCAACTGCACGACTTGTTGTACGAGAGATAGAAGTGGTTGGGCGGTGGGTTGTTTGGTGAGAGAAGCAATGTGATTGGGTGTAAGAATGGAGGTAACGCAGGCGGGGTTTCATTAGGTAAGACCTCGATCCCTTGAAGAATTTCCACGAGAGCTTGTCGATGAGATTGAGAAGTTTGAATGAGATCATATAGTGTCATTTTTACGGGTGATTGGTGAAGCTGTTTGATCATGGCTCGATGGGCAACTCCATTGGAGACGGGGTAAGCGGGTCCACGAATAACCACTTTGGGTGGTGGTGCAATCGGGATGGTGGACGGAGAAAGAGAGGACACAGGTGTGCTTTCTTTCGCTTTCTCGTTGTTTTTCTGCGCTCGAGTAGCAACACTAATCATATTAATCTCGTAGACCTGAGATGAGGAAGATGGTTGGGATAAATCATGGTCTTGAGAGGTGGGGTTGTAATAATGATAGATCTTGGTGAGGCGGGGACAGATGGTATAGGAGAGGGAATTGAAGCTAAAGGTCTCTCCCTTCGTAAGTTGTCTTTCTTAACCTTTCTATCTGGGAGAGGTGACTGACGAAGGATGGTTTTTAAAGCTTTGCATCCCTCCACATCATGTCCTGGTGTGCGGTGATAGGCGCAGATTTTAGACTCATCATAACCTATAGGTCGAGGTTTAGATGGGTCATAAGGTCTAAGTGGGGGTAGGGAAATGGTCGCATTCTCCACCAACATAGCAAGGATTTTGGCGTAAGATCCTTTGAGTGGGTCAAAATCAGCGGAGGATGAGGGCATTGGTTGTATAGGTTTTGGTAATGTTTGGGCGTGGTTGGTTCATAGGGTGGTGGTTTAGCCAGGGGGTGTTGACACGTGGTTTCACTAAACGTGGTTTCTTTGGCGCGGAGCTACCTTCAATTGGTTAGATGATGAGGCTACGAGATGACGTGGTAGCGAGGAACAACCATGGCGAAAGGGGAATGACAGAAAATAAATCCTTTGATGATGGAGTTCGTTTAGGGTTGATGGGTGGACCGGATACGTGGGGTGACAACGTTGATATATCCTTGGATTTACTGTATGGGTGTAGCGAGAGGCGTAGGTCGTTTTGAAGAAAACGGGAGGTATGATATATTGATGCAAGGTGGAGGATGAGGTCCCAATATGGAAGGTAGGTGTGACGATGATGGTTTTGATTGTGATAGAGGCACGGATGGAGTTTGTCTCCTAAGTGGCGGGCGGCTTTATTTTGGATAAATCTAGTCGCTTAGGCGGGTGTGTTAAGGTGGGTATTGGTGAGGTCCCAAGTGTAGGGGAAGATTTGGCTAAGTTAATAGAAGTGGATGAGGTATTTGGTAGAGATGAGGGGGTGAAGGTGAGAACATGGGCATTTTAAGCTTCACGCAAACACTTCGGGTATATGGTGGAGGCATCGGGATCGGTCATTTGCATTTGAGTAGAATACGGCGTACTCAAATGTTCCCATAGGACTTCTGTCTATCTTACGTGGAATGACAGGTCTCACGTGTGAATAGGAACTTTTGTACGGAAGAAAGATGGGTTGTGATTCCGAGTCCACTTTGTGGGTGTGATACGAGGGGATGAGATGAGGCCTTTGTATCAATAGATGTTAAGAGGTCGGCCCAGTCGTTGAAAAGATTTAGGTGATGAAGGACTAATAGGTAGGAGGGCGTGTTTGAGAGGATCTTGTCATATTTAAAGAATATGGTGATGTCGGTTCAAGAGGTTTCTCATCTAAGGATGACAAAAGAAGTGGCGAGCCTTCCTCTTGTGCGTGAAGAATGGTAGAAGGAGACGTCTGGGAAATAGATAAATTAGATAACATCCGCTCACAATCGTGCAGGGACGTGGTGTAAGAAGGCTCATTTGTGAGAAGGGAACTGCAGGCAGCTAATTCCTTGATGGGTAAAGGAATGGATTTCAGTTTGTCTTGATGGCGAGGAAGGGGTTCGGTTTCTTGCGTTAGTGAAGAGGCTTGATTGAGAATTTGTTCGATAGAGGTCTTTGGTGGGAATCGAAGGCTGCATGGATCTCATGAACACTCTCCTCGGCTAAGATATCTTGATTTATTCTTTGTTAGAAGAGTGATTTGGGAATGGTTTGTTGAATATTTTCAGATTTCGGTTGGCGGGGGCATTAGGGTTATCGAGGTTATATCACTGCGTCGACCATTTCTGCACTATGTTTTTCAACATTTTGCAGTTTTCATGACTATGTCCTTTTACGCGGTGAAATTCTGAAGTCATTTTCTTTATACCGGGAAGGTATAGTGCGGGTAGAATCAAACCGGAGTGGGGTTTAACGGAGGCAAGGTGATAGCTCCGGCTTTGAGCAATTTTCCAAGATGACACCATAAGTTTCTCCCAGGGAGTGTAATTGATGGGCTCGGCTTTGTACTTATAGGTGGTTTTTGGTGGGGTATTAGACGGTGTTTGAGATTTGACCATCACCGCGTGGACAGCTCCTTTTGATTTCGAAGAAGTGGATGTGTGAGGAGGGGTGGTGTTTGGCTTATTGGTAGAATCTGGAGTTTGGAAATTGGGGTTTTGTTGCGCACCATAATTTCTCTTCTTCTAAGGCTCGAATTTCTAATTTCCGAGCCATGGTAAAGGCCTCATCAAATGTACGGAAAGTTTGAATTTAGAGGGTAGGAGAGATGTGCTTAGCGCAGGCCCGCGTAAAAAGTTTGATAAGTTCAGCCTGAGGCAAGGCATATGTAAGTTGGTTGATAAGGCCACGCCATCGTCCAGCGAAATCTGCGATAGATTCGTCTTGGTGTTGTCGGATGGCATAAAGGTCGGTGATAGATACTTTCTTGGCAATGTTAATGGAGAAATGATCCAAGAAAGATTGGGCTAGTTGGTTAAAAGAGAAGATTGAGTCTTTGGGTTAAAGCAACGTACCACTCAGCGGGTCCTACATAAGGACATGGGAAAGGTGCGAATGTAACAAGGCATCATCATGAGCAATCAAATAACAAGCATGTCTAAATGATCGCAGTGTTGTTGAGGGTCCTCCTTCTTTGTTAAAACGGGTAAATTTTGGTAATTCCCATTGAGGAGGATATGAATGAAGGGGACGAGAAGGGTGAATAGGCTCCCGACAAACTTGCTCATATGTCAAGGCGCTACGACTTCCCGAAGCAAGCCTCCAGTTTTACATTTTGTCCATCATTTGTTTGATGAAATCTGTGGTTGGATGAGAAGATGGTGCGGTTGTGTAAACGGAGGCAAATTGGGCCAAGGGCCTCCGCTTGAACAATGGTGGGGTTAAGTGTTGATAAGGTATGGAGGATGAATATGTTGAGGCGACCGAATAGGGATGTCCCATATAAGATGTTGAGGTCACTTTGGATACGTGTATGGGAATGAAAAGGTAGGCGGAGCTTGAGAAGAAAAGCTAGTGTGGATAGGTGGAAGAGAGCAAGTCATGAGCGGAGGCGATGCTGCAAGAGAGACGAGGTAGGAGCGATTAGCGGTAATGACATGTTGGGCCCAAGATTAACCAAAGGAAAGCCAATCATGTCGTATGAACCTCGAAGCCATCGGGTTGGGAGACGGGGCTAAAGATGCGGGAAGTAATGCGGTGTTATCGGGTGGAGTGGGAGCTAAATGAGCAGCTATACTAATAGGCATGCCAACAAGGAGTTGACCATCGGGCGTACGGTCGAGGGCATGAGACAAATAGTATTATGCAGCACTAGGATTAGCATCCGAAAACTTGGCAAATTCTTTATCTCCCACGGGAATTTTAGGAACCTCACTTTGGTATCCGTAGGATTCCCCACGAGAATGTGAAGGGGTGATTCGAGGCAAAAAAGCAGAGCAAGCATGTGAAACCATGGCGGCGGCTTGCTTTCAGTGATAACAACCATGGACGGGAGTTCACGGTAGGGTTTTGATCAATCATAGGAGCAAAACAAACTCGGTGTAAAATTGGTAGGTTCTTTGGTTTGTCGGGAATTGGAAAAGATGGCCGATAATCGGTCTAATGTAACCGATGTCGGTTATACTATAGCTTGGCGTCGGTCGGTAACCAATGTCGGTGTAAGAAGTCAGGCTAACAAGATATAAAAGGCTGCTAATTTGATTTTTAACAACGTTTACTACACTTGTCAAATTATTGACCACGAGAAGGCAGTATGAGAAAGAAAACAAAAAACAAGCAGATGCACACGTAAATCCAGAGACTAACCCTAGGGTTAATTTTAATTATCGTGGGCTTATGCCTTTAGACATAGAATGATGTCAATCCTAAATAAAGGACTTAGGGGAAATGTCAAGTTGTTTTGGCTCATAAGGTTACCTCAATCGGGCGGAGGAATACCGCGGAAAAGGGGGATGTTTGAGTGTTGTGTTAATTATGAAGTGATTCGGTATGTGTTGTGCGGTGAATGTAAGATTAATTTCTTGTCAATACCATGGATATCACCCCCACGTGTATGCGACATTACTTAATCTATGTTCACTAGAATTGAAAACAGCAAAGAGAATGTGATGCACGTGTTTTAAAACCCAAATCGAAAATGATATTCGATGAAGCAAAAGAGATGACTTTCACTAATGCAAGATGTAAAAGTAAAGCAAGTTCTTTTATCAAAATAACAAAATACCTTGTGAATATCTTTTAGAAGAAGAAAACAATGCAGATATGCTCCCTATATGAAAGCAAGCAAGAAAGAAACCCAAAATGGGTCCCACCCAAGTCATGCCAAAATGTTTCACTCGGAATGTTTCGGCTTCCTGGAAATAGAGTTACTTCTATCCTTTCATTCCTTTTAGAAACAGATAAGGTTAGGGCTAGGAGGAATACTGTTGAATGTCGAGATGGTGTGCGCGTACCGTAGAAAAGATCGGGTTGATTTGCGAAGAACTCCTTTTTGTCTTGGAAGGACTACTGCAAATAAGAACACAAGACCACAAGATTTTGATTAGACGATAAATGAGGAAGCTGCCTTGGGCCGGGAAATATAAAACTTCCTTTCGAAGGTGGTCGGTTCCCTACTAATATGAATTAACACCAAAAAATATAAAATATCAATTAAATTGCTTCGTTGAGGCGGGTAGGGGAAAGGCTGATTTACTGGTTTTGAGTCACATAACCGATCTGGGTTCTTTGATAACCAATATCGGTATGGTCTAGGATCTGTAGGTTGGTTGTTTATGGGGTGGTTGTGTCGTAGGGTAGCAGTGTTGTTGGTAAGGCTGGTATATGAGTGATATTAGGTAATGAGATGGTGAGAGGTAAATGAATGATAGTTAGATGCACGATGACACGTTGGGTAGTGGATCTAGGAATGGATTTGTGAGGACTATGATTCAAAAGTCTAAGAAGTATTATTAAAAGGACATGCAAGATGTAACTTACTAGTTATTGAGCGAAGATGCAGGTCAGAACTCACGATGACAAAGGCGAACTTAGGTAGGATGGCACGACACACGAGAAGATGAGATATCTCCCTCCCGATGATCAGGTTTGAGTATCACGGGGCTCGGTATCTAGTTGCGATCTTGGGCTTGATCTCCTTTCTTTGCAAACTCTTCTTGTCTCTTCACTTGTCTCTGCTCGGCCAAGTAAAGATCCGGATTCTCTTGATCACTCCTGATGCTCTCTTTGATCCAAAAATCCTTTCACCTTTGTTTTTGGCTTGGGGAGCCCATTTACAGGGAACCGATGGCGGTTACGTAACCGACGGCGGTCGAGTAGGAACCGGTATCGGTTAGGAAAAAAGTAGGCTATTTTTAGTAAAATCGCCCACTTTCCCTACTTTTCTCCCGAGAGATTAGTTGCGGGCTTGGTCAAGTGACTAGAAGGTCGGTTTTGGGTGCGAGAAAGGGGTCATTAGTCATGGGTGTAGGTGTGGACCAAGTTATAGGTCTTAATTAGGTTAGTTTAGGGTTAGGACTAGGTCATGATGAGGTGGCAAAATGAGGTGGCAGGTAAGGTGATGTGGATTTATCAATTACAAGGTAATTAATAAATAATTGTGTAAGGTTTAGGTGATGAGGTTAGGTTGCGAAATGAGATGCGGGTCACAAGGGGTCGTAAGACACAAATTTGGTGTCTACATAGAGTTGAGTATGTGTGACGTGGCATCCTACATGAATCCACATCATCATATTCTCTTCCCCCTTCTATAAAATTCAAACTCTTTTCTTGTTTTGGGTTGTTAAACCATTTTCCAAACTTCTTTGGGGGCACATTTTTGCTGTTTGGAGCTCTTGTGGGTTGTGGTGGAGATTGGAGATAATTTCATACTTGGCATTGCTATTTTGGGACTGTGTTTTTTGGCATTGAAAAGTTTTATGTTGGAAACAAATGAAAAGAATGATAACCAAATCGTGCCAAGACAAGAACGCAGATGCTAATAAAACATCATGATCAATAAGATGAAAGCAATTCACCAGAATAACTTTACATAAACCTTTGCAAACAAATGAGAAAAAATATCATATATTATTATGGAACTCAATGCAATACATTGAGAATGAGCCTTGCTTAAATAGGCAAGGAATAAAAATCTAAGAACTAGTCAAGGTCGTAGATCAAGCCATAGATCAAGGAAATAACTAGTCATCAAAGAACTAGTCAAGATCATAGATTTAGGAGAGAACTAGACATTAAGGATCTAGTCAATACCATAGATCAAGGAAAGAACTATACCTAACAACTAGATAATATCTTCTAATATCTAAATAAGATAAAAGAAATATCCACACACATAATGGGTGAGGATAAGTACAATAAAGGTAAATAAAGTACCTAGGTGAACATGAGCTAAGGTAAATACCTACTCTAACAAAAAAAGCTACCATGGAAAGGTAAGGCTTAGCTTTTCTTTTGTGATTGTTATTTCTTTTGTGTATGAATGAATGGTGCATGTTTTTATTTATTTTTTGGATGGTTGGATATGCTGCCATAGGAATGTGTAGAAGAACGCTATGGGGAATTCATGTGGGGAGCATAAGGGAATGTTGGTGGCATCATATTTGTTGAGGGAGTTTGGGTATGGTATCCACCATGGAAAATAAATAGCTTGCATTTCTTACTTTGTGGGGGGCATAAGGAAATCTTTGGGGAGCATAAGGAGGGATTGTGGGGGGCATAAGGATATGTGTGGTGAAATTTATTGGTAGTTTGTTCTGGTGGATTCCCAATTCCCATTGGGAGGCATAAGTAGCTTCCCCCATAGTCCTTTCTCCTTTGGCTTGCATGATCAAGCCTAAGTTTTGTTTGAATGGTTTTCAAATGTAGTTGTAAACTGTTGTTTTTGTTTGGAGTATTTTTATATTGAATTATGCATGTTGAAAGAATGTTGTGTGTTTAGTGGAAGCTAGTTATTTCCATGGGTTGAATCACACTTGTTATTGTATTGTAGTTGGGGCTCGGGGCCAATGATGAAGGATGGCTTCTCCTTTCATTAGATATCTTGATTGGGTGGAGAGCGTTGCCTTTCCCCCACTTTTGTTGTGATCAATTTGGAAGAAAAAGAAAACTTGCATGTTGCTATTTTGGAGTAGAAGAAGACAATTTTGTTAGTCCCTTGTGAAATATACTTAATTTGTAACCTTTCCCACTTGAAGTGGATGAAATTGTAATATATATTTGTGAAGAAAAGATGTTGTAATTGATTATGAAAGTTACTTATTTGAATTGTGAAAGATATTTATACTTTGTTACATTATTGGAAAGAAAGAAATAGAATTCATTATTTACATTCAAACATTGAAAGATGTAAAGTTTTATATTTGAATTCAATAAAGAATTGCAAGACTTTCCCTCATTGCATTGTTGTGTTGAATTGGAATATCAGTTTGTGATTGAAATCCTGTTTAGAAAAATGGAAAAAGAAGAAATACGTATGAAGGAATTATATTACTTTGTCTCTTTTGGAAATATATTAAATTAGAAACTAGACTTTACAATTTAGATTTTAAATTATTTGTTTATAAACAACTAAATTCCTTGGACTAGAATAGAAATTAATTTCCACACTTGAATGATGAAATTGATAAACAAATTCTCTAGAAATGGATCTTTGTTGTAAATTTTAAAACTGGAAAATAAATTTAATCAAAATGTATAGTTCAGGCCTGCACATAATAATCAACTTGGAAACATTAAAATTTAACATGATACATTATCAAAGAACTCATTTTGACAAAAACACTTAAGAAATAATTTAAAACATTGCAAAATTTAAGCCCAAAACTTTTCACAGTCATTTTTTTGTCAATTGTTGGAAAAATTTAAATTAGAATCAATTGAGAAAATTTACCTTCCAAAAAACTCTAAATCCTCCCTAGAATAATCTTCCATGTCTATTTGTCATGTTGAGTAAATGAGGAGATCAAATTGAATCGAATTTTTAAGTTAAAATTTACCAGTTGGTTGTTTAACATCCTACAGGCCATTTTTGTAAAATTGACCCCTTAAACTTAATCAAAATGTAAAATTTATGTCTTTTGTGCAAAGAGGGCATCGTTAGCTTTCTATAAAGTCCTTGTTTTCCCAAAACTAAGTTTTCTAGCAATATTTATGGCCCTCTGAAGTTTTCCTACCTTGGCGGGAAAATTTGGGAAAATTTTCCTAGCGAGTCCACTGACCCAAAATTTTCTAGTTGAAAAATCCTTAGAAAATGTTTTGAAAAAATTTGGGAAGTTTTTTGAAATTTTCCCCACCAGCCCACAACCAACTAGAGGTTGTCATGTGGAGAGCATGGGATAACAATGGCGGGGGTGGGAAAACCCTCACGCTTCTCTCCTTGAAACTTTTGTTTGGGAAAAATTTTCTTATTTCCCAGAGTGGCCCAAAGACTCCCACCCTCGCCTCGGTGTTATCCCTCCATGGACACACGGATCCATGTGTGTAATTTATATTTTCTCCTCCCTTTGGAAAATCTCACCAACCCACCCCACCGCCCCACCCATCCCTCTCTTTCTCACCCGTGTTGGTTCATTGAGCACCACGTGACCACTGGACCCGCAAGCATGTGGGCACTATTTGGTTTTCTTTTTCCATTGGAAGAAATGTCTTAAACACCTCCACCACCCTTCTCTTCCCTCTTACTCTCCTCTCCTTGGCTTAGAACCTAACATGTTTCCTTAGAGGGACACGTGAAGGCACAGGAGAAATATAGACTTGCACCCACATGGGAAAAATTGATAAACACCACCCCGTGACCCATCAACCTAACAAATAGGCTTCTTCCGCATTCGACACGTGTCTCCTTGGTGGAAAATTTGACCCCTAAGGTCCACCAGTCCATAAGTGGAGTTTTAGAAGGAGTTAGGAGGACTTCTTTATATCATTGGAAAGGTAAGAAAATTTCCTATCAATGGGAATGATTTAGGAAATTGTGAAAGCATTAAGTGTGAGAAAAAATCAAGTTGAGACTATGAGCCTATTAGAGAGTGGGTATGGTGTTAATTTTTCCCCGAACCTAACTGAAACTTCTTACCCTAAAATTTGGACTTTGTGACCTTTGATAATTGTTAATAAAATAAAAGTATGTTCTAGTAGATTAAGCTTGTTCCGAACCTGTTAGTGTCAATTGTTGTCTTGCAACATGGTTGTGGACACTTCTAATAAAAAAATTATTCCATAATTTTTTTGACTAACCCTAAGTTGTTTCTTGGGTCTCAAGTGGGTTGTTTTAATGGGCATCACAATGAGTGTCTCAAATTTTATTAATGCAAGGGAAATCCCAAGTGAAAATCCCTTGGAATAACTTCACCTATGGGTGTGATGAGCACCACTTCACTTTCTCGGATCTGGAAGGTGAATGATCCATCAAATGGACCTTCCATTATGTGGATTCTTCACTATACATCATGGATGCATCGGGAAGATCCGAAACAAATGTTTCATTCCTAATAGAGGAGATTATGCTAAATGATTAGCCAACACATGTCCTCTCTTAAGTATTTCTAGTTCACAAACTCAATATCAAATTCACTTAGAGAATGATCCAATTAACCATTCGTCACATGAGGGTGGTTTTGGATAATAGGTACTACAAAGGATCAACTGTGTATATTAGTTTGATGTTATTGTTAAGGAGATAGTGACTAAGTTTCTGAAATGTGAAGAAATTTAACTCATAGGAAATCAAGGTGCACTAAGATAATAAACTGCCCTTTCTCTATTTTCTTTGTCATATTGGGAAAGTAGTGCACTAATAGCAAACTTGGTAGAGAATATGTACAAGAGGAGAGGTTCACTTGGGGTAGGTGGAATGAGTATAGATGGATTGAAAGGTATTTTGTAAATAGTGCAAATACCTTCTAATAGTCTCTCGTCCCCATTTGAATGTAACATCATTTTCTAGTAGATGTGTAAATGGGTGGTACTCATTTGCAAGATGTGAAATAAAAATAGTGGATGGCCTAAATCTTTCCTTGTAAAATTATACATTATTTAAGAGTGGTAGGTGGAGGAATTTATTTGATAGTTGTAACCTTTGCATGGTCCAATTATATCCCTCTTTTGGAAACAATGAAATCTAGGAGCTTTCCGATAAAACACTAAAGAAACACTTCTTGGGGTTTAATCGCACCTTATAATCCTGGAGACACTAAAAACACATCTCATCACTTGGGGTCCTCATCTCTACTTTTGGACTTAGTGTTAGGAATTAGAGAACAAATATGCAGAAACAATTCCTCAAACCACAACAGTAGGAAACTATATAGCAGAATTATACTTGCATAAATATAAAACATAAACAAATAATGCACAAAAGAAGACAAGACAAGATTTAACTTGTTTCACCCAATGTGGGCTACATCCACCAAGAACTTGATTAGATTTTATTATCAACAAGAGTAAAACAACTCTCATAGTCTTCTCTCAATTATGAACTCACAACAGAATTCCAAAGATGCTAAACCACATCTAAACCACAATTGACACCCAATTGCTTAACCTTGATCACTCTTGATCACCTCTTGATCATTAAGACTCAAGACCTCTTGAACACTCAAGATATATTCAAGATACCCTAACACCTCTATTTATAGGATTAAAATCCTTCTAAGAAGTCCTAAATCCGACCCTAGAAGTTTGAAAGTTGTGATCTTTCAACTTCCCATGGTTGGAAAAATAGTCTCGATGTTAACAACCAATTAACAACATGTTAACAACAACATCGCAGCAATGACACAATGAATACACATCAACGTCACAACAAATGACAGAATGCTCCTGAAGTCTCCAAACTTAACCGTTCGAGCTCCAACACTTCAACACTGATTCAAGAAGATCGAAAACAGGCTCCACACCCCAACAATCTCCCACTTGGAGACTATTTCCACTGAGTAAAGTTCTTAACCCTTCATTATCAACCATGAAGGCTAATCAAAGTTAAACAAAACTTCAACTTCTCCCTTGTGACCACCTTGGTCATCATATCCACATGATTCTGACTGGTATGAATCTTTCCAGCTTCAACTTATCTTCTTCCAAATTTTCCTGATGAAATGATATCTCAGCTGAATGTGCTTTGTCCTAGAGTGGAAAGCGGAGTTCTTCACCAAATGAATAGCGCTATGAATATCACTATGTAGTCTCCCAACTTCTTTCTTATGACTCAACTCATCAAGTAACTTCTATAGCCAAATCATCTCCTTGCTTACCTCTATGGCAGCAACATACTCAACCTTTGTGGTTGACAAAGCCACAACCTTTTGTAACCATGAAATCCAACTCACCGCTGTATCACCAACCGTAAATACATAACCTATCATGCTCCTCCTGCTATCCAAATCTCTTGCCATGTCTTAAATCTACATATCCATGTAATGTAGTGTCTAATCCACCAAAAGATAATGATGCTCTCCGTGGTCCCTCTCAAATACCCAAAGGATCCACTTTACCTCTGCGTTTCTCTCTACCTAGATCACTCATAAACCTACTCACTACTCCCACTACATGGGAAATGTCAGGACTAGTGTATACCATAACATACATCAAGATACCAACTACTGATGAGTAAGGTACCCTAGACATCTGGATTCTATCCTCCTCAGTCTTGGGACTCTGCTCCTTTGATAATTTAAGTGACCTATCAAAGAGTAATAATCGGTTTAGCATCCTTCATACTAACCTCTGTAAGACCTTCTTTATGTACTCTTCTTGAGATAATACTAGCTTCCTCTCCTTCATATTCTAAGTTATTCTCATACCAAGGATTTGTTTTGCTGCCCCCAAATCCTTCATAGCAAAGGAGTCACCTAGCTACTTCTCGAGTACCTTTATTTCCTACATGTTCTTTCTTGCAACAAGCATATCATTTACATACGAGACAAAATAATATAACTACAATCAAAAACTTCTTGATGTACACACAATGGTATAGTGACATCCTGTAGTAACCCTACTCCCGCATAAAATTGTCAAACTTCATGTACCACTTTGCATTGTGGAGCTTGTTTCAGGCCATATAAGCTCTTATTCAATTTGCACACTAACCTCTCCTTCCCTTTGACCTCATAACCCTATGGCTTCTACATGTACAATTCCTCCTCCAACTCACCATAAAGGAATGCAGTCTTCACATCCAACTATTCTAAGTATAGGTCTTCTACTATAACTAAACCAAGAACAATCCTAATAGAAGTCATTTTAACAACCAAAAAAAAATTCATCAAAGTCTATACCTTTCTTCTATGCAAATCCTTTGACCACCAACCGAGCCTTGTATCATTTCTTGCCTCCATCTTCCTCTTTGATTCTATACACCCACTTGTTCTATAATGCTCTCTTGCCCTCGGGTAGCTCCACTAGATCCCAAGTCTAGTTTTCCATAAGAGATCTATGCTCTTCATCCATGGCCTACTCCCACTTCTTCCTAGGCATCCACCTGCACTGCTTCCTCAAAGCACTTTGGCTCTCCACTATCAGTGAGAAATAAATAATTCAAAGATGGATTAAATCATTCAGGTTCCCTTCTTACCCTAGAATACCTTCTCACCTTAGGAGTTTGGGGTTCTTGATGAGTAGGTACCTAAACTGGCTATGTTGGAAACATGTTGTACCTGAACCAGCCCTTGGACACCTTATTGTCTGTAATGTCCTCTAACACTGTGTATTCTTTCTTTGATTCCTCTTTCTATTCTTGCAACTAATCTTTATACATGATTTTTCATTAAAGACAATATCTCTAGACCAAAATATTTTCTTGTCTTTAAGACTCCAAACACGAAAACCAAAATCATCTTCACCATATCCAACAAAGGTGCATTTCTCAAACTTAGCCTCTAACTTGGTCCTATCATCTTTATCAATGTGAAAAAATACCTCACATCCAAATACTCTAAGAAATGAGTAATCAATTTTCTTACCAGACCAATCCTCCTTAGGTATACCTCCATCAAAATCCATAGAGGGTCCTCTATTAATCAGATAAATAGTTGTACTTACACACTTTCACCCAAAACATGAGTGGCAGCCCTGCATGTAACCTCATGCACCTAGCATGCTCCATGATTGTCCTGTTCATTCTCTCTAACACTCCATTTTCTTGTGGAGTATTTGGAACCATTCTTTACCTACGGATCCCATTTATCGAACAAGTAATCAAGAAATTCATTGCTGCAATATTCCCCTCCATTATCCGACCTGAGACATTTCAGCTTGAGACTTGTTTCATTCTCAACCAAGGCTTTCCATATTTTGAAAGTTTCAAACACATCAGATTTCTTTCTAATGCAATATACCCAAACTTTTCTAGTTACATCATCAATGAAAGTGACATAATAACATGAACCACCAATAGAGTTTACCTTAGCTAGCCCCCATACATTTGTATGCACTAACTCCAACTTACCCTCCTTCCTAGTAGGTCTAACCTTGAGGAATCTCACCCGCTTCTATTTCCCATAAACACAGTCCTCACAGAAGTCCAAATCTAACTCCTTTAATCCAGAAACATGTCCTTTATAATCTACATGCCCTTATGACTCATATGACCGAGTCTCTGGTGCCACAAAGTTACATCTCCATCTTGTAGTAATTAAATTACAATAATCACCACCACTTTGGTTAAATACAAATTTCTAGTTTTCTCATCTCTTGCAACCACAAGAGATCCCTTGGTAACCTTCCAAGAATCCGTTGTAAAACTAACCATACAACCATCACTACCCAGCTTTCCCACTAATATCAAGTTCCTCCTCAACTTAGGCACATGCTTGACATCCTTAAGGAGCCATGTGTTCCCATTCTACATTTTACTCAAACACAACCTTTCCCTACTATGTTGTATGGTTCATCATGACCAAGATATATATGTCCAAAATCACCTTGAACAAAATTAGTAAAGTAATGTCTATATGGGGTGGCATGGAAATAAGCCCCTGAATCTAACACCCAAGATTCAACAATATTATCTAAAGAAAGAGTTAAGGTGTCTTGAAAAACATCACCTACTATCAAATTTACCTCTTTAGTTTCCTCCTTCTTGTTCTTCTTATCTCAAAGAGCCCAATAATATTTCTTAGCATGACCAACCTTCCCAAAGTACCAAAATTCTAACTTACTCTTGGACTTTGACCTTCCATGATCATTCAACTTCCCATGGTTACCTTTCCCTTTGTTCTTTTGTCTCCCTCTGCTCTCCACCATCAAAGTGTTTCCAAAATTAGAAGAATCTCCAGTGCTCTTCCTTCGCATTTCCTTGCTTAGGATCACACCTATTACATCCTCAAACTTCAGCTTTGAGTTATTAGAGACTGAATTACTTACATCCATAACCAATTTTCCCAAATTATCATCAAGGAGCAACAAAATCAACAAAGACCTGACCTCATCATCAAAGTCAATTTTTACTGAGTTTAACATACTCACAACCGTATTAAATTCATTTAAATGATCAGCAATAGAACCATTCTCAGACATCTTCATATTAAATAAATTTTTCATCAAAAATATTTTATTAGAGGCAGAGGGTTTTTCATATAACTTCCCAATGCACTCATGAGATATTTCGTGGTCTTCTCTCTTGCGATATGTTGAAAGAAACCAAGATGTAAAGCATAAATGAATTTCCCGAGCACCTTTCTATCCAACAACTCCCAATCCTCATCCGACATTGCTATCGGGTTTCTTTTTTTTCTAGCCAAAGGAACATGGAGGTCCTTCTCCGATATAAGTAATCCTCCATTTTCATCTTCCATAGACCAAAGTTCTACCCATTGAACTTCTCAACCTCAATCTTCCCTCATCTGCCATAGCTCCCACTCAAGCTAAACTTTCCCTGTGATTTACAACTTCAGCTAAAAACCACCAAAGCTCTGATATCAATTGTTAGGAATTAGAGAACAAATATACAGAAACAATTCCTCAAACCACAATAGTAGGAAACTATATAGTAGAATTATACTTGCAGAAATATAACAACATAAATGAATAATGCACAAAATAAGACAAGACAAGATTTAACGTGGTTCACCCAATGTGGGCTACATCCACCAAGAACTTGCTCATATTTTATTATCAACAAGAGTAAAACAACTCTCACAGTCTTCTCTCAGTTATGAACTCACAACAGAATTCCAAAGATGATAAACCACATCTAAACCATAATTGACACCCACTTCTTAACCTTGATCACTCTTGATCACCTCTTGATCATTAAAAATCAAGACCTCTTGAACACTCAAGATATCTTCAAGATACCCTAACACCTCTATTTATAGGATTACAATCCTTCTAAGAATCCCTAAAGATAAACCTAGAAGTTTGAAATTTGTGATATTTCAACTTCCCACAATTACTGGAAAAAAGTCCCGACATTAATAGCTAATTAACAAATGACATGTTAACAGAATATCGCAGAAATGACACAATGACTGCACACAACAATGTCACAAAAATAACTATAGAATGTTCTTGAAGTCTCCAAACTTAACCATTTGAGCTCTAGCACTTCAACACTAATTCAAGAAGACCAAAAATAGGCTCCACACCCCAAAACTTAGCTAGGATGTCATCAACATAATCCTCCATGATTTCATTCATCATGTCATGGAAGATGATAGTCATTACACGTTGATAGGTGGCCTCGGTATTATTGAGTCTAAAAGGCAAAGACTTTGTAACAAAATGTTCCCCAAGGGGTGATGAAAGTTATTTTATGTTGATCTTCTTCTACAATATGAATCTGGTTATAACTTGAAAATCCATCCATTAAGGACAACATTTCATAACCAGCAATGGAATCAATGATCATATCAATGTTAGGAAAGGGGAAGTCATCCTTAGGACATGCTTTATTGATATCATGGAAATAGTGTATTCTTATGCCAACATGTTTCTTCTACACATGGACTATGTTAGATATCCAATTTGAATAGTCGATGGGCTTAATGAAATCAGTAGCTAATAGTTTCTACGCATTTCTTCTTTAACAAGGAGTGAAACTTTAGGATGCATATTTCTCAACTTCGCTTGATGGATTTGGCATCTAGTGCACAACGAGGTTATGTAAAACCAATTATGGGTTCCAATATAGGTATATCGACATATGACCATGCAAATATATCTACATATTCTATTAATAGCTCCACAAAAACCTTATGTTCTTGAGGTGAGAGTGAATCTCCCAAATCTATCATTCTAGGTTGTTCCTTTGAGCCAATGTTGACATTGATTGTTTCCTCAAAAAACATCTTAGAAGCATCCTCCATCCATTTAGGATTAAGGGAAGAGTAATATCAACATCCTTAGGTGGATTATCATCATCTTTGAATGGATAGACCATTTTGTCTATAGGTTCTTCGTTCTGTTTATCTACGAGTGCTTCAAAAATTTGGTCACTATGAGATTTGTGTTTATATTTTCCATAAGAATTATGTCATGTGTTCTTATTGTTGTTTACAAAATTCCTATTCAATAATCCACAAATCTCTTTCTCTTCTCCGAAGTATGCACATGTGTCTAATTGAATTGCAAAGCCTTTTTTGGGATCCCTCTGGAATAGAATCTCTAAGTCCCATGAATTCATCAAATGCCTCATCATTCTCAAAGAAGTAGAGTGGCATGTGAAATTTTTGATCCCAATCTATAAGTTTGAGATACATAAGGGTTACTTGGAAATTCATTTGAGGGTTCAACACGTATAAGGTAAGGACAATCGAATCTGGGAATATGTTAGTGGAAGAAAAATCCTTGTAGAGGCTACTTTGGGAATCTACATCACTATCATAATGAGATGAGTTGTCATCATGTTTCAAAGAGGTGGCATCAATCCCAAAGGGTGGATCACCATGAGGTCTTATCTAAAGACCATGTCTATTAGACTTGAAACGAGGTATAGGAATGGGTTCTAACCGGCCTTGCACATTGATTCCACATTCAAACCCACTATAACCCATGACGAACATTATGTGATGTGAATTTGATATACTAGGTGCCCGATGGCATGAAGCCATGGTACCTTCTGGAACTCTACTAGTGGGATCCTCTAACATATTTTCCTCGATAGAAGTACTTACTAGGGATGAATTTTTCTAGTGGTTTAGGAAATGTATCTAGATTAATCTTAAACTTAAAGTAAGTTTTACCTCATGTTCTTGGGTGATACTTGATAGATTTGATATTAATAAATCATGTTCAAGAGGGAATGGATTTCCGGCCATGTTTTTCCGATGTTTCCTCCCATGATGTGAAGGGGTCGACATAAACTAAGGAAAATATTTATTACAAGGTGTAAGAGAATCTTAATCCACCTGTTTCTTGATAGCTTCCATTTTTAGGGAGATAACAACATCTTTAGAAGGAAATTCATATGTTGCATGAGAAAAATTGTGTAATGCTCTACAATACATGAATGGTTCTAGGTTACCCTAAATAGTGACTACTTTGCCTTCATGAAACAACTTTATACATTAATGGAAAGTGGAAGAAATGATCCGGATGGCATGGATCCATGGGTACCACGAGAGCATGTTGTTGTAATTGAGAAACATGGGTGGAAGCCTTATAAATTATATTAATCTCAATAAACCAACTTACATTGGTATGAGCTGCAATACTTATAGGTATTGTACAATTGAATACTCATAGGAAAATAAGTTGCACAGTTGCAACAATATCCTTGATTACAATAGCTTCCAAAATATCATATACAGAAGCACAAATGAATAGTGACAATAATATTGTTAAAACAATATAACAACACCCATATGTATAATAAAGACAATTAGATGGTTATGATGAAATATAACCATATAACCAATAAATAAACAAACTAATTAATATGCAATGCATAATTAATAAAGGTAAATAATAATTGACCTAACATTCCCCCCCTTAATTGTGTATTATCTTAAGGGATGAGGAGAGGAACTCTCTCAACAACTTGAACTTGTCACATGAAAGTTACTTCATGAAGATATTTACCCGTTGTTCAAATTGGGAAAAAATTGAAGCTGAATGTTGTGCTTTAACACATGCTCACATATGAAATGAACCTATACTTCAATATGTTTTTTTCTTTCATGAAACACTGGATTGCAAACAAGTTTGAGGAAACTTTCATTGTCAACATAGATGGTGGTCAGTTTATCCTGTGGTATTCCAAGTCCTTTTAGTATGCAACGTAGCCATATTGCTTCACAAATAGATTCTCTTGCATAATGATACTCATCTTCTATGGAAGAATGAGAAACAAAGTGTTGTTTCTTTCTTCCCCATGATATGGGTCTAGATCCCATAAAAATCACAAATCCAAAAGTGGATTTTCTGTCATCAATGATGTAATCTAAATCATATCCTATCAAGAAGAAGTTGTCATTCTTCTTGTATTATAGACCAAGATCCACTAATCCTTTGAGATATCTCAAGATGCCCTTGCTATGCTTTCCAATGAAAACTTTGGGTTCCTGCATTAAACCGGAGAGATTGCTTACTACAAAGTTGATATCCGGTCTAGTATAGGTCAGGTAAATGAGACTCCCAATCAATTGCCACTAGAGAGTGGCACTTACCTCAGGAGATGGATCTAAATGAGATAACTATAATTTGTTATCCATAGGTGTAGTAATTGGTGTGAAATCCATCATCCTAAATTTATTGAGCTTTGTCTTGGTATATTTCATCTAAGAAAAAATATGTGATTCTCTTTCTACCATACTTCTAATCTAAGATAATAGTGCATCACCGAGATTGATCATGTCGAATGATCGATTAAGATCTTTCTTTGTTGCATCGATCATCCTCACTGACCTACCACCAAAGATGACTAGATTTTCAAATAGAAAATGAAAAGACAATCTCCCCCCCTTTATTTTTGAGGTAGAGATTGGGGTCATATGGATTTCTAAATAATCCATGTTGTAAAAGATTCTCATCAAATTTGATGTACCATGCCTAGGGTGCCTGTTTAATGCCATACAAATATTTCTTAGTCTGCATACCTTTGCTTCTTGACCAGGTGCAACATATCCCTTAGGTTAAGTCATGTAGACTTCTTCTTGTAAATCTCCATTCAGGAAGGCACTTTTTACGTCCATCTGATGGAATTTCCAACCAAACTGTGTAACTAGAGAAAATATCATCTTGATCATCTTGATCTTAGTTGTGGGAGAAAATTTCTCCTCGTAGTCAATTCCTTATTTTATGCATACACCTTTGCTACAAGTATTGATTTATACTGTTTCCATTATCCTATCTACTTTGTACTTCATTTTAAATATCCATCTACATCCAATGGATTTATTCCTTGACAAAATATTGATAAGGTGCTAAGTGTTATTTTTCATTAGTGATCGATATTCGAGTCCATATAATCTTTCCAATCTTTTAACTGTAGGGCTTCCTGGACTATAGAGGGCTCATCAAACTCGATAACTCTACTCATCAAAGAAAATTTAACTTCTTCTCTTACTTTATTGTGAGTCCACAGTCTATGGGTGGATGTATCTGGTGGAGAATCCATTCTTGCATCTCGTAATGTTCTAATAAACCACTTGGGCATATGCTAAACCTGTTCCCGTGGGTTGTGGTTCTATCATATCAACACCATCATCCACCATCACTTTCCTCATTTGTGGGAACATCAGCTTCAATTTTTACAACTGGTGAAGAATCTACATCAGGTGAGTCTGGAGGAGGAGACTTTTCTTCCTTCTTCTCAAAAACTCAACATCTCTACTAGTGTATACTTTTCTGGTCTTTGGATCCATCAATATGTACCCAAGAGTCTCTTCATTGTACCCAATGAAGATGAGTTTCTATGACTTCATGTCTAATTTATTTCTATTTTTCTTGGGTATGTGCATACTTTCTTTGCACCCAAATACTCTAAGGTGTGCAATAGATGGTTTCCTCTTTGACCATACTTCTTGTGGTGTTACTCTCATCAAGAGAAAATATGGGCACTCTAGTCAACAAATACACTTTTGTCTTTGTTTCTTCTATCCAAAATGTCTTTGCAAGTCCAGAGTCATCGATCATGCATCACACCATTTCCATGATATTACGAGTTCTTCTCTAAATAACACCATTTTGCATTGTGGTGTGTGTGGAGGATTCATTTGTCTATGAATCCCATGAGTGTTTAGGTAGTCTTTGAACCCATTATTGGTGAATCCCCCTCGATCTAAGTGGAGAGTTTGGGTGTGATGACCAGGTTTCATTCATTCTCAACTACTACTTTGAACTTCTTGAAAGTTTTAAAAGCTTCACTTTTCCTATAAAGACAAAAAATCCACATTTTTCTTGAATAGTTGTCAACACATAGCATGAAGTACTAAATCCAAAATGACTTGGTCAATTAGACCGAAAATTAGTATAAACCAGATCAAGCTTACCATGAGCTCGATATGTATTGTTCTCGAACTGAATCTCTATGTTATTTTCCTGCTAGGTAGTGAGGACACTTGTATGTATCCTTCTGAAGAGATGGTAGCCTATGAACCATATTTCTCTGACAAAGTGTCTCGAGATACTTAAACTAACATGACCAAGTCTCTAATGCCACAACCGTGTTGAGGTAGAGTTCTTAGCCACAAGTTCCTAATCATATCCATGGAAAAAATCAAGTTGGAACATGCATCCCACATTGGAGGTTTTTACAACTATTTTTGAGCCTCGTGATTTGTCTCAATCAAATTTGTTTTCTTGAAATGAGTTTCAAAGTCAATATTTAGGTTGTGATCTAGGAGTTGACTAATTAAAAGAAGATTCTTTGTCAACCCAGGGACATATAATACATCTGATATTCTATAATTACATGAACCAAGGGGTAGATAAATGTTCACAATCCTCGAATCGTATAT
The DNA here is from genome assembly GCA_018340775.1 of Taxus wallichiana var. yunnanensis. NCBI lineage: Eukaryota > Viridiplantae > Streptophyta > Pinopsida > Cupressales > Taxaceae > Taxus > Taxus wallichiana. Next base: position 41,281,381 of record CM031240.1, on the reverse strand, counting down.
GAAGAATCATCACCCAATAAAACATGGTTTTTCGAAGGTGTGTCCTCATTGAGGTAAACCAATCTTTGTGGCCATCTGTCAAGTGGCTCTCAAATCAACATACTAGACATCACTAGATGACGCGGATGGTTCACTTGATCGAGCAATGTATAAGAAGTATTCATTATCCAAATGTTCTTCTTCGTTAACAATATTTCCTTGTTGATGGGGTCTTCTTTTCAAGTTCCTCTTTTCTATCCTTGATATAGTTAGAATGTCCCTTGTAAGAATGTTGTTGTAGAGGTCCAGAGTTTCTTGATGAAACTTTCTTGTACGTATTATAACAACAATATTTTAAGTCATGTCCTCTTTTACAAATTGGACATTGCTTCTTTTATTGTTTGTACCATGATACTATTTCGATGTTGGAAATTTTGATAGGAATTAGGTTTTCCTTTACCTTTTCCTTTCCATTTTTGATGTGAAGAAAGTGCTTGTTCCTCTTCATCATCCTTATTATGCATGACTTCCTCTTGTTTCAAAGAGGTTTACCAACTTGTCAAAACTAACTATCCTATTTGACACGTTTATTTTGTCACAAAAATGTGGTAAGAAGAGGGAGTGCTCTCGAATAATGGGAATGAGAGCATAAATTATGACCACTTCTCCCGGGGCTAGAAGTGAATCCCTCAACTTTACAAATCTTCTTAAGAAAGCTTCAATTTTTTCATTTTTCTTGAACTTTAGTGTATATAATCGACTATGCAAATTTAGTATGACATTCTTGTTTTTGGCCTCATACACTCGTGCAAAATTTATCCCACACTTCTTTGGATGTTTTGGCATCTCGAATGTGGGGTTAAACATCATTGAACACTCCAAACAAGATGATGATTTTGGCCTTTTGATCTACTTTATCAAATTGCCACTTATTGTGTATATATTATAGTTTATTTAGTCGAGTACCATTCATAACAATCCAGATCTCTTTAAACTCAAGTCGCTTCTTGATTTTTGTCTTCCATGCATCATAGTTGTTTCCTCCGAGTAGTTGTAAATCGAAGAAAAATTTTGGGGGCAATGGTTCCCATTTTGTTGAAATCACCGACAGGTTTGGCTTTTATAACTCTGTATAAGGTCTCCCATCTATACACTATCAAATCCAATATACCAAACCTTTCTATATATGTGCCCTTCCAATATACCTAGTCATATGTATGAAGAAGCTCGCCTTTTCTATATACCCAATGGTATGTGAAATAATTTAATACATGGTACCAAGATAGTATTAAAAGGGGTCTATGTGATTATTGACACGCCTAAAAGAAATATCCTCATACATGTGCGTAACTTTGCTATATAATTGATAATTTTCCATTCTAGATTTATGTCATGCAATCGTTCATGATGAATGGGATGGCTCATAGTGCGTGCACTGTGACCTTATTACTCCTCGCCGATTTAAAGGGTCGATGCCTGATACAACATTATTGTAGTTATATTAGGTTAAGTGTAGTAGTAGTCATGATGGATTTACCCATAAGTGTTTCCCATATACACCGTATATACCAAATGTTGCAAATGAGATCTAGGGTCTCGTGAGTTTTTTCAACCAAATTTTTACTATTTTTTTATTACAATATCCTCGCTAGTTTCTAAGTAGTTACAAAGTTTTTGGTTGAATATGGCTAACCTAAAATTAGTACACTATACATTTGAAGCATGTAATTACATTCAAAAATTTGGAAAATTTGAATGACAGGAAATTTTTTTGTTTTTTACGGGCCCCGATGACCTCCGGAGCCCAATGTGACCCAAAATGCAAAGAATTGCAAAAAAGCTGAAAATGCAATTTTTAGCTATTCCCTCTTTGGAAAATGTTGCTCATAATAAAAAAAGGCCTAATAGGAGAAATTTTTTTCCCCTAAAATAGGGTTTTTCTCACTAAAATTTTAGAGGTGGGTTTAGTCAGAATAATAGGTTTAATAGAGGTTTTTCACTAAATGTGCCTCTAACTATGATGGTTTTTCCAAATTTACTGCTAGAGTAAAAAAACATGTTGTGAGTGGGATTTGAACCTCACACCTCCCACTTCTAAGTCATTCCACCTAACCACCTAGGCTCTATGAGCGCTTGTGATATAAAATGGAGGTTTAAATATTTATACAAAGAAACAATCCACTGACCTTTTAAAAATGTGATGTGGCAGGACCTGCAGAGATCCACATGGCGGCTAGAGAGTGGAGGGCAGATTAGGTCTCACAAAAACTAGATCTGCACGCCTTTTCTTCTTGTTAGCCGCTTCTATTATATTGGTTCATCCTTGTTTTTGCATCATTTTTATTTATCGGCCACCATTTCTATTTGCTTTTGTTTTGCAGTCGTCATGGCTATGAAAGCTTTAGCTTGTGCTTTTGTATTATTTTACTTCCACTACTTGAAACACCTTTGTTCAAGTTCGTTGTGTGTTTTTTTATAGGGATACCGCTTGAGGGATATGGGAAAACGTTGGATATTTTTCTTATTGTAGGTTCGTGGAAGCGAAAGGATGCTTAGTGTGTCATGGGAGTGAACGTTTGTTGATCATTGTGCAAGTCGCAGAAATTATTCTCATGCTCAGGAAATGGATTGGTCATGGTGTAGGGTTGTAGGTCGTGTGGAGGGACAAATTTGGTTGTTTTTGATAGCTTTATGCAGGTCGGAAATGGAGGTCACCGCTTTTCTTTGATGCGGGTTCTACTCGGTGGTGGAGAAACAACCTGCTTGATACACAACAAGCTTAATCTGAGCACAAAACAATTCGTCCTCAACTCGGCTACTCTAAACCTATAAATAAATTAAATAACTCAACATAGATCACAACTATAGTGGCTTGAATTTTCAAAAACTTTGTAGCTTGTCCTCCACACAATGAAAACTCGAATGGCAATGCGTTTGGCTCAACTCGCTTTTGAATGTTTAGAAAACTCGGACATTTTATGAAGAATTGCTTAGAGTTCTTCAAATGTAGTAGCTCCCAATATTAGCAGAGACCAAAGGCACTCTAATATTAGAATTAAAACCCATATTTTGGGAAAAATAATTTTTATTTCTATTTTCAAATTCCTCCAACAAATTTTTTGTGGTGCAGGGGTGTACCACGTGCAAAAAAAATTTTTGTTCCAAACACCTAGAATGAACAGTAAGGATGTGGGGAGGTAGGGATGGGGTTGGGAGGTTACAAGAGGCCACACACACTCTCAATTATAAAAAAACTTCTCCAAACTCCTCTATCATTGTTTTCTCTCTTCCACAACTTCACTACCTCACAGTCTAGATTCTCTCTCTCGTACCAAATGTAAATTGAGCAATAGGGGCGGAAGCCTGATAAATTATATTAATCCCAAACAACTGGATGATATTCGTATGAGCTGCAATACTTATAGGTATTGTACAACTGAATACTCACAAGAAAATAAGTTACATTGATCCAAAATAATCAAGTTTTTATCTACTTGATCTCGGAATCTTATAGCTTTAATTATTTGCTTGATAATTTTCTCCTTTTTTAAGTAACCAATTTAAAAATTAATGCAAGACAATAAAGACAATTATAGAATGATTGATTATGGAGTTCAGAAATTGCCTACGTCTCCGGGTTCTTATCGAACTGTTCCACTAGTCAAAACTTGTAAGTTACAATAGTAATTTCACAAGAAAACCTAATGGAAACTATTAAGAACTTGCTTAGAAGAATAACCAAACCTTCAAAAGACAAGGGTGAAAAATAGCACCCGACTTCCCCTTTCTTGGCATATTCAGCAAGCTCGATGGCACTAGCTCCACTATTCGGAATCCTCTGGTTCTTAATCGGCCTTCCAGATGCTTCATAACGCCCTATGGCACTCCGGTCGATATTCCAGGATTCACAATAATTTGGTGTGGCGCTATGGCCGACTAGGTAGTATTAATAACTCCTAGCCACAATAATTTTAATTTACTATTGCCTAAAAATAATAGGTCAATAATAATTAAAATAATAATGCCTAAATAAATTAGGTCTTCACACAACTATGCCCATGGCAACTAACTCTCCTCTTGGCTCGCTCTCCACCTTTCCAAGCTCTAGGAATGAGCTTCTCCATTGCATTGTGTGTGTATTACAAAGGAATGGGTTCCCTATTTATACAAAAATAGGGCCCTTAAAAATGCATTTACAAATTATCCTAGGCTATTTTTAGCCTATCCCATACATGAAAAAAATGGGATTAATTCCCCATGGTGGTGGATTGCATTTGAAAAGGGATAAAATCCCATGGGAGCAACTTGCATTATAAATGGGATTAGATCCCCATTTGGTGGTGGAGTAATTGTTTTAGGATTTAATAAGCCTTTCCACGTAGGTTTAAAGTGGTCAAAGGACCACTTGAGGCATAACCACCCCCACCTCCTTCTCACGTGGATCTCCACACATGGCATATGCCCCCTACCACCACTTCATCCTCCCATCCACCATGTGGACCTAGAAATATATGGGGGTTTGGAAGATTATGTGGGTGGTTGTATTAATGTTTGGCCAAGTCATGTGGTGTGCTTTGTGACCGCCGAGATATGTGGGAATGTGGTCTCACCAAGATTCGACCCTAAACATTACAAATTGAAATTGTATAGTAATATGGTGAATAATATAAAATTCAACCATATAATACTATGATATTCAAAATGAAAATGGCTAAGTGGTGGCAAGCCACGTGGTGGCTTGTGGACCCACCACGTCGGTGATAATACCATAGTCCACACGACGGTCGGGCTCCCTTTGTAACAAAAGTTGAGCCTCTTGTTCCGATAAGCTATCTTTTTACGACCGTCGAAGACTAGAGATCAAAACCCACAAACGACTCCCTTTTCCTTTTTGCCATGTGTCATAGTGCCCTTGGTCCAATATTGACTAGTTGACCATAGTTGACTTTCTCATTGACTGAACTTTGACTGGACATAACTAGAGCTCTGATGTCCGTTTGTCACGTTCTCACAGTCGATGGAAAGATCTCAAAATGATCTTCTACACTGACACAATTTAGGGATGTTTAGGGAACTTAAAAATGATCCCCTAATCACACCTCCCCATTGAGAAAGGATTTTTGTCCCAAAAAGATTTTTATTGGAACATTTTTCCATCTCGTCCTAAATCTAGAAACTCTGCTACCACTTCGAAGTTCTATTGTAGTAGACCCTTGGGTCTCTTCTCCTGCAACCTTCTCACTTCAAAAATTTTCTCTATCTTGGGACCTATGGGTTATGAACCCATGATGCTTCCACTGCACCACTCTAATATCCAAGAAGACCTCCACACCTCCGTTGTATGGTGCTAAGTTTCTACATGAAACCTCAACACTCCTACTTGTGTGGCTAAGCTTCTGATATCTGACAACAAGGATCTTCTTTTACTCTATAACATAGCTCCTGGCTCCAAGTTGATTCCACAAAATCCAAACTGGTTTGAAGGAACTCCATGTTATGTAGAGCTATTATTGATCTGATGTCGATGATGGATAATAACTTGTCCTTTTTCAGACCTCAATGCCTCCAATACATGATGCTAAGCCTCTTTCAAGACCTCAAGCCTCTAATGCATGATGCTAAGTCTATTATAGACCTCAACACCTCTAATACACAATGTTAAGCCTCTTTCAATACCTCAAGCCTCTAATGCATGATGCTAAGTTTGTTGATCAGCTACCATTCGAATGTGTGGTTGCAATGCCTTGACACTGAATGACGTTTCAAGCTGATCCTTTGAGATCTCCTCTTGTTGACACACTAATATCAGGTACCACTCTACTACATGGTCACAATGCCTCTACACAGAATGAATTTTCAACTTGATGTTAATGCCAATGGTGATTCAGCTACCATTTTGTTGCATGGTCACAATGCCTCTACATAGAATGAAGTTCCGAGATGACTCCTACGAACTCTACTATCTACACAAATGGTAGATCAATCTCCAAGCTTTATATGAGTTAATTCCTATATCCAAGATGTAATAGGTACTCACACACTGATTAGGAGATAGGTGCCCCTAATAGGGTCTTTATACAACTTTCAAATACAAGTGTGAGGAAATTATATCCTAATACACCATGTAAAACTAGTTGTAAAAATGCTCCATTTTTGGAGTCTTGTACAATAAGCTTAAAATACCAATTCTATAGGAAAATAATTTTGCATGGTAAACCTGTCACAAAAATATCTCCTACTTGGTGTCTTATGTACTTGGTCTTCTCCACTACATCACAATGTGGATTGACTTAATTTTCTCCTCCCTACTGAGACCAATAACTCAACAAGGAAAAATATACTGCATCTTATGGTGTTAGAAAAATCACCAAAATAATTGCCCTCTGGGGTCTTACTAATGCAAGTATAACAAAGTACAAACATTGCCCAGAATTGGGTCTTTAACTAATGTGCCATGTCTGGTTAGATGTATACACACATTTCCCTCAAAGGGGTCTTACCAATACATTCTACCTAACACAATAGTTTATGGTTTTATTATAACAAGAGCAATAAATAATGCTAGAAAAAACCAAATACAATAGCTAAACAAAGTCAACTTTATTTGCACCTTAGATTTCTTACCAAATGTAGAATCCTTGGTCTACCTAGGATACCTCAATAGGTGTCCTGTGGATCCTGGGCTCTCGCTCCTCTACATACGGATCCTCATGGTCTGCTGGAATATACACGACCTCAGTGTATGGATCTAGATGATCCGCAGGGACATATGAGCTTGACTCTACACTAGGATCTGCATGATCCCCTAGGTACATATGAGTCTGAAGGCTCACTGTCTTCACCTCATGTAAGATGAACAACATGACTTATCACAAACTTGATCCTCTAGCTGTGCCCAATACGAAGCTCCACTCCACTCCTGTCATCAGTCATATAACCCTGATGAGCAGTAAGGTAGAAGTTTCCTAATACCATTTCATCCATCTCCAAAGGGATGATGTCAAGAGTGATATTATTGGAAACTCATCTCCCAAATTATGAAGCTCACAATGCAATAACTAGTAGACACTCCATGCAGAGTACCATATTCTATACCTACTATCTTGGTATGAGGAAGTGGTGTCATGGGAAATCCTAGATGGCGTACCACATTGGTAGTTACATACCCTACTCCGATAGTCCAATAAAAATAAGGGTTACTAACTGTGCTCGTGTAACCACTAGAATCCACTATCTAGAGGCACTCGCATGTCACAGTATGATGTCTGACGTTCCACTGGTACTCCCCATGCTAATGGTGCCACTGACTAGCTAGTGCTGGGTCCTACAATAGCCTTGTCCTTCTTCTGCATCCACTTAGGCCTCTTCTCTAGGTACAAATCCCAACATCACTTGGTATCGTGTCCTCTGCCACAATGATGACACATGACCAAGTCTAGCGAAGGTTTCCTCTCCAAATGGCGCTTCCAAAGATGATTGGCTTCAGCCCCCTTCCAAGTGGAGCATCCAAGCTTCTTTACAACTCTGTGATGCATTTTTGTTGCTTGGGTTGATGCTCTCGAATAGTAGCTAGGTGGTTTGTAACTCCACATGATTTGGAAATCATGTTAGAGATTTCAAGTGATAATCACTCGAACCATAGTGCCCAATAAGGAAGCATAACTCAAAAACTAGAAGAAAAGGTATAGATCCATTTCCAAAACCATATCTGATACCAAACTTGCTTCAGAGATTAGCAAGTTGCAAGCATGATCACCTACTTTGATACCAAAATTGATCTAAAAATAATCAAGTTTTTATCTACCTAATCTCGGACCCTTATAGGCTTTAATTATTTGCCGATAATTTGCTCCTTTTAGTAATCAATTTAAATATTAATGTAAGACAATAAATACAATTGCACAATGATTCATTACGGAGTTCGGCAATTGCCTACATCTCTAGGGTTCTTATCGAACCATTCCACTAGTCAAAACTTGTAAGTTACAATAGTACTTTCACAAGAAAACCTAATGGAAACTATTAAGAACTTTCTTAGAAGAATAACCAGACCTTCAGAAGACAAGGGTGAAAAATAACACCTAACTTCCCCTTTCTTGGCATATTCGGAAAGCTCGATGGCACCAGCTCCACTATTCGAATCCTCCGGTTCTCGATCGGCCTTCCAGATGCTTCGTAACGCCCTATGGCACTCCAGTTGATATTCCAGGATTCACAATAATTTGGTGTGGCACTATGGGCCAACTAGGTAGTATTAATAACTCCTAGCCACAATAATTTTAATTTATTATTGCCTAAAAATAATAGGTCAATAATAATTAAAATAATAATGCCTAAATAAATTAGGTCTTCACACAACTATGCCCATGGAAACTAACTCTCCTCTTGGCTTGATCTCTGCCCTTTACGAGCTCTAGGAATGAGCTTCTCTTGCGTTGTGTGTCCATTACAAAGAAATGGGTTCCCTATTTATACAAAAATAGGGCCCTTAAAAAATGCATTTACAAATTATCCTAAGGCTAATTTTAGCCTAGCCCATACATGAAAAATGGGATTAATTCCCCATGGTGGTGGATTGCATTTGAAAAGGGATAAAATCCCATAGGAGAAGCTTGCATTATAAATGGGATTAGATCCCCCATTTGGTGGTGGAGTAATGGTTTTAGGCTTTAATAAGCCTTTCCATGCAGGTTTAAAGTGGTCAAAGGACCACTTGAGGCATAACCGCCCCCACCTCCTTCTCACGTGGATCTCCACGCATGGCATATGCCCCTACCACCACTTCATCCTCCCATCCACCACGTGGACCTAGAAATATATGGGGGTTTGAAATATTATGTGGGTGGTTATATTAATGTTTGTCTCGAGTCATGTGGTGTGCTTTGTGACCGCCAAGATATGTGGGAATGTGGTCTCACCAAGATTCGACCCTAAACATTACAAATTGAAATTTTATAGTAATATGGTGAATAATATAAAATTCAACCATATAATACTATGATATTCAAAATTAAAAATGGCTAAGTGGTGGAAATCCACATGGTGGCTTGTGGACCCACCACGTTGGTGATAATACCATAGTCCACATGGTAGTCGGGCTCCCCTTCGTAACAAAATTTGAGCCTCTTGTTCCGACGAGCTATCTTTTTATGACCATCAAAGACCAGAGATCAAAACACACAATCAAATCCTTTACCTTTTCACCATGTGTCACAATTCCCTTGGTCCAATATTGACTAGTTGACTATAGTTGACTTTCTTGTTGACTAAACTTTGACTGGACATAACTAGAGCTCTCGATGTCCATTTTGTCACATTCTCATAGTTGATGGAAAGCTCTCAAAATGATCCCTCGATCATGCACAATGGTAATAATATCCTTGATTACAATAGCTTCTAAAATATCATAGATGAAGCACAATCTGAATAATGATAGTAATTTTTTAAAATAATATAACAATACTCATATGTAAAATAAAGAAAATTAGATGGTTATGATGAAATATAACCATATAAACAATAAATAAACAAACTAAATAATATTTAATGCATAAATAATAATTGACCTAATAGTTGTATGAAAGATCCAAGTCAAGGACATGGAACATTGTATCATGACAAGTTGGCCCTACTTCCATTAGAACTACTTATAATAACCACTGATTATCATTCTCATTATCATAGGCTATGATTGTAATAGTATTTTCCCCTATATTTTTCTCTGAATGGCCTAGCTACTTAACCAACTTCAAAGTACAAACATTTAGACCAGATCCACCATCCACATGTACTCTCTTGATTTTTCGATGGGTAACCACAACTTCTACATATAAGGGTAAGTTGTGTTATGGATCATTACGTTGGATTAGGGTGTGATAAAAATTAATATGATCATTGGAGTCAAGGTGTGCATTCATGGCTTGGAGGTGTGTGGTATCTACATCCGTAGAGACTCCCAAACTTTATAGTGTTTTATACAATATGTTTTTATGGGCAGTAGAGATTTTGAGGAGATCTAAGATTGATATCCTAGTAGGTGTTTTCTCTAAATGTTCTATCAAATTGTATTGGCCTTCCTGAGGGATAGGTAAGTGGTATGGTATGATTAAATGAATACTTCTCGTCCCTACTACATAACTTATTTCCAAGATCCTATTAGTATTGACCTATTCATCAGATGAATAGATACATCCTATGAGAGAATCAAAGGGACTATTATTAGTGGAATAAATATAAATGGAAGTCATATAGTCATTGGAAGTCTATCCATGATATGGGTTCCTTTTCTTTTCATCCACATGGTTAGGGAAGGGCTCTTTAAAGATACCCATGTTCTCATTTGGACCTTGTCCTGCATCGGGGATAATATACGGTGATCTTTCCCTCTTCAATTAGGTCTTGTATGTAATGATGTAGTATTAAACACCTATATGTCTCATGTCCTTTAACATGGTGTAAGTCATAGTACTCATGCTCTTTGAACCAACCATGTTTTGGAGCATCTTCTGGGTATGGTACTGTCATAGTTGGGTATTCCACCATGTTTACGTTATCTAATTGCTTTAGTATGGCATATAGGGATTCTCGTTAATAGTGTAAACATACATTTCATGGGTGCCTTGGGATGAGGTCCTTGTGAGAGATTTAAAAGTAGACCCATCTACATGGTTTGGACTCTTTTTGGAGTTAGCAATGCCATCACAAATGACATGCTTGTTATTATTTAAGAACTTTAGTTTATCTATGGATTTCTCTTCATGTTTGTCTTTAACGACCGGTTTAAGTGTACCCTTTTTGATGAGGGACTTCTCAATTTGACCACCCTTATCTATGAATTCTTAGAAGTTAGAGCCATAATGCATTTGTAAATGGAAGGCTATCTCTAAGTTTAAGTTAGAAAAAAATACGCTCAATAGCTATTTTTCCATAATGCACAAGGGAAATGAATTTCCATCCCTCATCATAATTGTAAAAATATTGCAAAGGTCTCATGGGGATTCTCGCTTTACATTGCAGAGGTCATTCATTGTGATATAATTTTCCATGTTGAAGGAATAATGTCATAAAAATTTCTCCGCTAGTACAAGCCATGTCGTAATAGACCCTTGGGTATGCTAAAGAACCACTCCAATGCTAGCACCCCTAGGCTGTAAGGGAAGAGTCCTATTAAGAAATTATGGTTGTATGTGACCTCTTGAAAATCCATATAAAAGTCCTTCATCTGATCACAGGATCAAATTTTCTTTTATATTTATCAAATTTAGGGATAGAAAAATGTTTTGGGAAGGATTTCCAAACATATCCTTATCAAATGGGTAAGGGCATAGTTCTTCATATAAGTATTTCTACTATGTCCTATGTTTCCCTCTTATAGCATAAGTAAGCATGTCTTTAATCGATTGTAAATCTCGTTGAATTAGTTGTTCTTTGGTAGGTGACACGGATCTTTGTGCCTTAGCCACTTTAAAGGTAGTGTCATTGTATGGATCAAAATGGAATTCACTAGATTTCGTTTTATCTTTTTATTTTTATACATTTCTTCTTAAAGAGTCTAAGTTTGCTAATTTTTTTCTCAACTTTGAGATCTATTTTTGAAGGATATCTTCTTCAACTAAAGGATCCTTTTCCTCATCAAACTTGGGAGGTGATGAGGCTTTCCACTCAATCTTTACTTTACGTGAAGCTTTGTAATAAGGTTTCCATGGCGCGTCTCCTTCAACGGTGGTATGATGTTTCCTAGAAGTAGAGGCATACCCTATATCAAAGGGGTTATCCATGTCTAAGAGGGATATTCGTTCTTCTATTTTATGATTAATGAGCTAGGTTTCTACTTCGCTTCATGTGGGAAGTTTAGGTCCTAGTTATAAGACTATTGTGAGTACTTGATCTCTGTTATAATATAGGAGCTCATTGAATTGGCCTAGGTCTAATTTATGTTGTTCTCTAGAAGAGTCAAACTCCTCTCTATTATGATCAATTAATGGCTCTGTGTCTTTGACATGTGAAAAGAGAGATTCGAAGTTGTTTCCGCGCTTAATGGGAATGACTAAAAAGGGTTTTCTCCTAAGTTGTGCTCATTTGATTTGGATGCCATCTTTTTTATTCTAGGCATCACTAGTCAAAGTTATATGACGTTTCATCTAAATGTCTTAGAAGTTTGTGTGAAACCTAGTTGTATGTTTGCATAAGTTGTTAGAGGTGATGTTGAAATAACACTTTGTGTGTTATATAGGTGTAATGTTATGTAGTTGTTTTTATCAAAGAACACACATATGAACACTTAAATGAAATGATCACTTGAATTAGCGTTTTCCAATTTTATACCCTAAAACTAGATAGTGCCAATATCATATTAATACACAGGTCAAGTTAGAACTCTAACAAGGCCTAAATATTAAAATGTTATTGATGCAATCTCTCGAAGAGGTATACTAAAACTTGTTTAAGTGATGATGAAATCTAAGTTTTTTGAAAAATGGAAGTTGTGAACATATATAGCGTAACAACATTATCCTGATACATTAACCAAGAAAACAAGGTGTTAGTATCAAGACAATGTTATCGAAGTCAAATAAGGAAATATCAACACTCTCAAATGACTTAGATAACGTTGGAATTGAAACTAAGTATGAGTATAACAAGAAGTTTGTAATTGTGTGAGTAGCGTAACCACGCAATAAAGGGACTTATATCTAATTCTCAAGAAATTGAAAACACGATGTAAGTACCAAAATTTTGTGACTAAAATGTGAGAAAAACTATCAACTTAAGGAGAAATAAATGATGAACCAAACTCATAGTAGTGAAGATGATCTTGAAATCAAGATCAAAGGACTATCAAAGATACGAAAAATGTACCCACACACTTTAGATGTTTAACAACCCAAATGCCCACAACACATGGATGGGCATAAACAGAAAAATGGTGAGTAATGTCTTTGATAAGACACACAAGGTATGCTTCTTTCTCACCCCAAAAGTGGGCAATGAGAATGTAAGAGTAAAGATCAAAAAGATGAAAATAAAATAAGTGCTACTTGGGCAGAGCTTCACCTCATTCAAAGGTATGAAAGAAGCTAAGATAAGTGAGACGTCGTTTAATTTCATGAGGAAAGACACTTAGATCCAAATTACATGGGATCTTTGCCTTGTTTGAAAAACAAGGTTTAGAACCCAAATAAGTCATCAATTTGTGATGGATTGACGTGACAAAATACTAGCAAAAGTGGGCTCTTAGACGTAATGGCTTCCCTAACAATATCTCTTAACTAGGTGTCACAATTTGTCTAGGAGAGAGCTCAATTTACCCAAAGAGTCACATGGACTTATTTGGGAGTATCTCAAGTTTACTTTACCAAGTTTTGATATAATGAGAAACTAGTGCATTCAGTTGTACCATCACTAGGGTCGCGATACAGACAATTTTAACTCTAACTTACAGTGTAAAACTAGTCAAGTGGGTAAGTAGAGTGCTTCATGTTTCATCCACAAAGTTACTCAGTGGTGGATTACTTTAGGGTTCCTGGAACCACCCCCATTATTGTATCTTAAGGCATTATGCCAAAAGGGTTATGTTCCAATTGAGTGGATAGGGACATACCCTTTTCTGAAACCTAAAATACAATGTGAAGTGGAGTGGTGTGTTTTTTATCTTGTTTAATTTAATGTGGTTTTAAGTAGCACACCATTTGGCAACCTGTATGAAAACACATGTATTAGAAGGTTTTTTTTGTCTTGACATCTTCTTTTCTTTAACAAGTGCTTTTGGTCCTTTACACCAAGATTAGTAATTTTCAAATACGTCATATAAAAGAGATAAGATGTTGTTTTTTATTTTCCAGATTGTCCTAAGATGTAAGGAAAGAGCATACATAATAAGATATCACACTCAAATTTTGAAAGAAATGGAAAATACTTAAGAAAAATTCAAAAATGTGTTCCTTTTAACCAACTTTGAAAGCTAATTGAATCATTTTGCAAGTATGAAGAAAGTAGTGAAACATTTCGACTCCCAAGATCACTAGAAAGGTGTGAGAGAAGAGCATATGCATTTCAAAACTTCATAAATAAAGATGCAATTTTTAACTAAGTAAAAAAACCTTAATGAAGAGGAAACATGTAAACCATTGTTAGAACCATGGAAAAAGTTAGAAAATAAATAAAATCGAAAATTCTAGAAATCTACTATTAGCATGTTTTTAACAGCTTTTTAGTATTTTGCATTTTTGGAGGTCTCCCGGGTAGTTTGGGAGTTTGGTAATAGAAGTAATGATACTAAAGGTATATTAATTTTGGAACTTCCCTCATAAATTTTAATTCATTTTCTTTCTGACACCTATTCAAACTCCGAAAATGGGTGAACAGGTCAAAAGATATGACCAAAAATATGAGCACTAAATCTTATATGAAAAATCTAGATCAAACAGATATACATGTGCACCCTCGGGTGTGTGTGCACAACCTTTTATGTGTGTGCAAACCTCCTACAAAGATGCCTACATGCCCTTTAGGGTGTATGCATGCCATTTTATGCATGTGCACTCCTGTAAGAAAATGATAGTTAGCTAGGTCTAAAGGGTACTCACGCTACATGAGAGATACCTACACTAGAATAAGGTTACTTGCACTAGAGAATAGGTGCATGCAATAGAAAAGAAAAAAAAGGTAAAAACTATGACAATGTGTGTGCACTAGCAAAGGTGTGTATGCGCCAAGATAAGGGTGTATGCACCATGGTTTGGGCATGTGCATGCTTGGTAAAAGTTTTTGACAGAGAGGATGACAATACGTATGGTACTTATGCGTGGGTTTGGGTACTGCGCGCCTAGTAAAAATGATAGGGTACAAGATGTCTGCACTTGACAGACAAAAGTGTATACACACCTACAACAATACCACAAAAAACATGGAAAATAAAATTCTAAAAGTGTCAACAGGTTATAATTTTTCCTTGAAATGTAATTTCTAGCATAAACTTAACAGAGAAGCATGAAAATGAAGGTTAACTACATAAAACCTAGCTATAAAACCCAAAAAAAAATATCTAACCCTAGAAATATATGTAAAAATTTAGAAACTGAATTAAAAGCTTCAAAATGCCTCCATTAATGGAGGATGGACTTCATATCCCATCGGGCGTGCAAATGTGTTCAATGAAAATATGCAAAATCTATGGAAATGAGGTAAGAATAGTTAAGAAACCCCAAAAGCTTTAAGTAAAATAGACAATGGACCATCTGATAAGAAATAATCAAGGATTCATTACTTTACATACATTAAACTTGAAATAAACAAACAACCTAACATATCTAGTTATCCTCTATTCTTGAAAGCTTTTAAAAATGAACCTAGTAAGGATTCTAAGCAATCAGTTAGTGATTATGAGAATGACAACTCACCATTAATGGCTTCAAGGCCAATGGTTCTTCCCATTTACTCAATGCTTGTGTGTGTAGTGCAATGGAAAAGCAATATCTCAATAAAACAAATGAAATAAGCTCTTAATCCTAGAAATAATACTATAGTCTATGTTATAAGGGAGGAGTGTTCTTAGAAATAAGAGGGGGGTCTAGTCCTATTTATAGTTTTCCATTTGGGAAAGTGGGGAATTTGGTGCATGTGGGACTAAAAAGGAGTCAACAAGTTGATTAGTGAGTCAAATTAAGATTTGACTAGGTTTAAAAGAGGTTGATCATGGTTTAGGGTAATTAACCTAGGTCTAGGCTAATTAATCTTGTTTAGATAGGAATTAGGGTTTCAAGAGAGTTTTGAGAGGTCTAATCAATCCAATGAAATAGATTAATAAAATAGGAAGCTAGTTAAAGTAGTCTAAAAGGGAATGAGAAGATGGTTTAGTCAAAAACATTATATTAACATGTTTATTTTGTTTGTAAGAAGAATACAACCAAAAGAGTTTCATAAGAGGGGAGTTAGATAGGTCTAATTGATGAGGTATCTTCAATTTTCAAGAAGGAGAATAGTTAGTGCAATATTAGGAATAATAGTGCTTTGATCAAACTACATGTGTCTACAGGATGTATCCTTTAATTGGGATGATGAATTCCATAAAGCCTTTAACACCTTAAAATAATACCTCCTCCAACCACCTCGTGCTCATCCCCCTAAGAATGACTAACCATCTTACCTCTATATTTTTGCTACTAATCATTCCCTAGGTAGCATGCTTTCTCATCATGTGACAAGTGACGAAAGATGGAGAAAATGGTTTATTATATAAGTTGTACACTTTTAGAATACGAAAAGAGATATACTGCGCACTAAAAATATTTTCTTAGCCTTAGTTGTTTTCACCACTAAACTTTTCCACTACCTATCAACCACAAATTCACCAATAATGAACCCTTACATTACATGTACGCTAAGTTGTCTTTGCCATTAACATGTTTCATGTTGGCTCATGCTTCTTACAAACCTATATCTTGAATTAATCCATCAAAAATATGTTAGAAGATAAAAATTGTTGACCAACTCGCAGACACACCTCTCTCTGGAAATCAATCCTCTAACATTGATTTCCCTAATGAATCCATCGCTATCCTCTCCTTGGATGATACCACTTACCAGATGACCATATTATTTAATGGTTCCAAATGTCAACATGAGGGTGGTATAAGAGGTATCCTCATTCCTCTTGATGGTGAGGTTATGCCATTATCTTTCAAACTAGATTTTGATTATACTAGCAATATCACCGAATATGAAGAACTTATATTAGGTAATCAAACCATTATAACCTTAAACATTAAATAAATTACTAAATTTGGAAACTCTCAACTTGTATTGAACCAAGTTAATGGTATATATTATCATTTTAATGAGATAATTCAAAAGTATAAGAATCATGTTGACATACTTTTGACTACCTTTGACCATTATGAAATTTAACCCAACCCGCGTTCCACTAATAAATTTTTTGACACCATGCCCTATCTTTCTTTTGAAATCCCTTCTTAACCCTCTAACTCAAAAATCTTTGTCATAGTACAAAGCTTTAATCACCTTCTTATCTAATTTGAGACATTAACCTTGTAGGAAACATTGAAACTAACCCACGTGACCTTTGTTATAAGCAATTTGTTGACTATCTTTCCCTTTTAATTCTACCTCCATATCTTATTTGGATTGGACAACAATATTTTCTCAAAAGTTTCTCTCTCTATGTCATCATGAGTGGTCTTTTCTATAAACATGGATTTGACGCTATCCTATTACGATGCCTTAGGAGTTTTGAAATTCTGAACACCATCAAGGAAGTTCATGATGGGATTTGTGGGGGCACTTTAGTGGTTTAGCTGTCACTAAGCATATCCTTCACGTGGATATTAATGGCCAAACCTAAACCATGATTGTTGTTACTATTTTAAGTATTGTGTGAATTGTCAACAAGATTTTAATCCTCATCACACCTCTAGTCACGCCTTACAAGATGCACAAGACCTTTGGTCTTTCTTTCAATGGGGTTTGGATATTTTTGGAGAGATCAACCCTAATTCTTCCCAATGCCATAAATGGATTATTACCACTACCAAATATTACACTAAATGTGTGGAATCCATACCTCTTATTTCTATAAAAGTTGAGTCTAAAATCTGTGATTTCATCAATCATCACATCATTTTTTTCTTTGGTGTTTCTCACCACCTCATCAATGATAACGGAAAATAATTTTTAAAAAAAAATCATATGGAAACTTTGTGATGTATTTGGTATTTAACTTAGTTTTCTTCAACTTACTATCCTCAAACAATTGGCCAAGATGAATCAACAAATAAAACCTTAAAAAAATTATTATGAAAGTGGTTAACGATGATGGAAAGGATTGGCATACACACATTCCTTTCATATCATGGGCTTACCACACTAGTATTCACACCTCAACTAGCACCACACCTTTATCTTTGGTCTATGGTATAGAAGTTATCTTGCCTCTCGAATTCTAAATTCCATCTCTTCATATCTCACTCAAATATATGCTCCACGATGATGAATGTTTCTAGAATCATTTGGCACAACTTGAGTTATTAGATGAACGCCATATAAATGCTCTTGATCACCTCAAAATATACCAAAAATGTATCAAACATGCCTATGATAAACATGTCCATGAATGAACCTTCTAGGTCGCCGACCTCGTCCTCAAGGAAAATCATGTAAAAAAGTGAAGAATAGTAAACGGGAAATTTTGAGCTCCTAATTAGCATGGACCCTATATCGTTACTCATGCCTATGCATCAGGTGCTTATCATTTATATTCACTCAAAGGTAAACCCAAACCTAAGCCCCTCAATGACTTACATATTTGAGCATTCTATTATTGAATCAAGTCTTGTATCATCTTCTTTCTATTAAACACTTGTCCCTTGAGAAACATCCACCTTGAACTTAACTATTTTAAGGATCAACGAATAAATAAGAATCATGTGATTACCCATCACCTTTCATCCTTATCTTCAATATGAGCACCACGACTCTACTCAATGCATGATTCTCATGGATAATTTTTGTCCTTTTCAAGATGGAATCCCATTGTAATTTTTCACTTAAAACTTCTCTTTCATAGCTAACCCCTGTGTGCTATGGTTTTGTCTTCATAAAAGAAGCATATAATTCTCTATAGTCTTGTCCATGACCTAAAAGTCCACAAACAATTCAAAAGTAATATACAGTATTTTCAAATTCAATATCCTTGAGTAAAAATTATAGAAAAAAGGTGAATCCATCTAAAAGGACATCTATCTTTGTATATTGTTGCTATAAATAGACTCTTCCCTTGAAGGAAAACTAGACAAAGCTAGCCCTATTATACCTAATCTATGAAAAATGAAGACTAGTTCTATACAAATAAAATAAAAATATTCTAAAGCTTCCCGAATTGATAAACTTCACAAAGACCTCAAGGAGATATCCTACTCATCCCACATAGAATTCCCACATTGATTAGTCTATAAAAAAAATGTAAAGACAAAGATAACATTTTTTTATGGACTCACCTATTTTGATCTTGAGTATCTTACCGAAGAGGAATGTTGTCTCACACCAGGTTATGCTAAAACAACCTCTTTCACCTCACCACCTTTCCTTTATAATCTTATACCTACTCAAGGGACATACCAAAAATGTGACATTTCATGATCATGTGACCTTATTCACCCTTAGAATAGTCAATCATGCAACACATTTAGGGTTTTATGTTCATAAGCCAATCTTTGGTATGATAGACTTGTAATGGTTCTTACCACTTAGGTGGCTTTTTGGTATCCTCTTACCATTCACCTATTTTCTTACTTATTTCTCCTCCTTCACAGGACCATACCTTTGACACCTACATTCTAGGAATACCTCTTCCACCAACATCACCCATATCTATTCAACCTAGACTCAACCATGCCTATTCGACCTAAATTCAGCCATGCCTATGACCTAAACTCAACCATGCCTAAATGACCTAAACTCAACCATGCCTATTCAACCTAAATTCAACCATACATATTCAACCTAAACTCAACCATTCCTAAATGACCTAAACTCAACCATGCCTATTAGACCTAAAATCAACCATGCCTAAATGACCTAAACTCAACCATGCCTAAATGACCTACACTCAATCATGCCTAAAACCTACCGACCCATTCATCTCCCTTATCATATTCTTCCCTAGCTTATGGGATAACTACATCGTCCTGAGCCCCCTTTCCACCGGGGCTATGTAGGAAACACTCGAGGGTATGGGACCCTTTGAGGTTAGCTCAGCCACTTTTTCCCTTAACAAATTTTCCCCCTTTATATTCACATTTTACCCTAGTTAGTTTCCATTTTAAACAAAACTTGGAAATTAATATATCATAAAAACATACATACCTACCATTTTATAACATCAACCATATCATACATCAATCATTTAGCATTTCCATGATATCAATTACTTGGAAATTTAACCACAACATACATACAATCCATTATTTCCATAATAACAATAACTTGGAAATTAAATCAAACGAAAAAAATGACAAAACCATGCTTATAACAAGACTCCACCATGCCTATACCTGACTCCACCATGCCTATATGACCTAGAATCAATCATGCCTAACTCAACTAGTTTCCATGATACATAATAACAATGGAAATTAAAATCAACTACCTTATACATCCAAAGAAACATTATCAACTATATAATGGGATCATATGTGTATCAATACATATATACACCGATATAAAAATATCAATATCTCAAAACTCTCATGTACAATCTCACTTATTTGGCATGCATCCCGGTATATATATCAAAATCAAAATAATGTTACTATATCACATATGGATATTAATCATCTCCCACCGATACCCTCCTCTCTCGGTCTCACTTGTCTCCTCCTCACTACCAATCATGCTCCCTACCAACATCTCACCACCCCTTGTTGGTCCATGCTATCCTCCATTTCTTCCTCTTTAATCTCTGTGGGGCTTGGTATGGGGAACTATTAACCTCACCTGGCCCTATCTCTCGGGGTTGACAATGCCCTGTGGTACCCTAACTATGAGTCCTAGATCTAGTCCTTTGAATGGATACCTACTAAGCTCGATACTCGGCATATTAAGGAACATCAATCCCTATGGTGGGTAGATTTTCCTAATAATAGTGAGCCTTGTTTAGGGCATCCCTAAACCTCTCCATGGATATAGTATACGGTGGTGCCATTGGCCTAAATGTACCCTATGAACTCTATCCACCCAAGCATGTACCTTACCTCTTGGTGTAGGTTCCTATACTATGAGGCCCTATCCCTAAGCCTATGTTGGTGCCTATGCAGCTCTACTTAGGCTTTTGGGCCGCAAATTGTGCATATGCTATGGCCAACTAGCCCAATAATCTAGCCACCAATGTCCGTATAAGGTGTCTACCTACCCTTCATCCCCATCTCCACCTTGTGCGGGAGCTTGTGCTTATGCTACATGGGCCTATAGGCTCATCACATATGCCTGCAAGGTGGTCACCTAGCATGTGACCCTGTCAGTTGTCCCCGAAACCCTATACTATGT
Organism: Taxus wallichiana var. yunnanensis; assembly: GCA_018340775.1. Classification (NCBI taxonomy): domain Eukaryota; kingdom Viridiplantae; phylum Streptophyta; class Pinopsida; order Cupressales; family Taxaceae; genus Taxus; species Taxus wallichiana. The sequence continues at coordinate 41,260,345 of CM031240.1, read as the reverse complement.
GCTTGTAGGGCAGCCACCTATATCTATAATGTATCCCTCTACACTATGACTATTGCTAAATCATGATGCCTTGACCTTAGTGGTGCTGCCCGTAGCTATGCCACCCACCACTACTTGTATCCATTGGTGAGACCCACATCATTAATCCATCTATCTAACACCTGTTCCTCCTTTCCTATGGGAACACTTGGATGTGGTGGAGATATGGGTCTCTCCATATCATCTCTATGGTACTGTGGGAAAGGTGGGGGCACATCCTTCCGTAATCCAAATTTCCATCTAACCCTGTCCATAGGTATCATCTCATATTGTCGACACGCCACCCCTATATCCATATCAATAAATGAAGCTCCTCTAACTCATCATCCATGCCTCTATATGAAAAAAATTTAACATATGGTTTCAACATGATATCCATCATTGATAGGCCTTAAAACAACCACCTTTAGTATATAACATCATATATGGCCCTTCTCACTCCAAGTTGTACCACTACTAGTACCCATCTCCTGAAGCCCACTCTATACAAACCACCCCCAAATCATTCTTGTCATGGTAGCCAAAATGGATGCACACACATAGTGTTCTCATACTCCCAGTAGTGTAACAAGAATGTACACCACATACAAAACCTCCTTAACCTACTATATACCCATAGCTCCCTATACCAATGGACTAGAAAATCCAAAGTGCTTTAAGAAAAGTAGACCCCAATCCTTGATCATTTCATGTAACTCCCGCATCATTGCTCATGGAAATATCCCGCCTCGAGAATCCCGGAGAGAAAACAAACTATTACCACCATCATCAAAACAAATAGCCTGGTCTCTTATGGATATGCCGCATACATATCCACATAACTTAGATTCGTGTTTTGATAACTCAGCATGCCCATCACCTCACCAAATGTCCCCACTATGGGCTCCATCTACACCTCGGCGACAAAATCAAATACATTGTCTCCCCCAAAATATAGGAATATGTAGGATGCTATATACATCATCTAATGTGATGGTCATCTCACCAATCAACAGATGAAAGGTATTGGTCATGGAGTCCCATCTATTGATGAGAGCGACCATCAAGCTAGGATCTCAGCCTATACACCTATAACACCTTATCGAACTCAGTCCCAAATCTATTATTTTCTCCCACTCCTCAAATTTCATGCTTAATCACATCTATACCAATAGAGGTGGTACTCTATCTCTCATAGTCAACTGATCTCTCACTTGCATCAACCAAAACAACACTGTCAAGTAAAGAAATTCTCACATCACATATTCCTCAAACCTCAACTAACCTCATACTTAGCCATTTTTTACCAAATCATACCTAACACCATCAATCATACTTACCCTTGACCTAGTTTCTATACCTACCCTTTATCTATTTAACCTAGAATCCTATTATCTTAATTCTCGATACTTACCCACTATCATCAATCATTTAACTTACTTACCTATCACACACCTGCACAATCATGCCTTACCTACACTCACTTTTCCCTCTTCCACCTATATTAATATTCACCTACCCCTACCTCACCTTTTTTTTTCTTTCCCAACTAACTCTTATTCAACCCAATGACTTTTTATAGTGTCGACATTGGTCACCTTAATCATAATCAGTCATCTTAATTGGTGTCCACCCTTTAATCGATAGATATCGGTAAACCAAACTGACATCGCCAACCCTTACCAGATGATGTTGCTAATTTTTGGCAATAAACCGAAACCCCACGTCCTCCCATTTCAAAAATTGACCAAAACCCACTAAACACCTATGCTACCCCACAAAATTTAGCCTTACTATCATTTCCCAACCTATTTAACCTATATTTGACCTTCCCCTACCTGAATTTCACCCATATTCACCCATATTTTTAAAACAAAAATCCCCCTAAATTCATTCATTTTTACCCAAATGTTTTAAAATAGGGCCTGGGATTGATTCCTACCTCCGGTCAGTGTCATCTCCATGGTGGTACCTCTCGGTATTTGTGCAGTGGTCCTCCTAATCCCTCTCCCAACTCTGCCATGGCTAAGAATTCACTCCTTCAATCATAACCAATCTGAAAGATCCACTCAATCACATGGTCCCATCCACTAGATATGAATCACCTCCTCGCAGATGTTGACTCTGCTCACACTTATGCTGTTGTTTTTCCACTTTCACACACTGTCTCACTTGTCATTTTCAATAAATAACAATCAAAAATGAATCAGTAAAAGTGGATTTTTCCTTTTTAATCCCCAAATCAACATGACCGACATCGGTCAATTCATTCCCTAGTAAACCAATATCGGTTAAGCTATAACAAACATCGGTCATCTCAATTAACCATATGGCCTCAAAAATTCCCATTTTTTCCAAAATATATGTTCTTTGCACCATTTACCCTTAAAACTACCTATTAGGCTCACCCAAAATCTGTAGGCCCAACAAATCATTCGTTCTCCTTCCGCAGTGCCATACATATTCATTCCCTAATTACATTTAGGGACATGTCTTTTGCTTATACCTTGGCTCTACCCATGACCCCACCTACACAACCGCACCCGACACTCTAATTGGATGTTCAAATTTGTGTACTTGCTAGACCTTGAAATTTTGCTACCCATGTTGTTCAGCCTAATGACCCCACCTTGCCTCATGTCATGATGTTTATCTCGACAAAACCTTGGGTGCCATGGAAAAAAACCTATTACCCATTCCTACACCTTTCCTAGTTGTGATTCAGGACCATATCATATACCATGGATACCTTAACCACTTCAACCTCGTTTGGATAAACCTATTGATCTTCGATGAAGTAGTGTTTATAAGCTCTTCAACCTAGTACTTTATCACAATCTATACGTGTGCGTGTGTTTGATTACCATTACCTGCTACCCAACTTTACTATTACCCTTACCTATAACCCATCCACCCTTATTTTTAATAACAATCTATTTATAAAACCATTCCGAGACTTTGTTTCCTACCTCATTAGTTCCTTCTTAGAGGGGATCACTTTCATTCATACTTGGGGCAACTAATTCTCCACTCATACCTAGGATAGCGACTTCCTATTTTTTTCAAAGATCACTTATTAATACAATTTACATGATAATATGAGCAAATGTAGAACCAAATTTGGGTCACATTCCCCTTTTACCCTTGAATTAGTTAATGTAACACATCATGAACCTTCATCCCATATTAATATCCATCCTCATATTATTAATTACTTTAATTAAGTTTAAGTTAATTTCATCCTCACACCTACACCTCATCATTACACCTCACCCTGGACCCATTCCAGGGGCATTTAACTCACAGTGACCAAGTAATAACTCGAGCATTGAGTCACCACTCCCAAAGATCTTGAGTCACTAATTAACCTAACTAACCAATAATTCTTCCTAAACCTCACCGGACTTCTTCTAAGATCTTCCTACCTTCTCTCATGAGAACTTCACTTCCTAAGAAAACTCCAATTGGAAAACATGCCAAATCTTGTAAGATCTACTTATTTTTAGTAAACCTACACTTCCTTTCCTTAACTCGATGCTAGTTACCCTTGACCAGATGTCTGTCACACATAATTGCCATCAGTTACTTTATATACAATTTTGCAACCTTTTACCTAGGTTTATCATTTTAATTTTTAGGAGAAATATTGCATTCAAGCATGAATCCAAATCCTCCCAACATCCATACGACACAAAATACTCAATTGTAGGCCCAACAAATCATTTGGTTCTCCTTCCAGAGCATTGGAATACTCACGGGAACATTACAGAGTACTATCGTGACACTGAGTCTAGAATCTCTTCACGGATCAACTACCCTCCACCTTCACCTACCAGATCTATAAATGTAAGTAAGTATATGTGATTTCAACCATATTATGCTTTCTTAAAGTATATATTCCTTACCTCTTTCATTATACTTTATTTTTGCATGTATTCCTTTATCTCCACCTCCTCACCAATCTACCAACCCAACCACCTATAGCCTTTTTTCCTTCAGTAACTTCCCCCTCTATATCCCCGAGTCTTCTCAGTAATATCATGAACCTAACCAAACCCTTCTTACTCTTTGTGCAATCACAGAGAAGCCCCAAAACCATTTTTAACAAATTATTGTCAATTTCCCCTACGACGCTTGCTTACCTAACTACCCTTGGTTTCACCTATATATTGACATCGGTCACACCGAGCGATATCGGTTTCTATGTTATTTCATTCATTTTGACAAGCAAGCCTCTTAATCAACTAAAACTAACCAAGACCTCATTCGATCAACCCCAGGACCCTGTAAGACTTGAAAAAACCCAAAATAACGTACCAAACCTCTAGATTTAATCATAACCTTTCCTATCATATTAGATTTTTTTATTGTATTTTCACGAGATACCTAAATCGTATAACTACAGTAGGATTTCCTTACATCATGAAATTTGCATTAAATTGTATTTGAAAGTGGATTGAAAACCTTTTAGGAAGCACCTTGCTTCTGGATCTAGCACTCGCTAAGAAGTCTAGTAACCTATATTATTAATACTATTTGGTAGTCTTGTTGTGTTTCTTACATAGGTCGTTCCTCCAAGCCAAAGGGGAGATCTTCATAATTATCTTGGATCAAAAATTCAATAATGCGTGCATTCAACCTTCAACCTACATCTCGAAGTATTCCTCCTAACCTATTTTCTATTCATTTTTAACCAAAAGGAACAAATTAGGTGAAATAATAGGCACGGAGTGTATAAAAGTGTTGAAAACCCTTAGTGGATCTTATGTTTATTGGGCATAACCAAATATTTTTGTAGCAAGGTGGATAGGGTGTGGAGGCTGCAAATATGACATAATGACCTATAGGTCTTTAATAGACTAGATAGACCATGGGATAATTATATGGAAAACTTACAAAGAATATTGTGGAAGGTCTAAGGATGTGATAGAGTTATGTTGTATGGGATGATTTATGTGATTGGAGGATAGATTTCCTAAATAGGTAGAGTTGTTTTAGTATGAGAGAGTGACTTCCTAGTTTGGTGTCACATAAGAGGTTCCCCAATCTATACATTTGGAAATATTTAGTATATGTAGCGAGGAGGGTAGGGGCTATTGTAGGGCCCATAATAGAGGAGTTTCTATTAAAACCTATAGATGATTTTGATCCATATATACTTCATATTTGGTGAAATGTTGTGGGATGTACTCATGAATATATGGTGGTAGGCATATCTTCATATATGTGTTTCTATTTACTCTTGTCATTGATGGCATAGGTGGGCCACCAAGTGGGTCGATAGTAGCGTAGGAGTGGGTGGAGAGGGCCCTGCCCCTGACACAAATTTTGTGGTGTATGTGGTAGTTAAACGTGAATATTGAATGATATTTTGTTGTATATATTAATTTGGAGAGATAAAACAACTTTTCATTCATTCAACTATGTGAGGAGAATTAAATAACAACTTTTCACTAACCTTTGCACATGAGGATCTTCAAGAAACCTAAAATGGCTAAAACTTGTAATTTTTTTATCAAATTCAACTTAAATGGTTTGTATAATCATAGTTCCATATTTTAAACACCTCATGCACCCTACATAATGTCCATTCAATCAAAAAATTGCTCATTCTTCAAGAAAAACTTACTATCTCTTACCTTCCTCTATTGGCTCTTCACACCTTCACTCCTTCACTCAATGAGAAAATTTTAATTTTTAGATTCAATAATTCCTTCAAACCCCTTTAACCTATTTTATCACCTAAACCAATATTATATTAATCATAAAATTTTCTCAAGAGGAATCAAAACACCAAAATTTTCCATTCCTGTCAAAATTGGCCTTCTTGCGCTCTCTCAAAAGAAATAGTGTGTAACAAATTTATGTCATGTATATATTTTTATTCATCACTCTAATTTCTCTACAAATTTTATATATTTTATAAGTATATACAATTATCATATGGTCCAAATTTCATCCATTTTCATAATGGAATTTAAAAGTTATAACTATTTTCCCAAGCGAGACATTATGTCAAACAATTTGCATGCATTCTAAGTCTACATATAAAATACTTCACAACTCAAAAATTACTTAGACTTAACGTAAAATATTAAAAAAACATTTGTAGAATGAAATTTTTAATCTAAGCACTAAATTTTGAGACATTTGGAAATTAAATGCAAAAGGTATCACTTTGTTGTCCCAAAACAGATCATTAAAACTTGCATACACAGTCACTGTATCAATTTTCAAGTTAGAAAACAGGGAATTTCAACTCATCATTTCTCCAAACCTCATGAAATGATGAAAGTAAAATATATAAATAAAAATAAGGAAATTATTTCAATTTATTCAAATACAAAACTCATAAACATGCTGCACAAAAATAAGATCATATTCCCAAAACAAAGTTTCACTAAATTTTAACCATATTTGCTTACAAAATTTTCCCTCTCCTTTGATCCATGAGGATTTATTCTTCTAAACCTTCTCACCTTCCTCATAAGGTCTCATTATCTCCCTCTCTCTCCTTCAAATTACTACTCTAATTTGAATTTCCTCCTCTTTTAATGTCATTTTTCTTTAATTCATAACATATTTGATGACTCATCCATATCTCTTCATATGCCCACTCACATTATGAGGAATTTCTAATTAATTTAGATATTTTATGATTCACATACACACTTGAAGACTCATTAAAGATCATAGGATGCATAAAAACCCATCAAGACACTTTTACCTTCTTAGAAAACTTATATGTCTCTTTTACAACATTAGGGATTTGAATTACACTTTTGGAGGGAAACTCAATAATTCAACTTTTGAGTACTTAATCACCTAAAAGTCTACTTTATGAACTCAATAAATGTTATCACACTCTTTTCAACCACAAATAAGGAGAAATTTGGAATTCTTGTGTTCTTAGAAGATTCTCTTGCATCATACTCCCAAGATGGAAAAAGTCTTCATATCTATGTACTTGCATACTTGCATAGCCATGCTTACATTTTCTTTTCTGGTCCTTATATTTATTTCTTCACTCCCATGGTCCTTATGTGCTTCACATCCACGTTGGTACCATATAGTGTTATTTTTCCTTCCATTTTCTTTGACATTGTTTACTTTCTTCTTGATCACAATCTTAACTTTTTTCTTTATTTGTTCTTTGTTTTTCTCTTTCATCTTCATATCCATGGATTTTTTATCTAAAATGAGAACTTCTTCTTGCATTTTCTTCTCATAAACTATCTTAAGATAATTTTCTTCAATATTCTTCATTTCTTTAGCTATAAAACTTGCACAAACACAATCAAACATAATATTAGATGAAAAATTTGGAGACCATTTGGTCTCATTCATTGTTTCTTCCATCACTTCTTGCTTCTCTTCATCTTTGTCTTCTTCTTCTTCATGGTTCATTTGCATTTCTTCTTCAATTTTTGTACCTTCATCTACTATCTCATCCTCTTTTTCATTATACTTCCCTCTTTCACCATAAAAATATCTATCATGTACTTATATTTCACTCTCTAACTACTCTTCATCTTCATAAACAAACAATTATTGTGAGTTTTCTTCTTCTCCATCCGTTTATAAGCCTTCAAAATGACTTAAAAATTATTATTATATTTCTACTTGTTCTCCCTTTCTCTCATTCTAAACTCTTCCACTTATATGCTCTTAATTTTCAGGTTCTTGTTCTTCTATGGAGGCTAAAAATCTCCCTATTACCTCTTCTTCATCTTCTATTTTCATGCCTTCTTCAAGAATGACTTTCTTCTTCACTTCTTATTTCTTATAGAATTCTTCCTCTCTTCTCTTTCACCTTTCTTAAGCATTATCTCTTCATTTATTACTTGTACCTTCATTTGCATTCTCTTCCTCCTCTCTACAAGTATCATTATGGGCCATTTGATCCTCTTTCTCAATACTATACCAATCTCCTCATTTACTTCTCTCATCAACATAGTCAAATTTTCCACCTCTCTCTTTAACTCACATATCTCTTGTTGCATAAACAAGTCCATTTTACTTTCTTGTTCTCTTTTCTTCTTCTCTCTTTTATTTCTCTAGATATCTTATTTTTTATCTCTTTTGGTGGATTATGATATCTATCAATCCCTTAATTCTTTATTCTCTCTCTTTATCTCCATCTCCTCTCTCTGATGACGATAAGAATTTTGAACCTTTCCTATAATATAAACCTCAACTTGACCTCACCTAATATTTCGGTTTCTTCCAAACTTTTAATTTATTCTTATCTCTTCAAGGGATTTTCCACTTTCTCTATCTTCTTGCACTTTTTCTTTCTTGGTATCTTACCTATCAAAATCTCCTTCAATCATTCACACATAACTTGTGGTTAGCAATAAAAATATGTAAATTATATAAATTCCACACTCTGATACCTAATCATGAAGAGAGATATTTTTTTTTCATGCATTCAACTATGTGAGGAGGATTCAATAACAACATTTTACTAGCCTTTGCACATGAGGATCTTCAAGAAGCCTAAAATGGCAAAAAAATGTAAATTTTGATGAAATTCAACTTCAATGGTTTGTATAATCACCATTACCTATTTCACACACTTCATTCACCCTGTATAATTTCCATTCAATGAACAAATCATCATTCTTCACAAAAGCTTGCTATATCTTACCTTCCTATATTTGTTCTTCACACCTTCTCCACCAACCTTCACTCAAAAAAGAAAATTTGGATTTTTAGCTTCACCAATGAATTATAACCCCTTTACCCTATTTCATCACCTCAAATTTTTATATCATTCATAAAATTGGCTCAAGAGAAATCAAAAACAAAACTTCATCTTTCATGTCAAAATTACCCTTCTTGTGCTCTTAAGAACAAAAATCTGCAGCAAATTTCATTGTGTATATCTTTTTCTCGAACAATTCCAATTTCTCTAAAACTTTAATATTTTTAGAAGTATCTACAAGGGATTATGCTCCATATTTTATCCATTTTCATTACGTAATCTAAAATTTATCACTATTTTCCCAAGCAAACATTATGTCAAATAGTTTGCATGAACTCTCATTCCGATAGAAAATACATAAAAATCCAAATAAAATCATAATTAAAGTAAAATATTAAAAAACCATATTTTGAATGAAAATTTTCATCTAAACACCAAATTTTGATACATTTTGAAATTATATGCAAAAATTATCGGTGTTGTCCAAAAATAGGTCATTTGAACTTGCACCACATCATTGTATCAATTTTCAAGTTTGGAAAAAGGAATTTCAAATCATATTTTCTTCAAACCTCATGCAAGTATGAAAGTAAAATATCTAAATAAAAATAAGGAAACTATTTCAGGGTTCTTCAAATACAAAAAAAACATCTTTGCCGCAAAAAAGAAGATAATATTACCAAAACAAAGTTTCACTAAAATTTAACCATATTTTCTTACAAAACTTTCCCTTTTATCTGATTCATTAGGAGTTATTATTAAAACCTTCTAACCTTACTTAAAAAATTTCCTTCTCTCCCTCTGTCTCCATCAAAAAATTCTCTAATTTGAATTGTCTCCTCTTTTAATTTTACCTTTCTTGAATTCATAACTTATTTGATGATTCATCCATGTCTCTTCATATGCCCACTCACATTATGAGGGATTTAACATTAAGTTAAACATTTTATGACTCACATACACACTTTAAGACTCATTAAACATCCTAGGAATCTCAAAAACCCATCAAGACACTTTTCCGTTATTAGAAAAACTTATATTATATTTTACAACCTTAGGAATTTGAATTACACTTTTGGAGGGAAACTCAAAAATTCAAATTTGTGAGTGTTTAACCACCTAAAACTCCTCTTAGGAAATAAATACATGTTATCACACTCTTTTCAGCCATGAATAAGGATAGCTTTATAATTTTGGTATTCTTGGAAGATTCCCATGCATCATATATTGATGTGCTAACATTGGGTTCGTATATTAAATTGTAGGTGATGGATATTGGATAATGATTGAAAATTCTATAGTGCACATGTTGGCTTGTAATGTGCCTCAAGATGTTGTTGTGGGTGTGATATATTAGAGCATGTGGAATATATTGTGGGTGATCATGCCAATTTGTTTGATGACATGGTAATTGAAGTAGTTACATTTGTGGTGTTATGGGTTGAGAGATATGAGGAAAATGTCAAGTTAGTGATCACGAGAGATATGTTTATTAATATACCCTCATTTATAAGAAAATATGGATTTAGGGGACCAAATTCATCCTTTCTACATGCGTCGGTAGCCTTGTTTGAACTAGCATGGGTTACGTGATCGACACCGGTCACCTATGCAAAAATATATTTTTAAATAATGGGTCAAAATCAACCCAAGAATCTCCTTATGAAACTTTAAAATAAAAACTTAAATGCAGTTTGAATGTTACCATTCAAGAAGTATATATATGGATATATACACATTTATATGTACATATACATATGCATACTTTTGAGAGTAGTTTTATCCTTGGAATGAACAAAATAAGAATGCATTTCTACATATTTAAATCTTATGCAAATATTAAATATATAGATAAATCCAAATGGAATCTAAATTCATCCATGTAATTCCCAAAATATATAAGGGTGATCAAACACTCACAACAAGAGATCCTGGTAGAAGAACCAATAAAGAAACTTGCATAATAAAATGATCCAAACCCTAGGAATCAATAAAACTGAAATAATGAAAGAAAGGGGGAGAGAAATCCTCCCATTGCAGACCTTGTACCATCCTCTTCAACATAGTTCCATCTCAAACTCCCTTTCCTCCATTCTCGCCTTTCCCTGGAGCATGACATGTGGAAATGGAGTCACATTTGTTACAAGGAATGATTAAGAGGCCATAAGGATACTTAGGGAAAAATAAGGAACCCTAAGATCTAAGGGAGAGGATTAAATGAATCCTACGATTGGGATTTAATCCTCATCCCTTAGTGATGGGTGAATAAATTTAACTAATCAAGCCCTAAGAGTATGTTTTCAGGTGTGTTGATGTTTAAATAGGTTGAAATTTTAATGGGTAATATATACTTTATTTACGTCTTTTATTTTTCAATTTTGCATGGGATGTGTTAATGTATTAATTGGAAAGTTAAAAAGGGTTAATGGGTGTATGTGTTAGGGAAAATATTTATAGGGGTGGTTTAGGAATAATGTTTCTATAATATGATTAATGTTCCAAAGGGATGTTATTAAAGTTAATTTAAAGGATGGAGAATAAACTATATTTGATTGTTTTAAATTTATTATTAACTTAAGGTGGATAATTAAATGAAATTAATTAAAGATTAATTAATAATTTTAATAAAATTAATTGTGGAATTAATTAAGGGAGTGGGAAAATTAACGAAGTAATATTAATGGACTAAATAAATAAGCTCTTTATAACCATAACTAATGTATTTGAAAATTTATCAACTTACTTTTAATGTAATCAATTTTTTTTCATGATTTTCTAGCTGAGTGTTGTTGTTTTGGCATGGTTTCATGTAGTAATTTTCAGGCGTCCACATTCAGATCAGAGCCTTGGTTTCAACACTTAGACCTTGGAAAATCATAGGAACACAAGAACCTTTTGGTGAAACCTAAACCTAGGACACTTGAACCTCTTGAAATTAGAATAATAATAACAATAATAAAAAATTTCAGATTGTTGTATTCGGTTATCGGAGATGTTAATTCAGTTTGATATTCTTATGAGCTTCCTGAGTGTTATAAATTTGGTTCCTTGCTAAAAACATTGGTTAATGGGTTCCTAACTCTTGGTTATGGTCGCTTGCTGATTTGACCCCATAGAGACCCTCCCTTTTCTAGATTGTTATTGTTCTTGGAGCAACATTTGAGAATTAGTACTAGAGGTAATGTTTATGGTATCCAAATATTGGTTAGCTACTTTTAATTCCCCTTTTTCTTTGGTGATTTGGAAAGTTGGGTATGGTTTTTCGGTGGCTGCATACTTGGGTGATGTTTGTCGCCTTGAGGAGTTAATCCCCTTATGGGAGAGTAGATATCTTGACATGATGTCATATTAGATAATTTCTTGTGTGTATATTCTTATATGTGAGCTCAATGTAGAATACCCTATGGGAGGCCCACGAAGGGCTGAGAAGTGATTGTGATGTGGATATGTATTTGTAAACTTAAAATATTTTATCAAGGACCAACATTTTATTTTAATGATTTGTTGAGAAGCTTTGAGGTATTCTTATTATTATTTTTATCTTATTGTGAGAATTTTCGAGAATTGAAATGTGGCTACTTAGCCATTTCTTTTGATTGCTGAGATTTCTTGGATTTTATCTCTGTTTGGTGACTTGGAGCTTGGTTGGTTCGACACCACATGGCTAAATGTTGTGAGGTTTTCTTCTTTCTTCTTCTCTCTTGATGAGTTGGTTCTATTTCACTGTTTTATGTTCTCTCATCGTATGGGGGTACACCTTAGGTATCTTTATTGTTATCCTAGGTGCTTCAGTCACTCCTTTGTTTTGGAGTGACCCTCTTGACTCTAAAAATTCCTAGGAGAGGGCTCTCTCTGTTGCATAGTATAAATGGCACTTTTGATGGTAATTATGTTTCTTCTTATACCTTGGATAAATTTGGTTATACTCAAGTTCTTATGAACTTTGTGCTTAAATAAGTATACTTGTATTGATCTCTAGGACCCATGAGATAGATATAACCTTATTCACTTTAATTTTTAGTTTTGACCACACTTTAATGCATTAGTAGTAAGTTATGTCTAGGCAGATATGGGTTCATTAGGCTCCTTTGGACCTTTTGCTTAGAGATATTTGTTTTACAAGTCTTAAGTTTCCAACGTTTGTTGTGTTTATGTCACATTGTTTCATCTCGAGGTTATAACTCTTGACCATAGAGGCTCTATTTTAAGTAAATAATTTAACTTCCCCCTTGATAATATTGGTTGTTTGGTTGAAGATATCTTGTGGAGGTATAAGTTTTTTTTGGAAAATCTTTCTTATCTAGTGAACCCGTTTTGAGTTTAAACCATAAACATTGTTTTCTCCCTCATACTGATCTAAAATCCTTGAACTCATAAAATCAAATTTATAACTTCTTAATGTACTCCATCATCGCAAATGTTTCTAATACTTGTAGATACCCACTTGGAAAGCATTGGTGATGCACAGTAACTCTTGAAAACCCTTGTAAACTTGGTGTGTTCTATTTTGGTTAATAACCTCTTGGTTTCTATAGAGCTTAATAATGTGATAATCTTGACTCTTCCTACTCATTAAAAAATAAATTAATTTTGTATTATGATAAACTTGATCATCTTATAACTCTAATTGGGAGGCTTGGATCTTGAAACTTAATAAGTAAATTTTTGACATTAGGAAGATGGTTCCTTACTCTAACCTTGTAGTTTAATAGAAGAAAACAAAAATATATGTGAAAAATAGAAAACAATCATCTCATACTCCCCTAGAAGTAAAATGAATATTTTTTCTGCCTATATAGAATGGCGAGGTATCATACCAATATTGGTGATGACGCTTAATAACACAAGATATAGGATATCATAATACAAGGAATGTACTAATTAGAAAACTTATAAGAAATGTGCTTACCAAACGTAATTATAACTTGTATATTATAACTTGGAGTATGAAATGGATAATTTTATGGGTTTGAGAACAAGTAAAATGTACAAATACACAACCTTGATTGTATAAAAATCATTTTTGCATACCCTAAAACTTATAAAGGACATAATCTGAATGGTTGAATTAATTGAAAATTTCCTTTGAGATACCGTATGAGTATCTAATCTCAATTGCACCCTAATATTTTGGTTTTTTAATGATTGAGTACTTCCCACACCTCCCTTTGTTATATCAAAAAACAAACATATGTATAATGTTTAAACACAAGTTACATACTAGGTCATTTTGAGACCTCTCACTGGTTAGTATGGAATTTTTAGAAGTATACATAAGGATTTTATCACCTTGTTAGAATGGATTAATTGTTATGTTCATATTGGTGGACCTATGTCCATCTTACCAATGGTGGTAACTATTTGAACCTTTAAATTTTTCTTCCTAATATGAATAATGAAGTACCTTATTTATAGTGACGTGCTCTAGCCATGTTTTATCCCTTTCACATAGACGTGTATAATCCTCCTAGATGGAGCCTTCAGTGGTGTCGTACTCCATTTTTTCCTCTTAAATCATCATGTGTATGGTTTGAGATATTTTAGGTGTGAGTCTATATCCCTAGTTTAACAGAGGCACGTTTCTTTTGTTTGGAATAGGTCATTGGTGACCTAGGCTTATTAGAAAACATTAGAAACATATGTTAAGGTTATGGAGGAATTTTGGAATTCTACTTCCTTTTGGGGAACCATGTTGGTGACCCCTTGTTATTTGGGAGAAAAAGGGGTGGGTTATTTTAATAAGTTTCTACAAGAATGTCTCGGTGTGTTGTCCACTAAATTGTTAGTTGGATCGCTCTTGTTGTCTTTTTTTTATCCTAGCTCACCTGAGTACTCCTATGTGTTATAATATTAATTTTGTGTTTTTAAGTTCTTTTTGAGATAGGGAGGGTTTAAAATTAATAAATTTCATTTTTTTATAAAGTGAATGGAATCTCTTGTGTTGATTTGATAGAATGGTAAAATATTTCCTATCACCAATATGGAAATATTGTTTAATTGATTGGGTTTTATAAATCAGGATTAGTGGTGGTGTGTTGTGATATTTGGAGAAAAATTTAAGTTATGGAAACCTTGTGGCCAAGATCATGCTTAGTGTCACCATGAAAATTTAAGGAATTCTTCCAAATTATATAAAGTACTTCCAAAAATAATATACATCCTTGTAAATGCTTTGTTAAAATCAGGTACTTCCATTGTTGCTTAAGCTTATTTTGTGTGGCCCTGAAATTGTTGGTTCTATAAGTAGGTGTGTTTTCTCATGTAAAATTGAAGGTCATGATTGGTAGTTTTTAATCTTGTCTAAAATAACAAACCTTGAAGTGTAATTTGACCTAAGCAAAATTCTTACCCTTTCCTTTCTTACCATGTGTTGCACCCATGTGTGGCTACATGGACACCTTGTGTACACAAATTTCCTATTCTTCATGGACCTTAGTTGTCATTTATTGGGATTCCATGGAAAATTTCTTGTTTAAATGTTCTATGTTATAACTTGGTTAACCTCATAGAGATTATTCTCAGTAGGGTTAAATGCTCACAATATTGTTTAGAGGAGAATATTATCCGTGCCTTATATTTTCCCCTTTGTTTCACAATAGTATTGGACAAAACTCAGTTCCAGGGACACACTCCTAATTCAAATTAAAGAAACCTATGGAAGGCGTGGCTTCTATTATTATACTTTTCTTCCCTACCTCTTTTGTGACTTCTAGGAGGAAGTTGAGTCTAAGGGGAGGGGGATGTAGTGCCCACTCCTCTTTGACACTTATTTCTGTTATGCTCCTGCTTACTAGCTTCTTAGAGACATGGATATTGATATAGTATTCTGGTTAGCATGATTGAAAGACTATATGGACATTTGATTATTATGGTGATTTGATTTTTATCATGGATTGGATGGATGCCTAGATGACATTGGTAGACATTTTGTACATGTTGTTTAGCATTGCTTTACTATTATACTGACATCTTGGATTCATAGCAGTTGCAATATGTTTAGATGCATCATCTAACCATGTGAACTTTGATATTATGGTGTATTAATTTTGTGATGTTATTAGGTGATCAACGTGTATGTGAATTTCATGGTTGTCGTAAAATAGGAATGGTGATTATTGATAATTGTAAATGATTGAATTATGTTAGAATTGTATAACCTTGACAATGATATAACTATGATGTATGATGATGATATGATGGATGATTTATATATGTTTTTATTTCCTTGACATATTTATGTGGCCTTGAGGTCAAAGGTGGTATTATTTGTGGTTTTAGCAAACAAAATCACATAAAAAAGGTGGGATTAGAAAGGTCAATCAGATGCGTACACAAAATTATAGGGTACTTTGCACGCAAAACAATGTTACACATGCCCCAATGATGTACAGTCTCCTCGTAAGGTGTTCGGGATCTGAAAAGCTCTCCAAGTATGCGTTAACATCCCACATGTCTCGCTTAGCCCCTGTGTGCTTTTTTTTCTCTTCTCCCCTCTTTTCCTTTGTGTTTTGGTCTTGATTATGAAAACCGCCACCTGTGCAGTGGTGGTCTCTATAAACCGCCGCCCCTTTCAGGTGGCGGTCCTGCACATGTTTTTCTAGAACATTCATTTTAACGTGACTCATGTAAATTTCAACATTTACCAACTTTCTTTCACCACCTTTTCTTGTATTTATGATTTTGGTTCCCTGGAATAGTGTTTTTGCATTGTTTATGGTTAAAGAGTTCAATTTGGTTTTCACCTTTGGGTAAATGGGAATTCTATAAATAGCTGGCTTGTGCTCAAGCAAATGGCCCCTCAAATTTTCCTCTCATTTTCTCATTTCAATAGCTTAGTCTTTTAGTTTTGCTTAGGAATCAATAGTTTTATTTGTTGCATGCATAGTTAGTGTTATTTTGCTGTTAGGAAGCCACATAATCATCTTGTGCTAGTGTTGTTACTATTTCATGTAATCAATTGGAGTAGGATAGTTTAATTTTCAGTAGGAAGCCATTAAAGTTGTAGGTTTTGTTCATAAAAAGGATTAGTTTCAGGTTCGGACATTTTATGTTGTATGACTCACAATAAATCCCACTAGGAATTACATAAGCCAAGCTCTGTTCTCTTGCGCTATCCCTCTCCTACTCACATTATATTCAGTCTACATCCTAAGCTACCATTATTTCAATACCAAATTCTATTGATGCTAACATCACATGATTTTCTAGATTCATGTGAGCACGAAGGAATGAGGAGATCACACTGAGGGGACAAAGCCACACACCATCGGATTCACCACTGTTCTGCAAAATCTAGGTTCAAGATTTCAAAGTTCTAGTTAAAACATATCAAATAGAGTAGTCAATCATTTCATTTCAGTTAATCTCACTTTCGATATTGCTAGGGAAGTTGTGGGGATTAATAGTTTCTGAGAAACTATGATTCATTCCTCACTTCTGAGGTAGGATCGAGAGTCTTTCAAATAGATTAGATCAGTTATCTAGTTATTTAGAATAGATTTACAACTGCATAGGCAAGTAGCTATACTTGGCTACTTTGTTTGTTTTAATTTTGTTATTAGTTTAGTTGTCAATTTCTAGATATATTAAATAATTTCTCTTTTAATTTTGTTCAATATTTTATCAAAATACAAAATAGAGGATTAAATATAGAAAATGACCAAGCACACATTTTTGGTCAAACCAGCCAAACTACATATTACCCTAGATAAATATCTCATATGATCGTAGAAGGGCTTGAAAGGGAGAAACCGTTCGGTTGTGATCCTTTGTCCCATAGCTAAATGTAAGAGTCATTCTCACCGACATAAACACTAGCTTACGAATTCAGGTTGTTAGAATGCCTGTAAGGTATTCTAGAAGGTTGCACAACTTGTAGTTCTCAATATAGAGGCCAAAAAGGCATACGACTATTGGATACTAGGTATTAGGGATATATTCTGCACATGACCATAGGAGGTCCACAACAACCATGCATCTATGGTTGTGATCCACAGGTCCCACAACCCAACGGGCCCATAGGTCAATTAGACGTTGATGTTGGTTTACGCACACTAGTATTTAGGTCCTCTCCACTTCCACCAACCATCATCGCACAACTATCTTCACTAGACATAGCAGAAAAATCAAGCTAAGGATTTCTAGACTAGACCAGAGAATCGCCCATAGAATCCGCTATTTCCATCATCCATCTCATGACCCTATCTGGAGATATACATGAAACAATTCCAGGTCATTTTCCCTGTATCCCACAACCTATAGATCGGATCACGCTAGAGCTCGATATTGATTGAGATCCTTGAGTAGTTATCCTCACCGACTAATCTATCACACCATTCAGTTAGGAGGGCTTCTTTTCCTTAGATTCCTAGATTTCCATTAGTGTGTGTCAAGGATATAAGATTACCTAACTAGTTTAACTATACCCCATGTATATTCCATCCCCACTAGATGTCTCGGGATGACCTCGGGAGGTCGGGTGCGAGGAAGAGTTACTTGTAGATTCCCATGCTCTCTTGTCACTTTTCCATCGTAAAAAATTGGTGAACCCGACATGAAACAAACAACTATTTTACCTTTTCTCCTCATTAGCCTTCACATCATCTTCACTAAAAAATTGGTGAACCCAACGTGAACTTCCTACTTTCTTGTTCGGAGTCATATTTCTACCTGTTCATCTCATTAGTTTACTTTTCATCTTTTTCGCCTCATTAGCCTTCACATCATGCTTCACCCACAAAATTGGTGAACCTAACGTGAAAGAAACAATTCTTCCTCTTTTATTTTTCACTTCTTCCATCCACCTTCACTCTTTCCCATTATTCTACGGGTATTCATATACCCACCGAATATGTCGGGATTTGATGCATATGGTAGACCTCTCCTAGGTCTTGAAGCATACTACTATCAATTGAATAGACAACCATCACCCTCCCTCTTAGCATGGGGTGAAAACTATTCAACTAATTGGATTTCAACACAAACTCCACCTCAAAGGACTAGATATAGTTCGTCTTTCCAAATAGAGGAGTTGGATCAGCTCACCCAAACGCCACAACCAGAGCCTTCAAGCTCTAATAACATGATGCTCACTGGAGGGTTTGTTTCATCCCCTCAGGTTTTTCTTAGACCGCAAATTAGTAGACAATTAGATCCATACCTATTTTTAGATGATGAAAATTTAACACGTTATGCCAGGAATGAACAATGCTCTCAGAGTATGTACCCACCTATAGGAAGTTTACAAACACAACCCGAGGTCTCTTTTCAAGAAAATACCTCCATGCCACTACCTATAGGAAATTCCCTTAGTGAAACTTGGCAGGGAAACGATTAGTTCATAGTAGGGTACCATATGCCTATACAACCTCAGAATATACAACAAATGCCACTAAGGTAGAATACTGTGACTTCACCAAATGAAGTCATCTCAACTTTAGTAGAAAAAGTTAGAGGATTAGAACTTGCTCAAGTGAGTCAAAATTCTCAATTCATGCAGGTAGGAATTTCCAATCCTCCACATCATCCTAGCCAAGTAGACCTCCTCACAGGAATAGGCATGTTGGGCATGCCTCATCATTATTCACAACAAATTCCAACTAGAACCGCATTCTCAAACGCCGCTCCCATGGAGTTAGAACAAAAAACAATCCATTTCTAGGCAATGCTCCTCCATACTTAAACATGTATTCCAAATCACCACAAGGAGATATGTTCTCTTCTCCCGGCATGTTCACTCAACCACAAGGGTTTCCTTATGCCCCTATAAATACATATGCTATGCCATATCAACAACCCATCCCACCTCCACCCCCTCAAAGAAGAACCATCAATGGTCAAACCTATGTGATAGGGACTTATTCAGAATATTTGAAAGAACCCTTAGACTTCACCATATGAAGTGTCATGCTTTCAAGACCTCTTCTCGATCTACCCAAATACAAAGGGGAGGGATAACCTAACACATATATCAAGGCCTATGCCATAGCCATTCGAGAACTACTCCCTTGGGATGTTTGCTAAAATATTTCCCAAAACGTTATAGGGAATTGCCCTCGATTAGTACTATAGAATACCTGAAGCATCAATACATTCATTTAAACAACTCATTTCTGAGTTCATCAAGGCATTCAACATGAACAAACTGTTGAGAACAAGAATCAGGGAATTCTTGCATATTAAGCAAGAACACAATGAATCTGTTGCTCATTTCATCCAAAGATGGCGTATAGTTATTTATTCTTTGGCAAGTGCTCTGAACATGGATCAAATGGAACTATGTGATTTGTTCCTTCATTCTCTCAGTAGAGAGGTAAAGGAAGAAGTTCAGAAGTTTTCACTAAGGACTTACGATGAAGTACTCAAGAGCGCTCTCCAATAGATCAAGATGCTATAGATAGTGGTAATAAGACGTATGGAACAAACAAAGGTGGTTAATCATCCCCAAACTAAAACACTATGACTTATCCTAATACAGTAAATGCCAATCAAAGACCTAAAATCCTTAACAAGAATCACGGGGTGACAACCGATAATTAACTAACCAAGCTAAAAGGAAAATGTTGTAAATACTCCACCATTGGTTAACAATAAATGGAACAACAATTTTATCCAAAATCAATGTAGTGGATTTTAATCGTCCACGAAACAACAAAACAATGGCAGGTCCAACATAGGGTCCAACACAAAACACGACTAGATATCAAAACTATAACCAAAATAAAAACAACAATCGTAAAATTTGATCCTAATAGTTAATGGTTTAATCAGATTTTTGGAACCACAATATGTGCCAAACCAGCAACCTAGGAATTACAATCCTAACTTGTATTTTGGTTTCCACAAAATTCAAGGCCATGACACTAGGACTTGATGTGATTACAATAAATTCATGCAACGTCTGCTTTAAGAACAAACAAAATTTTTATAGATATTTTCTTAGCAGATCCTGTATCACTTGCGCTAAATACTTTCATGGGAGCAGTCTCCCCTCAAAACACATCCCTCAAGATCTTGAACGATTCGCTCCCAAATCACAATAACAAAAAATTAAATCCAAATGGGATGAAGGGTGTAACGGTAGGAAACAATGATCATGAAGCCTTGACTTCACTAAATCCACCTGTCGCACCGTAATTAGGAAGTCATCCACGACCCAAGATAGTCGGTTTAGTGGAGTTAGACACCGAGTTACACATGGAAGTCAGAATAAGGACACAAGAGTATTCCTCTCACCCAAATCCAAGTTAGCCGCTAGAGACAGATAACATCCAACCACCAATAGTAGTAAAACCCCTAGGTGCCTATGATTTAATTAATGACCTAACAAAACCTTCTCTCACATCTACTTTTTGGACTTCTTTGAAGAAATATCCTCCCCATAGGGCTGCTATTTTAGAAGCATTAGGTTTAGTTCATTTAATTAACATCACTCCACCTCCCGAAACACAGGTAAAACATATAGACTTTGATATCCACCCTCCAAGGCAGCCGGATAGGGATACTGAGTTTATATTCGACATAAACAAAATGCCAACAGACACTGAGATTACACGTAGAGGTGATCCAGCCTTACATTTACAAGTGTGGGTTTATAACAATTACATTAAATGTGCAATGGTTGATGATGGGGCAGCAGTTAACATAGTTCCCTTCTCTTTCCTATAAAAGCTAGGGTATTGAGAAACAAAATTTTCCACGACTTGGAATACACTAAGAGGCTATGATAGCCTTAAGGCCACGTCGATTGGGACTATAATACTACTAGTCACCTTAGGACCCAAAACAATCCTAACTGAGTTTTATATTATAGATCGGGAAACCAACTATAATATGATCCTCGGCCGACCATGGATACACCGTATGAAGGCAATCCCTTCTACGTTATTTCAAGAAGTAAGATTCTTGCACTTAGGAAAGGTATTCATAGCAAAAGGTGATCCAAAACCATTCGACATACACCTAGCGGACCTAAAGAAAAGGCCATGTGTTCACTCTGAGTTTGAACTCCCAACAAACCAACTTAATAAGCCAACCATCGCAAAACCAAAAGAGAAGTTGATACCTACAACGGAGTTAGAAGTTACGAACCTAATTAAGAATATCCCATCCCTCAAGGATGAGGCTAACATTATAGAAACAATATCACTAGGAACTACTACAAAGATTGTCGAATTGCTAGAACATGATCTACCAATTTTCCTACCATTTGATTCTATAGGCATGGGATATATCCTAGGTGTTGGTTCTCTTCCAGCAGAGAATCTCTACATGGTAGAAGTAACCAAAACTGACGAAATAGACACAAAATGTCCCAACATCCATCTTCCCAACTAAATATTGGAATCTCCATTTTGACATTATAGATCTTACCGAACGGCTTAAGACATTACATGCTCAATCAAGAAACAAGGGTCTTCGTAAAAACATACCATTTACGAACTTTCCTAATGCACGAAGGTCCTTGTCTAAAAAGGTCGGATGCTTTATAACCTTAATGGGTGAATTCAAATTAACTTTTGTAAACTAGAAGTCCATTAAGGGAAAAATCATTGCATATTGGTTAGCTGATAACCCATTGGATGGAGGTGATCTAGTAGATCTAGATTTTCTCGATGAATGCATATATTACGTCAAAACTAGACCTCCCATCTCTGAATGTCCTTGGTATACTGATATTATTAATTATATCATGGACCATACATATCCAGAAGGTGCTACACCACAATAAAGAAGGCGGTTATGCATTATCGTAGCTAAATACATTATTATAGAACAAGTGCTCTATCGTAAGGCTTTCGATGGAATGCTTCTAAGGTGTGTTGACATAGAAGAATCCAAAAGATTCTTCATGAATCCCATGCTGGGATATGTGGAGGCCACTTCATTGGTCACGCCACTTTGCTGCAAAATACACCAAATGGGCTATTTCTGCCCACTCTATAACACGACGCAATAGAGTTTGTACGCAAGTGTCATAAATGCCAATAATTTTCCCACGAGACTCACATGCCAGCTTAAGCTCTACAACCAATCGTAACTCCATGGCCCTTTTCTACATGGGGCCTAGATTTGATAGGGAAATTCTCTCCCTCATCAACAAATGGCCATAACTTCATAATCATGACCACCGAGTATTTTACCAAATGGGTAGAGGTTATGCCTCTTACCACTGTACCAGGTTCCATGATCGCCAAGTTCATTTTAAACCAGATCATTTGCAAGTACGGTGTCCCACAAATCATTATCTTAGATAATGGTACTTCCTTTAAGAATGATGAGGTCCATGAGCTATGCAATAAATTTAAAATAAATCATCATACAACCTCCCTGTATTACCCTCAAGCTAATGGACAGGCTGAAGCAACAAACAAAACATTGAAATCTATTCTCCTTAAAACGGTAAAAGAAAACAAACAAGATTGGCATTTAAAGTTATACCTAGCCTTATGGGCCCACCAAACCTCAATAAGAACACCAACAAGAGCAACTCCTTTCTCATTGGTATTCGGCGTAGAAGTAGTTCTCCCACTTGAGGTTGAAATACCCGCTTCCGCATCTCACTACAAGGATTCTGATGAAGAAGCTTATAGAGAAACATGTCTCTCCCAACTAGAAATCCTAGATGAGGCCAGGTTAGATGTCTTTGACAATGACATAGAATCTATGCTAACTGGATGTGCCGGGAGTATTAAAAAAGGTCTATGAATGAGATATATATGAAGGAGATCTCATTCTAAGACTAGACAAATGGATCGATAAAAAGATCCGGTGAAGGAAGGAAATGTGGCCTAAATGGTTGGGCCCATTTCAAGTCACGAAAGACTATGGAAATGGTGCAGATCTCTTATGTACACTAGAAGGCGAGGAATTTAATGAAACAATCAATTCCTTGCATCTTAAACGATTCTATGCATAAACAACCAACACTACTTGTATAATTATATCTACATTACATCTTCATATAGTTAGGTTCATTCTGTCCACTCGTTTCATACAATTTTGTGATCAAGGAACTTATTCTCAAAGAAATTCATTACAAACTTCTAATGGTATTGGCATAATCCTTCCAATCATACTTCTTCATTTTCATAACATCATCACTTGTTTCAAATCATTTCATCCATATAAATCTAGATATGACAAAGTCTTAACGGTAACCATACCAAGGTCTACATGCTTGTTCTCACTTTTGGTTTCTTCCTAGGATAGGTGTCTTACCTATGGTCTGTTCTAGAAGCTTCATAGTGTCACATCTATCCCGTATGTATATCTCTTTGGAAATAAGAACATACTGACATTTTTTCTCAAATAAACAAGTCAAATATAGATCAAACAGAAAATTTTATTTTTACACATTTCCTTTCCCTACCAACCTTCAGTGATGAGCTTGCGTCTCTTACTAGTGACGTAGGGTATTTTTAATCACCTATGCCTTGTCCATGGTGATAAGCCCATGCTTCTTACTAGTAGCATGGGGCAAGGTATGGGGGGTCCTCTTGACAATAAATGTTGAAGGTCGTAAGCAAATAGTTCAAATGAACCTTTGAAATCTTGAGTCAAAAACAAATGAATCAGATGTCCAAAATTCCAAGAGATCTCAAAACCCCGAAACCAGATTTTGTCTACCATGTGGCACCTACGGATCTAAGTCTAGATAAACCACAAAGCAAGTAGCATCCTAATTTGGTTCTCAGTAGACACCAAATTCGTGTCTCACGACCCCTTGTGACCCGCATCCCATTTCACAACCTAACCTCATTACCTAAACCTTACACAATTATTTATTAATTACTTCATAATTGATAAATCCACATCACCTTACCCGCCACCTCACTTTGCCACCTCATCATGACCTAGCCCTAACCCTAAACTAACCTAATTAAGACCTGTGACTTGGTCTAGACTCACATCCATAACTAATGCCTCCTTACTCGCACCCAAAGCCGACCTTCTAGCCACTTGACCAAGCCCGCAACTGATCTCTCGGGAGAAAAGCAGGGAAGGCGGGCTATTTTACTAAAAATAGCCTACTTTTTCCTTACCGATGCCGGTTCCTACTCGACCGCCGTCGGTTACGTAACCACCATCGGTTCCCTGTAAATGGGCTTCCCAAACCAAAACAACGGATCGGAATTTCATTTTGAGAGAGAGATCGGTAAAGGATTTCGGATCAAGCAAGGGCATTGCAGAACAAGGAACAGTCCAGATCTTCACTTGACCAAGCAGAGACGAGTGAAAATATTAGACGGGTTTACAGCAAAGGAGATCAACTTGCACCTTCATCAAAACCAGTAAGTTACATCTTGCATGTCCTCCATTATAACATTTCTTATGCTTTTGGAATTACAGTCCTCCCAAATCCGTTTCTGAATCCATTATCCAACGAACCATTGCCTCTAGCTGTCATTCTTTTGTTTCTAACCATCCCATTTCCTAAAAAAACTATCCAAAAACCAGCCATTACAAACTCCACAACCAGCCCAGAAGATCCTAGAACCCACCGGTATCGGTTATCAGTAACCGCCATCGGTTATAGGTAACCGGCATCGGTTCCTTTGATCAAAACTGTGAAAAACAGCCTTTCCCTACCTGGGCTTCAAACAAGCAATTTAATTGATATTTTGCGCCTTTTTGTGTTAATTCACGTTAAGCGGAAACCGACCACCTTCGAAAGGAAGTTTTACATTTCCGGCCCAAGGCGCTTCCTCATTTATTGTTTAATCAAATCTTGTGGTCTTATGTTCTTATTTCAGTAGTCCTTCCCGCATAAAAAGGAGTTCTCCGCAGCCAACTCCGATCTTTCTATGGTACGCGCACATCATCTCGACATTCTACAGGTATTCCTCCTAACCCTAACCTTATCTGTTTCTATAAGGAACGAAGCATTTTCCGAGTGAAACATTTTGGCACGCCCGGTGGGACCCATTTTGGGTTTCTTTCTCTTGCTTATTTTCATTTTAGGAAGCATATTTGCTGTTGCTGTTTTTGTTATATATATTTAGTAAAGAATTTGTCTTGCTTTCCTGGTTTCGCATTAGTGAAAGTCATCTCTCTTGCTTCATCGAATATAATTTTTGATTTGGATATAAAACACGTGCATTGCATTCCTGCTTGTTGTTCTCCAATTCTAGTGAACATAGATTAAGTAACAGGTCGTACACGTGGGGGTGATATCCACGGTATTGACAGGAAATTAACCTTAGTTTCACTGCACAACACATACCGAATCACTTCACAATTAACACAACAGCTCAAACATCCCCCCTTTTCCGCGGTATTCCTCCGCCCGATTGAGGTAACCTTATAAGCCAAAACAAACTTGACATTTCCCCTAGGTCTTGTTGTTTAGGATTCTGACATCATCTTACGTCTAAAGGCATAAGCCCACGATAACTAAAATTAACCCTAGGGTTAGTCTCTAGATTTGCGTGTGCCTCTTGCTTGTTTTCAAATCCTGTTTTCTCTGTCATACTTTGTCTTCTGTGATCAATAAGTTGCTAAACATACTCAACGTTACTAAAATCAAATCAGCAGCCTTTTATATCTTCTTATCCTAGACTTTTGACACCGCCATCGGTTAAGGGACCGACGTCGTTTGATCTGTGACCGACACCGGTTACTAAACCGATATCGGTTACTGTCTTCATCAGCCCCTGACAAACCAGTAGCTTGCCAAATTCACCATTCAGAGGTTGTTTTTGTTCTTGATAGATTGAAACTTTCCTGTGTGTTCTAGTCTATGGTTGTCATCACTCGGAAGCAAGCCGCCGCCATGGTTTCACATGCCTGCTCTGTGTCTTTTCCTGAATCACCCCCTTCACATTCTATAGGGAACCCTACAGACACCAGTGAGATCCCCCAAATTCCTGTAGGAGACAAGGACTTTGCCAAATTTCTGGATGCTAATCCCAGCGCTGTACATAATACTATTTGTCTCATACCCCTGACCGTACGCCTGATGGTCAGCTCCTTATGGGCATGCCTATTAGTATAGCTGCTCATTTAGCTCCTACTCCTCCTGATAACAATACCTTACTTCCTGCATCACTAGCCCCGTCTCCCAATCCGACAGCTTCAGAGGTTCATACGACCCCGATTAGCTTTCCTTTGGTTAACTTTGGACCCCACGATCGTTACCACCAACTGCCTATTCTATCTCATCTCTTTCGACCACTCCATTCATGACTTACTCTCGCCACCTATTCAAACGAGCTTTCCTTCTCAAGCTCCGCCTACCTTTTCATTCCCATACACGTATCCAGTAACCTCAACACCTTATATGGGACATCCCTATTCTGTGGCACCATCATCTCATCCAACCACAGATTTCATCAAGCAAATGATGGACAAAATGCAAAACCTGGAGGCTTCCGTTTCAGAAGTCGTAGCGCCTTGACATACGAGCAAGTTTGTTGAGAGCTCATTCACCCTTCGTCCCCCTTCATTCATATCCTCCTCAATGGGAGTTGCCAAAGTTTACTCGCTTTAACAAAGAAAAGAGGATCCTCAACAACACTTGCGATCATTTAGACATGCTTGTTATTTGATTGCCCATGATGATGCCTTGTTACTCCGCACCTTTCCCATGTCCTTATCGGGGCCTCGCTTGAGTGGTATAGTGCTTTAACCCAAAGACTCAATCTTCTCTTTTAACTAACTAGCCCAATCTTTCTTGGATCATTTCTCCATTAACATTGCCAAGAAAGTATCTATCATCACCTTATGCCATCCGACAATTCAAGACGAATCTATCGCAGATTTCGTTGGACGATGGCGGGGCCTTATCAACCAACTTACGTATGCCTTGCCTCAAACCGAACTCATCGAAATGTTTACGCGGCTCAAGCTTAAGCACATCTCGCCTACCCTCCAAATTCAAACTTTCAGTACATTCGACGAGGTTTTTACTATGGCTCAAAATTAGAAATTCGAGCCTTAGAGGAAGAGAAACTGCGGTTGCGCAACAAGAACTCCACTTTCCGAACTCCTGATTCTACCAATAAACCAAATACCACCACTCCTCACGCGTCCACCTCTTCTAAATCAAAAGGAGCTGTCCACGCGGTGATGGTCAAATCCCAACCACCGTCCAATACTCCACCAAAAACCACCTATAAATACAAAGCCGAACCCATCAGCTACACTCCCTTGGGAGAAACCTATGGTGTGATATTGGAGAAATTGCTCAAAGCTGGGGCTATCACCTTGCCCCCTGTTAAACCTCACTCTGGGTTTGACTCCACCCGCGCAATACCTTCCTGGTACAAAGAAAATGACTTTTGTAACTTTCACCGCGTAAAAGGACATAGTCATGAAAACTGCAAGATGTTGAAAAATATAGCGCAGAAATGGTTGATGCGGGATATAACACTCGATAATCCTAACACCCTCGCTAACCAAATCAAAATTTTCAACAAGCCATTCCCGAATCACTCGTCCAGCAGCAACGTGAACCAAGATATCTTAGCTGAGGAGAGTGTTCATGAGATCCATGCAGTCTTCGATTCTCAGCCAAAAGCCTCTATCGAGAAAATTTTGAATCAAGCCTCTTCACTAACACAGGAGCCCGAACCTCCTTTACCACCATCAAGCCAAAGCGAAATCGCTCCTTTACCCATAGAAGAGTTAATCGCCTGTGCTTCTCTTCCCATCAATGAGTCTTCTTACACCACATCCCTCTGAAGATCGTGAGCGGATGCTATCTAATTTATCTATTTCCCAAACGTCCCCTTCTACCACTCTTGCTACACAAGAGGAAGGCTCACCACTCCTTTTGACATCCTTAGATGAGAAATCTCTTACACTAACATCACCACATTCTTTTAATGTGACAGATCTCCTCGAACACGCCCTCCTACCTATTAGTCCCTCATCGCCTAAATCTTTTCAACGACCGGTTGACCTCCTAACATCTATTGATACAGTGCCTCATCTGCCTCCTGTGTCACACCCGCAATGGACTGGAATTACAACTCACTTTTCTTCCGTACCAAAATTACAAATCACACCTGGAGACTGTCATTCCACAGAAGATAGACAGGCCCTATGGGAACGTTTGAGTACCCCTTTTTCTACTCAAATGCAAATGACTGATCCTGATGTCTCCACCATCTACCCGAAGTGCTTACAGAAGCTTAAAATGCCCCTGTTCTCGCCTTCACCCCCCTCACCTCTACCAAATGCCCCGTCCACTTCTATCAACTTAACCAGATCTTCCCCTACGCTGGGACCTCACCAATGCCTGGTCCTAACACACCCGCCTGCGACTCGATCTATCCAAAAATAAATCCGTTCCGCCACCTAGGAGACGAACGCAATCCGGGTCTCTATCACAATTAAAACCCTCATCGTCACACCCACCTTCCATATTGGGACCTCATCCCTCCACATTACACCAATATATCATACCTCCTTTGTTTTCTGCAAAACGACCTACGCCTTCTACACCTATACAGAGATCAAAGGGTATCACAACATCGTTACCCCGCGTATCCGGTCCACCTATCAACCCTAAACCAATCCCATCATCAAAGGATTTATTTTCTGTCACTCCCCTTTCTCCGTGGTTGTTTCCCGCTACCATGCCATCTGTAGCCTCATCATCTAACCAGCTGAACGTAACTTCTGTGTCCAAGAAACCACGTTTAGTGAAAAACATGTGTCAGCACCCCTCGGCTAAACCACCACCCATACGAACTAAACACGCCCAAACATTACCACAACCCACACAATCAATACCCTCATCTTCTTCTGATTTTGACCCACTCAAAGGATCTTACGCCAAAATCCTTGCTATGTTGGTGGAGAATGCGACCATCTCCCTACCTCCACTTAGACCTTATGACCCTTCTAAGCCCCGACTGTGGATTATGATGAGTCTAAAATCTGCGCTTATCACCGCACACTGGACATGATGTGGAAGGATGCAAAGCTCTAAAACCATCCTTCGCGCCACCTCTTCCGATAGAAAGATTAAGAAAGACAAATTACGAAGGGAGAGACCTCTAGCGTCAATTCCCTCTACTATACCATCTGTCCCCGCCTCACCAAGATCGATCATTATTACAACCCCACCTCTTAAAGACCATGAATTATCCTAACCATCTTCTTCATCTCGGTCTACGAGATTAATATGATTAGTGTCGCTACTCGAGACAGAAAAACAATGGGAAAGCGAAAAAAAACACACTGCGGCATCTCTTTCTCCTTCAACCATCCCAATTACACCACCACCTAAAGTGGTTATTCGCGGACCCGCCTATCCTGCCTCTAATGGAGTTGCCCACCGAACAACCATGATCAAACAGCTTCTTCATCAATCACCCGTAAAATGACACTATATGATCTCATTCGGACATCTCCGAATCTCATCGACAAGCTCTCGTTGAGATCCTTCAAGGGATAGAGGATTTACCCAACGAAACCCCGCCCGTTGCCTCCATTCTAACACCCAATCACGCCGCCTTCTCTCACCAAACAATCCATCTCCCCACCACTTCTGTCTCAAAACAACAAGCCGCTGCGGTTAGTTTCTCGGAAGATGAAATTATCGACTTTGGTGCAGAAGACCCTGACCCTGCCCTTTTCATTTCCGCTTACGTCCGAGACATTCGAGTACGTCGGGTTATGATTGACGGGGGCGCTAGCCTAAACATCATCTCTTCAAAAGCCTTCCAACAAATGAACATCCCTTCTAGTTGCATGTGTGCCAACCCCATCATGTTGCGATCATTCAATGACGCTATTACTTCTACCTTAGGCACCGTGATCCTCAACATTCGCGTAGGCCCACGTACTTTGCCCGAACTCTTCTATGTCCTTGAAGGAGAGTTCCAATATAATATATTGCTGGGTCGTCCTTGGATTCGAGCCATGGGATGTGTTCCCTCAACATTACATCGATGCATAAAATTTGAGTATGAGGGGAAGTCCTACACTGTAAAAGCTGATCCTCCCCCCTTCAAAACTTGCAATATGTTATACCACCCAAATGATGTGCTTATACCAATTAAGACACCCATACATTCAACCCGACCTTCCTCTTCAAATGTACCTCAACCATCCACCTCAACTGCACCTACGCCTTCAACTGATGAAACCACCGTCGCACAAACCACTTCTCTTCCCGCAGCTAACATCCCAACCTCCGACCCCTTAGTAGATGTTTTTCATCGCCTCACGCTGGGGGAGTACCGCCTATATAACGTTAGTTCTTTCCCTACCCCGCAGGAGTACGGACAATTACATGCGCATCCCACCTACGACCGTCGCGTGGGGGAGGTAATCTCTTACGGACCACCCCATTGCCGCACTAACCTAACGTATGGGGGTGTTGACACATCCTCCATTACCCCTGAACCTCCTCTTGGTGTGGTTCCCTTCCAATCCGATTTTCAATACTTGACAAATCGTCGCTTTCGCCCTCACCTTCTTGACTCGCTGTGCGTGGAAAGGCTTTGGTTTTGGCCTTTACGAACAAGGCCGACATACACTCATTCCCGTGACCACACGCAAACATAATGATCGCAGTGGTCTCGGTTTTTCTGAAACACCTACACAAGAGACACCTCCTGTCAGCTGTATCTTGGAAGAGGAAGACGTTGCCCCTACCGAACCATCATCACCTACTTTGCCATCATCACCCACAGAATCGATGGACCCTGAATCTATCCCTCCTAACTTTTTTTTTTCATAAATGCTATCTTCATAGGTCCTCTCACTTATCAACGCGATAATGAGGACCCATCTTCTCTTCCCCTTCTGTATCCAGACATGATCGAAGAGGATTCGCCTTTGATTAATGTTGTTGAATGCCAGGATGACGACTCCATACTCACTTACCTGGGCGCGGATGATTCTTATATTCAACGCGCCCTACCATCTGAAACCCAAACTATGCTGAATGAATCTACTATAGAAATCAACATCCACACGGAGGAAGATCCTCACATAGTGAAGATTGGACAATCCCTTAACACATCAGAACAAGCCGCCTTTACTACCTTTCTCTGTGCTTTCGCATGACAAGCGTTCACATGGTCTTACGCCGACATGCCAGAATTGATCCTACCATTGCCGCCCATAACATCACCCTAAACCCCGATTCCAAACCACCAAACAGAAATTGAGAAAATGCATCCACGCATTGCTCTCTTGGTCAAAGAGGAACTCCAACGACTCCTTCTGCTTCCTTCATTTTGCCTATTGACTATCCTCAATGGATTTCCAACATCGTACCTGTCACGAAAGCGACGGGGGGACTTCGGATATGCACGGATTTCCGGGATCTTAACCTCGCTTGCCCTAAGGATGACTTCCCCCTCCCAAGTATTGATCAACTTGTTGATCTCACTCATGGGTCATGAAATGCTTTCTCTCATGGATGGCTTTTTAGGATACAACCAAATTTTGGTCGCCTCGCCGATCAACACAAGATCGCCTTCATAACTCCTTGGGAACCTTTTTGTTATCGTGTCATGCCATTTGGCCTTAAGAATGCTTTGGTGCTACCTATCAAATGCGGGCTATGACCTACATTTTTCATGACATTATGCACACTATCCTCAAGACTATGTCGACGATCTTCTCGGCAAGTCTAAACATCGTAGTGAACATCTCGATGTTTTAACCATTATTTTTGATCGCTCTGTTACAATATTCTGCATCGCCTTCAACCAAGAAATGTGTTTTTGGTGTTCTTTCGGGAAAACTTCTTGGCTTTATCGTCTCTTTGCGTGGCATTGAGGTCGATCCATCGAAAGTCAAAGCTATCCTAGAAATGCCCCTACCCAAAAATCTCAAACAATTGCGTAGCTTACAAGGTAAGCTCCAATCTATCCGACGTTTCATCTCCCAACTCTCGGATCGGTGTCAACCTTTCCACCACCTCCTTAAAAGGATATTGCATTCCAATGGAGCGAAGAATGTCACCAAGCCTTCAAGCTCTCAAATCTTATCTCTTACATGACCACCCGTGCTTATCCCACCCCAAGACAACCACCCTTTCTACCTTTACCTTTTCGCCACCGACCACATCAGAGAAGCCATGCTTGCACATCGTGACTCGAGAATCACGA
Organism: Taxus wallichiana var. yunnanensis; assembly: GCA_018340775.1. Classification (NCBI taxonomy): domain Eukaryota; kingdom Viridiplantae; phylum Streptophyta; class Pinopsida; order Cupressales; family Taxaceae; genus Taxus; species Taxus wallichiana. The sequence goes on along the minus strand of CM031240.1, from coordinate 41,227,543 downwards.
ACAAGCCGTTTATTATATAAGTCGTACTTTGGTGGACTATGAGACTAGGTACACACATTTAGAAAAATTGTGCCTTGCCCTATCATTCGCTGCCACCAAACTCCGACACTACCTTCTAAATCACAAGACTTTCGCATCACCAATAAAGACCCCATCCATTACATGTACGCCAAACCTCATCTCAACCAACGCATTGCTAGATGGCTCATGCTTCTCGCCCTCGACCTCGACCTTGAGTTTATTCACCAAATCAATCAAAGGACAAACCATCGCACCAACTTACGGCAGACGCTCCTGCACTGGGAACAATTTACTAATTTCACATTTCCCGACGAACTCATCGCTACTCTTTCCTCACGGAGGAGTCGTACCCAATGACCCTCTTCTTCGATGGATCTAAATGCCAGTGCGGTGGAGGAGCCGGCGTTGTTCTCATTCCTCTCAATGCTTGAAGCTATGCCTCTTTCATTCCACTTGATTTCCCTTGCACTAATAATACAGCCGGAATACGAGGCCCTGTTCTATGTCTCCAAGTTGCGTTACACTTAGGTATCAAATCTATCAACATTTTTGGCGACTTTCAATTGGTAGTCAATCAAGTTATGGGCGTCTACCAATGCAAAAACGAGGAACTTCAAAAATACAAACACTATGTGGATTCACTTCTAGCTTTATTTACCCACTATTCTATACAAACCATTCCCGCTCCACTAACAAATTTGCGGATACTATGGCTTGCTTAGCCTCGCAAATTCCCACCACGCCAATCGACTCAATTATTCGTCGTGGTCCAACAACTTTTGCCCCATCCTATTCAACCCCGGTAGTTTGTATGATAAATACCGTGTCTACTAATTCACAAGATACCCGTACCACCAATTTCACGACTACCTTACAATCTCTCTGCCCTCCCACTGATCTTACTAGTAACGGCAAACGTGCTTTTCTTAAAAGTGTTTCGCGCTATGTTGTCATGGGGGACTCCTCTATAAACGTGGCTTTGATGGTATCCTCCTTCGCCGTCTAATCGGTATGGAGGCCACTCATACCATCCAACAGTGTCCATGACGGTATTTGTGGTGGACATTTTAGCGGCTCTTCTGTGGCCAAACGAATCCTTCGCCTTGGTTATTGGCCTACTCTCAATAACGATCACATGAATATGTTAAGCGTTGTGTTATGTGTCAATGAACATGCCAACCTTCAACATACTCCTAGCCACCCGCTCCAGATCGCTTTCGAGATCTTTGGCCTTTCTCACAATGGGGTTTAGACCTTATTGGTGAGATTCACCCAACCTCTTCACAACGTCCACCGTTGGATACTCACAGCGATCGAATATTACACAAAATGGGTGGAGGCTATTCCACTCATTTCAATCAAAAAAGAAAAATTGTCGAGTTCATTAACCACCACATTATCTCGTCATTTTGGTGTTCCTCACCGCCCGATAATAGATAATGGAAAATCTTTCAAAACAAGTTGTTGCGAGACCTTTGTGACAACTTTGGTATCAAACTTAGTTTCTCATCACCTTACTATCCACAAGCCAATGGGCAAGCCGAGTCTTCTAATAAAACACTAACCAAAATCCTCATGAAAGTTGTCAATGAATCTGGAAGAAATTGGCACGATCACATTCCCTTTGCCCTTTGGGCTTATCGTACTAGCATTCGTACTTCTACTAATGCCACACCTTTTTCTTTGGTATACGGCACCGAGGCTGTTTTGCCTCTCGAAATACAAATACCCTCCCTTAGAATATCTCTTCAGGATATTCTCACCAACGATGATTTCCGCCAAGAGCGGTTAGCCCAATTGGAGCTTCTTGACGAACCGCCTTTACAGCCTCTTGATCACCTTCAAATCTATCAAAAATGCATTAAACGTGCTTATGATAAGCGACTTCATGAGCGTACCTTTAAGGTTGGTGATCTTGTCCTCAAAGAGAATCAACATGTAACCAAACTAGAAAAGAGCAAACGTGGAAAATTTGCTCCCAATTGGATTGGGCCTTATATAATCACTCACACCTATGGATCTGGTACTTATCGTTTAGCTTCGCTTAATGGTAAACCTGAGCCTGAGCCCCTTAATGCCTTGCATCTTCGACCATTCTATTGTTGAAATTAGTGTTATATCACTTCTTATCCGCCTACTGCTCGTCCCTTGAGCTCCCATACCACCACATGCACTTGTTTCCTACATCTCGAAATAAAATCAAGCTCACCTCTCACCTCCTTAACGATGCCTTCCCCTTTTTTGTAGTCTAGTCCATGACTTCAACGTATTAAAATAATCCGTACTCTTATGGGATTTTCTTGAGTCAAACTTCCTACTAAACTAGATGCTTCACGCTAAAAGAACATCTAGTCATCTAAATTAAATATAGACTGCTCCTCGAAGGACAGCTTTATATGCCAAATTATTGTTGCTATTCTCTATAGATCGCTCTCAAGGACAGCTATGCACTAAAATCATATCTCAAGCTACTATAAATAGATCGCTCCTCGAAGGACAGCTATACACGGCCAATAGTTTAGTAGAAGCTTCTCGCATCGATCAGCTTCGTGAAGACCTCAAGAATAAAACAATCAATATCCTGGTAGACTTCCCATCGATCGATCTATATTCAATAAAATAAAGCCTCATTCAAAAGAACTTTTGAGTCATGGACTTGTCTATTTAGGGTAGGTTCTCTTTCATCAGAATAATCACCTTGTCAAAATCTCTCAGCGCCCTCGCCTATATCAACCACCTCACCTCACCATTTGTCAAAGCAACAAACCTCAAGGGACGTGACGTATATCCGATATGATGTGATTATACAACTCTTTTCACCTATCGACTTCTTGCCTATGCAAGGTACCTAGGGATTCAAGCTCATCCTATGTTAATATGTGGTTTGTTTGGCTCTTCTCAACTACGGGACACCCTTTCCTCTTTGCCTCGCATCTAGGATTGTGTGTTGATCTTAATCAGGACATGGTTCCCTTCTCTTTGGGTAAGCTAACTTTCGCTTTACCTATACCTACATCAACATCGCCCATACCTTACCAACACCAACAACATTACCCTACCAACATCAAATTTTTTCCAAACGACAAATTGCCTAAACCATACCAAATTGCCTAAATTCACCCCCTCCCCGATCCTACGGGAGAACTACATCGATCCGAGGCCCTTCCTTGCTTTGTGCAATGGGCTATGTAGGCAAAGCACTTGAGACATGGGGTCTCCCAAGGTTAGCTCACCATCCCATACCATAACCTATCTTGTGTGGTGAATATAAATATTTTTGTGTATTTTTATTTTAATCACATTTCTCTTTATCCTTTTTCGAAACACCGAAAATCAAAACACCGACAATCTTATTATTATCATAACTCAAATCAACATACATATTCAGTTTTATTTAGATGTTAAACAAATACATCTTCTCTATCATCGACACGCAGGTCGGCATCCTTATTTATTCTTATACCTCGCCACATATACTGTACCATCACAACTCATCCCGAACTAGGTGATGATCGTGATCGCCACCCTCTCGCCGGGCCTCTCTGTCTCAAAGGTACCGTGGCTATTGGTACCGCCCACCGATCCGCCAATCTCTCCTGTAACATATGAATACGGCCTCTCGCATGGAGAACTCCAGCCTCTAGTCTCACCGCCCGTGACTCATGCAACCACTAACAATCTTTGTCTCATTCACTCGTTTGGAGCTCACCGAACCAAACGCTGCAGACGATCCTCTCGCTGTGATCACCGCTATGTCGTGGCGCTCACGTACACCTCGCGTAGCTTCGCTACCCACCATAATCTATAGGCCTCTGTCATTCCTGCATCCATTACCCAAATCGGGCCGCTATCTCCTCGGGCCCTTACGGAGGTGTTGGCCGGGGTGGTGAGAATGCCGCCTCAAAGCATCGATCCTCATATATGGTCTATAAGCCGGGGTATATCTCGCACAAATCCAAATTGTCGCGCACGCGATCTATAGGAATCCTCTCATACTCACCCTGGCCTGTGCCTCGCGATCCACCTCAACCGCTCAACACCCTCAACTCCTCAGCCTATGTTCTCATAGCTACCATATAGTTTCCATAGGGCCTCCAACAGATATCCGCAAATCGTCACTCTCTCCCATACTCGCTCTGTAATACTCAATGTCACCAAAACGGCTCGAGATCTTGCTCTCTTGTTCTGCCTCGACCCATCGCCGGAATCCCAACCTCTCGTACTCTGGTCTCTCTCGCCTGATGGATCGGCCTATTGGTCGCACACAAACAATGTGCTCATAGGCCCAACAAAGGTAATAAGTATGAGCAATCCAACGTTGTCCCGTGACTTCGCCTTACAAGCCCATAAACCCCTCAGTATAGCTCCACCAAATATGCAGTGCCCATGCAAACGTAACGCTCCTTTCTATCATCTCCCATAACACACATCAATGCCTTTGGAAAATTTCCCCCTTCCGCCTCGGTAATGCATAATACCCTACCGCTATCATTAATATCACTGCTAACCTTGTCTCCTCAGGTGTGGTGTGCATACATTACCCCATATGTAAACGATAAACCTCGGCTGTGTCAAATCTCGTGCGTATGAACCAAATACTCTAGCTTGTTATCGCTCCTCGTGCCACGCTAGGTAGTGCCTGATATATCGGTTCTCCTCGTAACAGAAGTCTCAAAATCTGAAACACATCTTCCAATGTTACCGCTATTTCACTGCTTGCAGATAGAAGGTATTTGTCTCGGGATTCCATCTCTCAATCAGTAGCTTTTGTAACATACCATGGTTTTGTGCGATTCGTGAATAATAACGGATTCCACTTAACCCCAAACGATTTATCAATGTCCATTCCGCTTTGGTGTTACATCCGCCGGATTCGCGACAACAGCTACGCACGCTATCATTCATCCTTAACCCCGCCTCTGCCGCATACACCAAAACAACGAACAACCATGTTCAATCCGCCGGGTTTTTTCAAACATTCGAAATTCTCCAAGAACTGGCAATACCGGTTAGACATAACCGATATCGGTTGAGTAATCGATACGGTTCTCCTAACCGCTACCGGTCCATCACAATTATATACACCTCCCTAAAAAAACCACCTACGACAATAATTTGCTCGTTTATTCCTTTTTATACATACAAACATACCAAACCCCGATTGCCTACCTCGTAACACTTACCTCACCGCAACCCTTGTTATCATGTTTTTTTCTCATATCTACCCACCTACTCTCCCCATCTTATTCACAAAACATGCAATCGTTAAATCACAAACAAAATAATACCTCTTGGGTTGCAGCAGCAGCTTTTGAGGTGGCCCTTGTCCCCTCCTGTCCTTGCCTGCTCGCCGATGCTTCTCCTCGTTTCGCCATGATCACCACCCTTTTTAACTTTGTCTTTACCGCTTCTAAATCTCGGATCACATTCACTTTCCTTGTCTCTTTTCTCCTTCTCCCCCAAATCTCTCATGCAAATACCTATCTCACTCAAGTCAAAAAGCGCCGCGTCACAGTATTTAACCTCTTGCATGGCTCTAAAATTAAAACTTAAGTTGCCACCCTAGCTTTTCTATTTTTAGAAAAGCTCATACCTAAATAACCCAGTATCGGTCATATAACCGATATCGGTCATAATCTACCGACATCGGTTACAAACCGACATCACCGTTACGCTTTTGCCTTTTGAAACAGGTTCTTTTCTTCACTTCTCATCTAAATTTTTTTCGCGCCTTTACGCATCTTTGCCTCGCATAAACAACAGAATTTACCACATTTGTTTATCCACCACACATAGCATTATAATTTCATTAAACATCATTTATACCAATACACAACCATCAACTACGAATATCAAGAAACTATCAATCTATACATCATTTGGATCCAACTCATCAGTTACATATATCACACTGTCACAAAACCACCAATTTATCACATAACCTGACATTCATATATACGCACAAACAAACAAAAACATCAGCATCATCTATCTATCAACATGTCAATTAAACTCATCACACATTCTATATATTACCAGCCATTAACAAAATATTTAAACACATTTTTGAACACTACATATGGATCAAAACATCATCTATATATATATATACCAGTTTTCAAAAATACAATGTGCCCTACATCGGGGCCTCTGTGATCTCATAATATACCAAAGCCGCACGCAGGCCGCAATACCTACCAAAAATATCGACTCGGCTCGCAGGCCGGTCTCTCATATCAAAAATATACTCGGCTCGCAGGCCGGTATCAAATGTACAACCCGTACTCGGCTCGCAGGCAGTATATAATAAATAAATGAATCAAAACAATGAATAAGTGTAGGCACGCAGCCTCTATCAATACAACCGGTCGCAGACCGTGCCCATGTCCCTATACAAACCATGTCGGGATCTATCAGCTCTCCCCACCGCCTCGGCACCTCTCTCCGCTGGTCCTCGTGGTGCCTCTTCGCCTCGCCCATCACGGACACGCCAACAGTAGCTGCCCCTCCCGAGATCTCTCTGGGTGTCAGCGAGGTCTCGCCTTGTTTACGCGCACGATACGCTCGATACTCGACTTCCGCTTCACTATCAAGAATATCTCGATACATAGCGGGCCTCTCGCTCTAACCTCCGTATAACGATCTCGCGCACTTTGAAGGAATCGGGCCGGTCCTGCACCTAACACCAATATCCCGGTCGAGCTGCATTTCGCACTGTGGCCGTGGTGCTGTGGAGGTGCTTTACTCGTGCTCATGCATCTGCACCTATGGCGGCGTGGTAGTATCTCGGGATCGTGGGCTATGTCTTCGCCGCTGGGCTACCCACTCACTGTGCACTCGCACTCGCGGCCTGTGCCTTGGTGGTGTGCTTTGCCTGCGTGCATGTCCGAGCTCAAGCTAATGCCTCGTAAGACTCCTATACTCGTGTTTGGCGCGCAAGCAGCCAATCTGTCCCTCGTAATAGCTGCACTCTGCCTGAGCTGATCTCTCTACAAGAATCGTAGCCAAGTCCGGCCGCGCAGTGGTACTATCTCGCTGCTTCCGCCACCTCTACCATACCACTCAGTGATGCTCCGTGCACCTGCATCATCCACACTTGCTGGTCTCTCTACCCACCTGGATCCTAAGGCCGGCAGCCGGCTGGCGGTGGGGCCTCTACATCATCCCTCCCGCACCGGGGAAGGGAGGTGGCTCGGCCCCAGGTAGCCCCATCTCGCCTGCGTGCACTCTCTAAGGGTATCCGCTCGTACTCTCCGACCTCCGCCCCGCTATCCGAATGTATACCGGATCGGGCGCAGCTGTACGCGGCTCCTCTACCAGCCGGTGACCTCTGTAGGGTCTCTATATAATGTCTACTTTAGCTGTAAGGCCTCTCTAGCATATGTCTATAGTAGGCCACATCCCGACCTACAACAACTACTCGTGGCGGCCCACGACCCCCAACCACCTCTCGAAATCCATATCGGTATACGACTCCGTGGCCACAGCTACATGCGGTAGCCCTACCGGCCTCGATGCATACGATGTGCTCGTATGCCCAACAAAGGCAACAAAAAATGTAGAATAAATACCAAATCACCTCCTCCTACGACAATAGCCCCATAACTCCTCGTATAATTACACTGATACACCCCGGTGCCCATGCGAAATGTGTGCTCCTCCACCATCTCCAGAGAGTACCCCATCAATGCCCAT